>CAEFZP010004779.1:0-7500 GCA_903064625.1 Mallotus villosus
GCAGAACACCAGAGGCTGCAGACACCCCACAGGCTGCAGAACACCAGAGGCGGCAGACACCCAGATGCTGCAGACACAGAGGCTGCAGAACCCAGAGGCTGCAGACCCCAGAGGCTGCACGAACCCCAGAGGCTGCAGAACCCCAGAGGCTGCAGAAAATGACATGAGAGGCGTGCAGAACACCATGAGGCCTGGAGAACCATCAATATCAATCTCCTCTAAGTAGAGAAGGCCCTTAGCATAATGAGAATAATAAACATTATTCCAATGATGTCAATTAGCATATTTATCACATCAAATGTGTTGGTGTTTGAGTCAGAGAGAGGTTAAGAGAGAGAAAGAAGAGGTGATGGGGGAATCATTCTGTAGTTTGTCCAAGATGGAGGCTGAACTCACATCTATGAACTAAGACACCACACACACACACCACACACACCACACACACACACACAAGGACACACACACACACACACACAAGGACACACACACCACACACACACACACCCACACATGACACACAACACACACACACACACACACACAAGGACACCACACACACACACACCACACAAGGACACACACACACACACCCACACATGACACACCACACACACACACAAGGACACACACACACACACACACACAAGTACACAACACCACACACACACCACACAAACAGGACACACACACTCACACACACACACCAGACACACACCACACACACACACAATGACACACACACACACACACACACACAGGACTACACACACACACACACACACACCACACACACAAGGACACACACACACACACACACACACACAAGTACACACACACACACACACACACACAGGACACACACACACACACACACAAGGACACACACACACAGCACACCACAAGACACACACACACACACACACAAGGACACACCACACACACACACAAGTACACACACACACACACACACACATAAGACACACACACAACCAATAAAACACCATTTAGTGTTTATTGTTTAGTTGCGCACGCATGATTTGTGTTGTTAACAGCTCCCAGAGGACGGTGGGAAACTCATCAGTGTGACCTCTGACCCCCGGCCTGGCACATCACAGGACAGGAAGTGTTCCAGGCCCCCGTGGACCACACAACATCATCACTTCCTGTCTCGCTGGTCTCTCTGGGATGCGAGTGTGTGTGAGAGTGTGTGTGTGTGTGCGTGAGTGAGTGTGTGTGTGTGTGTGGTGAGTGTGTGTGTGTGTGAGAGTGTGTGTGTGTGTGCGTGAGTGTGTGTGTGTGTGTGGGGGGGGGGCTGTACAGCTCAGTCTGGTGACTGGGTGAGCGTGGCGGTGAGTGAGGGTGGGGTTAGGGGCCAGTTTCCATCCCAGAGAAGGAGATGTGGTTTAGTAGAGCAGAATGGGGGAGAGGAGGTAAACAGACCTGACACTCCATGTTTCCTGAGACATCTCTCCAGGAAGATTCTACTGTTCCAAGTTTAGACAGCATTTCCTCTCTCACTTGCCTTGTCTCTCTCTCTCCCTCCATCTCTCCCCCTCTCTCTCTCCCTCCTCTCTCCCCCTGCTCTCCCCCTCTCCCCTGCTCTCTCTCTCACCTGACCCTCAGTCTCCAGCTTCTGTTTCCCTCAAACACTTTTATTTATAGAGCTCTTTAAGCACATGCCAGCTAAATAATTGGCATTGTTGTTTTGGTTTTTTTTTAAATCTATGTTAATCACTTTAGTCCAGCCAAGTAGTGGAGAGAGGCTTTCCCGGGTGGGGTTTGTCATAATCAAGCGTTGCTGGGCAACTCCGGTGCACAGTACGAGTTCTA
This sequence comes from Mallotus villosus, assembly GCA_903064625.1. Classification (NCBI taxonomy): domain Eukaryota; kingdom Metazoa; phylum Chordata; class Actinopteri; order Osmeriformes; family Salangidae; genus Mallotus; species Mallotus villosus. The sequence continues at coordinate 1,831 of CAEFZP010004779.1, forward strand.
GGACAACGACAAAGAGGTGTCGAGGACATTACATCTACATGGGATAAATACATCAAACTACATTTAACTGGAATTATTCCAAACTTGAGGAAAACAAGAAAAAACGAAGCAAGGATTGGATGACCAACCCTGTGATCAAAGTTGCTGGGAGAGGAAAGGAGAGGAGAGGGAGAAGGAGGAGAAGGAGGGGCAGGAGGAGAGGAGGGAGAGGGGGGAGGAGAGGAGGGGGAGGAGCGGCAGTGGGAGGAAGGAAGAGGAGAGGAGAGGAGGGGCGATGAGGAGGAGAGGCGAGGAGAGGAGGGGGGGAGGAGAGGAAGTGGAGGAAGAGGAGAGCGAGAGGAGGGGAGAGGAGCGAGAGGGAGGAGAGGAGTTCGGGAGGAGAGGAGGAGAGGGGGGGGGGGAGGAGGGCAGGAGAGGAGAGGAGGGGGAGGGAGCAGGAGGAGAGAGAGCTGCAGGATGAGGAGGACGAGAAGAGAGAGAGCAAGGGGGAGGATGGAGAGGAGAGGGAGGAGAGGCGGGCCCCCCGAGGAGAGGAGAGGAGGAGAGGAGGAGAGAAGGAGGAGGAGGAGAGGAGGGGAGGGGGGGGAGGAGAGGAAGGAGAGATGGAGGAGGGGGGGAGGAGAGGAGGGATGAGGAGAGGAGGCGACGGAGAGGGAGGAGAGAAGGACCGGAGGGAGAAGAGGAGGGGGAGGGCGAGAGGAGGAGGAGGGGGAGGAGAGAAGAGAGGAGGGGGAGGAGAGGAGAAGATTGAGTAGGAGGAGGGGGAGGAGAGGAGGAGGAGGGGGGAAAGGGAGGAGGAGAGGAGGAGAGGAGAGGAGGAGAGGAGGGAGAGGAGAGAGTGCGGGAGGAGAGGAGGAGAGGAGGAGAAGGGGGAGGAGAGGAGGAGCGGAGAGGAGGAGGAGGGGGAGGAGAGAGGGAGGAGGAGGGGAGGGAGGAGGAGAGGAGGAGAGGGAGGAGGAGAGGAGAGAGGAGGAGAGGAGGAGGAGAGGAGGAGAGGAGGGGGAGGAGGAGAGAAGGGAGGAGGGAGAAGGAGGAGGAGGAGAGGAGAGGAGGAGAGGAGGAGAGGAGGGGGAGGAGAGGAGCGGAGAGGAGAGGAGGGAGCGAGGAGAGGAGAGGAGAGAGAGGAGAGGAGAGGGAGAGGAGAGGAGAGGAGAGGAGAGGAGAGGAGAGGAGCGGGGGAGGAGAGGAGAGGAGGAGGAGGAGGAGAAAAGCAACTGGAGGAAGCTTTCTACTTATTATCAATTGCTTTTGTGGTGAGTTCTGTTGTAACATCTCACGTAACTTGTCTGGCATGTCTTTATTCAGTACAACGGAAAAAAACCAAACTGACCCAAAAGCTCTTGACAACGAGCTCACGTTGGCTAACTCACTGGAAATAAGGAACTGGCCAAAATCAGGGGCAGCAAAACTTAGTTTGTTCCTTCGTAACCCAGTCACTGTTGTTCTATATGTGACATTCTCCTGGAAAGGTCAAGGCACACAGTCTGTCACCACGCACACGCAGTTAGAGTGTGCCTGACGACCACGTCCTCAATGAGGACGTTCGGATTTTCCACTGGACCCCCGGACTCTAGTACCTATGGCAACGGTTAGCCTAAAGCAACGGTTAGCTAAAAAACTAATGTGCGAACGCTCGGAAACCGTGGGAGGAAACCACGTGATGACATGAAAGAGCGGGAGGGACTGAAAGAGAGGGGAGGAGGAGGAGACGGAGAGAGAGAGGGAGAGCCGGGAGGATGCAGGAGAGAGGAGAGAGGAATAGAGAGAGGGAGGAGAGAGAAAGGAGGAGAGAGGGGAGAGAGAGGGTAGCCTTCTTTTCTGAGAGGAGAGAAGAGGCGAGGAGAGAGGAGAGAGGAGAGAGAGGAGGAGAGAGGGGTGGAGAGACAAGCGGAGGAGAGGAGGGGACGGAGGGAGATGAGGGAAAGAGACAAGAGAGGGAGAGATGAGGAGAGAGGAGAGGGAAGGAAAGACGGAAGGAGAGACGAGAGAGGAAAAAGAGAGGGGAGGGAGAGAGAGGAAGGAGAGAGAGAGGGAGGGAGGAGAGGAGGAGGAGATTCGAGAGACGAGAGAGGAGAGAGACACAGAGAGAGAAGAGGGAGAGAGAGACGGAGATGAGAGAGAGAATTCGACCCCGAGGCAGAGGAAGACGAGGGATAGAAGGAAGAGAGGGAGGAGAGAGAGTGTAAGCGAGGGCGGAGAGGAGGAGACGAGGAACACAGAGAAGAGAAGAGAGAAAGAGAGGAGAGATGATGAGATATAGAGAGGAAGATAGAAATAAATACAAATGTATGTACACAGTAGTGGATTGTGATCATCTATATGGAAAAACAAGCACAACAACACAGGAGAGAGAGAGATGAGAGATTGAGAGACGACGAGAGAGGAGAGGAGAGAGAGAGAGAGAGTTCCCCCGGGGCAGTGACCTTGTCAGCTTTGTAGAGCAGAGGACCAGACAGCATCTGCTGGTGAGAGAGAGACACAGCTCTATGCTGTTGACTGGTGATGAGAGAGACACAGCTCTCTGCTGTATGACCTGGTGAGGAGAGAGACACAGCTCGTCTGCTGTGTGACTGGTGAGAGGAGAGAGACACAGCTCTCGCTGTATGACCTGGTGAGAGAGAGACAAAGCTCTCTGCTGTATGACCTGGTGAGAGAGAGACACAGCTCTCGCTGTGTGTGACCTGGTGAGAGGAGAGACACAGCTCTCTGCGTGTGACCTGGTGAGAGAGAGACACAGCTCTCGGTGTGTGACCTGGTGAGAGAGGACATAGCTCTCTGCTGTGTGACCTGGTGAGAGAGAGACACAGCTCTCTGCTGTGTGACCTGGTGAGAGAGAGACATAGCTCTCTGCTGATGACCTGTGAGAGAGACACAGCTCTCTGCTGTGTGACCTGGTGAGAGAGAGACACAGCTCTCTGCTGTGTGACCTGGTGAGAGAGAGACATAGCTCTGCTGTGTGACCTGGTGAGAGAGAGACACAGCTCTCTGCGGTATGACCTGGTGAGAGAGAGACATAGGGCTCTGCTGTGTGACCTGGTGAGAGAGAGACACAGCTCTCTGCTGTATGACTGGTGAGAGAGAGACACAGCTCTCTGCTGTGTGACCTGGTGAGAGAGAGACACAGCTCTCTGCTGTGATGACCTGGTGAGAGAGAGACACAGCTCTCTGCTGTGTGACCTGGTGATAGAGAGACACAGCTCTTGCTGTGTGACCTGGTGAGAGAGAGACACAGCTCTCTGCTGTGTGACCTGGTGAGAGAGAGACACAGCTCTCTGCTGTGTGACCTGGTGAGAGAGAGGACACAGCTCTCTGCTGTGTGACCTGGTGAGAGAGAGACACAGCTCTCTGCGTGTGACCTGGGGAGAGAGAGAGCCCACCTCAAGGGTTCCAGAACACTCAGACAAACATCCGCACCCTGACTGAGATGAATATGAGGTATTCCCTCAGCCATCTCCAAAATTACGTCTCTCTCTCTCGTCGTGTCCATCTCACTCCAGTGCTTTCGTTCGCCATATCGGTATATACTCCCCTCTGAGCGATCCCGTCTCTCTCGTTCTTCTCTCCCGTCCATCTCCTCTCTCTCGATCTCTCTACCTCCTCTCTCTCTCTCTCTCTCTCTCTCCTCTCTCTCTCTCTCTCTCGTCTCTCTCTCTCTCTTCTCTCTCTCTCTCTCGCTACTCTCTCTCTCTCTCTCTCTCTCTCTCTCTCTCTCTGTCTCTCTCTCGCCACGCCCCCCCGCCCCGCCCCTCCTTGGTGTTAAACTGTAAGACTGTACTTGGTCCTGTCACTTCTGTCATGAGACTGTACTTGGTCCTGTCACGTCCTGTCATGAGACTGTACTTGGTCCGGTCACTTCCTGTCATGAGACTGTACTTGGTCCGTCACTTCCTGTCATGAGACTGTACTTGGTCCTGTCACTTCCTGTCATGAGGACTGTACTTGGTCCTGTCACTCCTGTCATGAGACTGTACTTGGTCCTGTCACTTCCTGTCATGAGACTGTACTTGTCCTGTCACTTCCTGTCATGAGACTGTACTTGGTCCTGTCACTTCCTGTCATGAGACTGTACTTGGTATCAAACTCTGGTATCATCACTGTAATACTTGTTCAAACATTTGTCATTTATCGTACTACATTATAGTACATTCCTGAGAGCAGCTAGCAAGCCAGCTTGCCAGCTAGATCCCTGGGTCAGTGATAAAACAAGCAACGTTGACCTAGCTCTGTACACCTTCCTCTTTCTCTAATCCTTCTTTCTCGTTTCATTCCCCCCCATGTGCCCTTCTGCCCTGCCCCCCATGTGCCCCCCTGCCCCCTGCCCCCCATGTGCCCTTCTCCCCTGCCCCCCATGTGCCCTTCTCCCCTGCCCCCCATGTGCCCCCTGCCCCCCATGTGCCCCCCTGCCCCCCCATGTGCCCCCTGCCCCCCATGTGCCCCCCTGCCCCCTGCCCCCATGTGCCCTTCTCCCCTGCCCCCCATGTGCCCCCCTGCCCCCTGCCCCCCATGTGCCCCCTGCCCCCTGCCCCCCATGTGCCCTCTCCCCTGCCCCCCATTTGCCCCCCTGCCCCCCATGTGCCCTTCTCCCCTGCCCCCCATGTGCCCTTCTCCCCTGCCCCCCATGTGCCCTCTCCTCCCCTGCCCCCCATGTGCCCCCCTTCTCCCCTGCCCCCCATGTGCCCCTTCTCCCCTGCCCCCCATGTTGCCCCCCTTCTCCCCTGCCCCCCATGTGCCCTTCTCCCCTGCCCCCCATGTGCCCTGCCCCCCTGCCCCCCATGTGCCCTTCTCCCCTGCCCCCCATGTGCCCCCCCTGCCCCCCTGCCCCCCATGTGCCCCCCTGCCCCCTGCCCCCCATGTGCCCTTCTCCCCTGCCCCCATGTGCCCTTCTCCCCTGCCCCCCATGTGCCCTTCTCCCCTGCCCCCCATATGCCCTTCTCCCCTGCCCCCCATGTGCCCTTCTCCCCTGCCCCCCATGGTGCCCCCCTGCCCACCCCTCTGCCCCCCATGTGCCCCCCTGCCCCCCATGTGCCCCCTGCCCCCCTGCCCCCCATGTGCCCTTCTCCCTGCCCCCCCTGCCCCCCCATGTGCCCCCCTGCCCCCCATGTGCCCCCCTGCCCCCCATGTGCCCTTCTCCCCTGCCCCCCATGTGCCCTTCTCCCCTGCCCCCCATGTGCCCCCCTGCCCCCCATGTGCCCTTCTCCCCTGCCCCCATGTGCCCTTCTCCCCTGCCCCCCATGTGCCCTTCTCCCCTGCCCCCCATGTGCCCCCTGCCCCCCTGCCCCCCATGTGCCCTTCTCCCCTGCCCCCCATGTGCCCTTCTCCCCTGCCCCCCATGTGCCCCCCTTCTCCCCTGCCCCCCATGTGCCCTTCTCCCCTGCCCCCTGCCCCCCATGTGCCCTTCTCCCCTGCCCCCTGCCCCCCATGTGCCATTCTCCCTGCCCCCCATGTGCCCTTCTCCCCTGCCCCCCATGTGCCCTTCTCCCCTGCCCCCCATGTGCCCCCCTGCCCCCCATGTGCCCCCCTGCCCCCCATGTGCCCCCCTGCCCCCCCATGTGCCCTTCTCCCCTGCCCCCCATGTGCCCCCCTGCCCCCCATGTGCCCTTCTCCCCTGCCCCCCATGTGCCCTTCTCCCCTGCCCCCCATGTGCCCCCCTTCTCCCCTGCCCCCATGTGC
>CAEFZP010004779.1:12500-17500 GCA_903064625.1 Mallotus villosus
TGCCATAATGTTTTGAATTTTAAAAGTCATAGAATACTTAATATTGAAATTTAAACAACACTGAATTCTCATCTGAATATATTTCAATATCAAATATAATTCAGGTTGCTCAAATTCGAGCCTAAAAAATGTGATCTTAAAAAATTCAACCATATAAAATTCGACCCGAAAATTTTGCAGCCTAAAAATTTTGACCCAAAAAAATTAGAGCCTATAAAATTCGACCCGAAAACTTTCCAGCTGACAAAATTCGACCCAAATTCGGGAAAACATTTTGGGGCTCGAATTTTTGAGGCTCGAATTTTTGAGGTTCTATTTTTTTCAGCTGGAAAATTTTCGGCTCGAATTTGATAGGCTCGAATTTTTGAGGGTCGAATTTTTGAGGGTCGAATTTTTGAGGGTCAAATTTTTGAGGGTCGAATTTTTGAGGTTCTATTTTTTTCAGCTGGAAAATTTTCGGCTCGAATTTGATAGGCTCGAATTTTTGAGGGTCGAATCTTTGAGGGTCGAATCTTTGAGGGTCGAATCTTTGAGGGTCGAATTTTTTTGACAATCAAATTTGAGCAACCTGAATTTTATTTTACATTGAAATATATTCAGATGAGAATTCAGTGTTGTTTAAACAGTACCTTAAAGTACAGATAGAGGGCAGTGTTGGACGTCAGCAGAGTCAGCAGCACCACCACCACTCTGATGATGAAAGCTGGCAGAGGATTGGCTGGAACAGAAACACAGCGGATGAAGAGAGTGATCATCATCAGATCAGGCTGTCAACTACCAAGGTAAAGACACATCCTGTAACTTCCATTTCCAGTCTAAAGTGCTGCTACTTGTTTTTAGAGTGTGGAGATGAGCAGTGATCTAGGTGACTGCTACTGACACATTCTGGAGGTGTCTTCCTGCCAATCACCACAGGACTCAAATGACTGACAGTTAGGTTTACTCAAGACCATCCCCACTAAGTTTCCAGAAGCCCTTTTGATGGACTAAAACGTGGCACTTTGTGGTTTTAAACTCCATTCTCACTAACCTGCAACAGTGAGAGAGAGGAGCTCACTCTCAGAGGTGAAGTTGAAGTTGTGAGAGAAAACGTAGACTTCATAAACACAGCTGTAGTTTCCTTGGTGGGCGTGGTCTGCAGCAGGAAAGAGGAAGTTGGCAGAGTGATTGACAGCTGTGAGGGTGTGTCTCAGGGTTGTGTTGGAGCCAGGGAAGGTGAGGTGGAAGGAGCCTCCTGGGTACTGTGGCTGGATGGAGCAGGTGATGGTGAAGCTGTGGTCCCTGAACACCTGCAGCCCCTGCTGCTGGTCCTGGGAGACCCCTAGCATGGAGGAAGACAGGGAGATTCTGGGCTGGAACAGGTGATCTGCAAACAAAGGAGTAAAGAGACAAAGGAGTAAAGAGAGAACATTTCAAAAGCAGGACAAAAACTTCTCTCTTTCAGCTGTCATAATCCCATCAGCATTGAACGATAAGCAATAACGTCACGATACCAGAGACTGTTCCTGATTACACCTGTAGGGGGCAGTAGTCTGCTGTAAACTTTTACTAACAGCTACTGTGACTGTGAATAAACCAATATTGTGTGTATTACCTGAGCAGATCACCTTGATGATATAGGAGGAGTTCGACTCTCCATGCACTGTCACACACTCCCTCAGTGCAGACTCAGACCCAACACAGTTAAATCGTAACATCCATACAGCATGTGTTTCATTATCGTCTCTTATTGAAACAGCAGAGCCACAGTCCAGCTGTCTGCACACTACAGTTGCAGCTCTCAGGTCCCAGGTAGGTTCCCAACTGTTCACTCTCCTCCACTCTCCCTGGTGTTTCATCTCCACTCCGCCAGCACAGCGACCATCTCCTCCCTCCAACCTCACATCATCTGGCCCTGGAGAGAGACAGGAGACAGTCAGGTCCTCTGACTCTCTGTATCCTGACAAAATACTGCATTCATCTTGGAAAGACAAACTGCTTCTTCCAGTACCTGAGCAGGTGAGTCCAACAGCATTGCCAGGTGAGCAGGTGTTTCTAGCTGAGTCTGAGGTGTCACAGGCCAGGAGACGGGACTCCGTGCCTCCACACTGGAACTCTTTATCCCAGAGTGGACCTTTCCCTTCTCCATAGAGCGCCCCCTGGAGGGCTGAAGGAGCCCCACAGCCAAGCTGCCGACAGACCACCTCTGCATCCAGCCTGTCAAAGTTAGCTTCACACACTGAGACCCACGACTGATCAGACCTCACCTCCACTCTGCCAGAGCACAGACCAGCTCCCTCCACAAGCCTCACAGACCCTGGAGGAAGAAATGTCATAAAGATGAACATGGATGCAATCAGGGTTCTTGGGGGGTTCCTAAGGTGGGTGGTGGTGATGGTGGTGGGAGGGGTCATGAAATAGTAGGAGACATTTGGGGGTGAGGTGTATCAACTATTATGAGATGTTCAGTTATGCTTCCAGTTCCCCCTGATTCAAATACTGGATGTAATATCAATTTAGCAGGACACATAACATTGTGTATCTTCCTAAGGTGTTAGTTTCCCTTGATCCATTTCAATATTTCATAACATGAAGTTAATCATGTGAACAGATACCAGCCTTGAAACTAGTCAGACTAGAAAACCTTCATATATTATCTAATAACAATATAAACTAGAGAGCATACAATTTCTGGGGAAATTGTGAGGGTGTGCCTGCTTGTCCGTCCCTTTAAGTTTTTCCCTTCTAGTGATATTTTCAAGCATTTAGCCTACTCATAGTCTATTCTAGGCTATTGCATAATAATTCATTAAGAACACCCTTGGAAAGAAGCTACTGTAACAACGTTATCACTGGAAATATTTCAGATGGAATCGCGATTCAAACAGTAGCTCTATGTCTGCTAACTTATGACATGCCCCCAGAAACGTAAATAAACTTGACATTTATTCAGTGGAAAATCGCTCATGCATAAAAAGCTCAATAGCGATCATTGTCAGTAACGACGCAAAATGCGATATAGCCCTTTGTGGAGAAGCCCTGGTAAATTGTAGAGCTACTACAGTGTTCGTCTTGGTGGCGATCGTTGGTTGAACGTTCCGTTGTACGGTTTAGGCTGAAATTAAGCTACACAGTGTCTCGTCTCGCGTAGGCTACAGCGTTGCAGTACTGGTTTGAAACCAACAAATCGTTTACTTGTAATCTAATGTCATAATAAATCGTTGCCCGGGCAACATAGGCTAATGTCATGATGCTAATGCTTCAGTGAAATAGTAGACTACCGTTTCCGAAAGTAGATGTAGTTCCTCAATAATATCATCTTATATTGTACATTACACTTCACAATTGTGTTTCATATCACAAAGTAAAATAAAATGAGTAAATAGTTATCACCCTGGACTCTTTGCTTGTGGCGTTTCTGCAGCTACCTTGCAGTAGCGTTAAAGCTATAGTTAGCCTAGCTAGCACCATCTCCCAGAAGTTAACAAGCTGCTAAACTAATGTTCTGCTAGAGGTAGTCACGCGTGTTTTGTGACGTTAGTAGCGTCAGTGACTGTGGCTAGCAAGTTAGCCAGGTAAATAAAAAGACAAGCAACTCAATGGCTACCAACTTTTGACATAACGTTTTCTAAGTAATCAAAATATTGACGGATGCTTAGGGGGGCGGCACGATACCATACTTGCTGTGCAACAGTCTTCTATGCACGTCGTATCTAATGCGTCGTTGCTAACATGTGCCGACAATGTGACGTAGGCTATTATAACTGAGTAGTCTACCCTTTGCCGACAAAATCAACTTTGTGCCACAAAAACGTTGTATGGTCCTAAACTGTGCAACGGAACGTACATAAAAGTAATAGCATATCAATCGCTAGCAAGACGAAACTTTTGACACGTAGTTTGTCTATGTAGTCCAAATATTGACCGAGGATGAGGGGGGCTAAAATAAATAATAATAATAAATATATATGTGAGATAACAAAGGATGCGCCACGATTCGTGGCACACCCAATAAATATGTTGTAAATTACTACTGACAGCTATTGTGACAGGTTGAGACTCAGTAATGTGTGACTGCCAACATCATCATCAATATAACAACATGATGTGTGTATTACCTGAGCAGGTCACCTCCGGGATAGAGGAAGTGTTACGCCCTCTCACCACTGCTCCACACTCCCTCAGTGTTGACTCAGACCCAACACAGTGAAATAGAAACCTCCATGCAGTACGTTCTCCATCACCACTGATACCTCCTGTTGAAACAGCATAGCCACAGTCCAGCTGTCTGCACACTACAGCTGCAGCTCTCAGGTTCCAGTCAGACCACCTGAACACTCCCCTCCACTCTCCCTGGTGTTTCATCTCCACTCTGCCAGCACAGCGACCATCTCCTCCCTCCAACCTCACATCATCTGGCCCTGGAGAGAGACAGGAGACAGTCAGGTCCTCTGACTCTCTGTATCCTGACACAATACTGCATTCATCTTGGAAAGACAAACTGCTTCTTCCAGTACCTGAGCAGGTGAGTCCAACAGCATTGCCAGGTGAGCAGGTGTTTCTAGCTGAGTCTGAGGTGTGACAGGCCAGGAGACGGGACTCCGTGCCTCCACACTGGAACTCTTTATCCCAGAGTGGACCTTTCCCTTCTCCATAGAGCGCCCCCTGGAGGGCTGAAGGAGCCCCACAGCCAAGCTCCCGACAGACCACCTCTGCATCCAGCCTGTCAAAGTCAGCTTCACACACTGAGACCCACGACTGATCAGACCTCACCTCCACTCTGCCAGAGCACAGATCAGCTCCATCCACAAGCCTCACAGACTCTGGAGGAAGGAATATCATAAAGATGAACATGGATGCAATCAGGGTTCTTCGCACGTGTCATTAAATTACAGGAGCTTATGGGGGCAATATTGACAGATACCTTGAATTCAGTAAGTCTAGAAAACCTTAATTAGCATTGAATAACAATGAAGTATCTGTTGCAATTAGAGCCTGACCGATAACAGATTTTGAAGGCC
>CAEFZP010004779.1:22500-32026 GCA_903064625.1 Mallotus villosus
TAAAGATGTCTTTAAAGTTAAAAAAAGTATCTCTCCTCTCTATCGTCCTGTCTCTCACTCCCTTTGTCCCTCCCTCCCTCTCTACCTCCCTCTCTCTCTCCCTACCTCCCTCCCTCTCCCTACCTCCCTCCCTCCCTCTCTCTACCTCCCTCCCTCTCTCTACCTCCCTCCCTCTCTACCTCCCTCCCTCCCTCTCTCTCTCTCTACCTCCCTCCCTCTCTCAGTCTGTCTGTGATTGTGTTCCAGTCGCTCTCCCCTCTTCCTGTCTGTCAGGTTGTTTAGAGGTTACTCTCCCTTGTCCTCGTGTAACCTCCCTACTGGAACCACTGCTGCAGGGAGAGAGGGGGGGGAGGGAGGGAGGGAGGGAGGGAGGGAGGAGAGAGGGAGAGAGGGAGGGAGGGAGGGAGGGGGTGGGAGGGAGGGGAGAGAGGGAGGGAGAGAGGGAGGGAGGGGATGGAGAGAAACGGGAGAGAAAGAGAGGGAGAATAGATATTTTTCCACTCCATATAACAGGGCCCAGTCTGTGTTTAGTGTCACATGGTTCAGATTGTTTACTTGCTCTAGTTTAATCTAAGCTTCCTCTCTCTCTCTCTATGTCTCTCCCTATGTCTCTCTCCCTCTCTCTCTCTCTCTCTCTCTTCACCGGCCTCGCTGGCCCTCCCTTTCTCTGTTTATCTCCCTCTCCCAATCTCTTTCCCTCCCCCCTTTCTCTCTCAACTCTCTTTCTATGTCTCTCTACCATCCTCCCTCCCTCCCTCCCTGTCTCTCCTCTCCCCGCCCACCCCTGCAGCCTGTGGAGTTGAAGAAGGACTTCTGAGGCTAAACAGAAACTCCTGCAGCCCTGACGACCTGCAGCCCTGACGACCTGCAGCCCTGACGACCTGCAGCCCTGACGACCTGCAGCCCTGACGACCTGCAGCCCTGACGACCTGCAGCCCTGACGACCTGCAGCCCTGACGACCTGCAGCCCTGTTCATCTGTTCCTGCAGTCTGCAAGCCTTCTCAGGACCAACGTGAGTACAGGACCCACAGGTCCAGGACTGCTGGGTGCACACGGGACTGGCTGCGGCCAGGGGCACGGGGGGCGGGGCGGGGGGGGAGGGAGAGGGGTCAGTCTGATCCCAGAGGAGCGGAGTAGACGTGCAAGGAGACACGGAACTCTGCCGCAGATCTAGATCTCTCAGACAAGAGGGTTCTAGAATGTTGGAGAAGCTGCCGGAGAGAAGAACCTGCTCAGTCTGAGGGACGTAGAAAGTGACATGAAATGTTTCATGCATTGTGAGGGTGTCGTGGTTTTTAGGAGCTTATGGCAGGTTGCACTCTGCATTGTTTTATTTTGTGAGGAAAACTTTAATTTGTAGAAAAAAGAGACTTCTTATATTGTATTTACTCTGCTGTTTCAAGGTTGCACATGCACCACCAATCATTCACATTTACGCATTTAGCAGATGCTTTTTTTTTCCAAAGCGACTTCCAAAAGAGAGCTTTACAAAAGTGCATAGGTCACTGATCATAACAACGAGATATCCCCAACATTGCATAGGTCACTGATCATAACAACGAGATAGCCTCAAACATTGCATAGGTCACTGATCATAACAAAGAGATAGCCTCAAACATTGCGGGCAATCATGCCCAGATTAGATAGGGTTTGGTAAACAACAACATTTGGGAAACAACTAACTAAACCGTTTGGATGCTCCTGAAGGGTTTTTGACCATAATGAAAACATTCAACATGCAAGTCATCCATCAACCCTGCCGACAGGGACAACAAACAGAGTCACGACTCCCATATTGACTGACTGCAGTTTTCTCAGTCGCAGTTAAGTATTTAAGTATGAGTTTTTATGATGAGGGGGAGGGGGATAGAGGGTGAGATAGATGGGAGAGATGGGGATGAAGCGTGTGCATCTGTTGTTTTCTTTTCGCTCTTGTATTTTCTCTCTTTTTCGCTCTCTCTTTTTTCTCTCTTTGTCTTCGTTTCTCTCTTTCGTCTCTTTTTCTCTCTCTTTCTCTCTTTTTCTCTCTTTTTCGTCTCTTTTTTCTCTCTCTTTTCTCTCTTTTTTTCTCTCTTTCTTCTACGCTTTTTCTGCTCTTTTTCTCTCTCTGTTCTCTTTTTCTCTCCGTTGCTATTCTTCTTCTTTTTCTCTCTTCTCATTTTCTCTCCTCTCTTTTCTCTCTTTTTCTTCTCTTGTGTGTTTTGTCGGCCGACCTGGGACACCCTGTTTAGGACTAGTCCTGGGTCCCTGCCCACACAAAATAATTTGGGTCTGGGGTAGCTCGTTGGGGAAAAACTATATCCGTACAAGAGCTGTTCGGACCGGGCTTTACACGACGATGACAGATAATATAATAAGTTGATCAAATGATCAGTAACGTAATCATCCACGTCACCAAAGAGCGCTTGGGTTTAATTTCGTTTAATTTCGTCAACACAAACACGGCTGCCGCTGGAGAGCTGAGATGTGTAGATTCTGCCATCGAATTATCTGTTTTAGAAGACATTGACAGCGCATTCATTTTGAAAGAGGAACAGAAAAACGCGATCAAGGCATTTGTTGATCGAAAATATGTTTTTACCGTCCTTCCTACGGGATTCGGTCAAAGTTAACATACTAAGTTTGCTCTGATTGGTTTGTAGGTCTATCCAATTGAGCGTTGAGTCATTTTTTCCAGGTTCGGTTGAAACACGCTCATATTCTGACTAGAATTATGAGTATGACAACGTCAGGCTAGTTTAGGACAACTGCATGTTAACAAGTAGCATGTTCCAGTACCTTTTGTAAATGTCAGTATCTGATTTTGCGGTGGTTACGGTGTCAATACCAAGCCAGACCGCTAGGCGTGAGACAGCTGAATTTTGGGGGAGCTGGTCGGATTCTCCGGGTGAAAAGATCAATGAATTAATCGTTTAAAAAGGTCAGTGAGCGATATTGGTGGTGGAAGCTTCACTAGAAAATGAACGAACCACTCACTCGATGGTAAATTTGGTCTCTTCAGTGTTTGGTTTGAAAGATCCGTTCATAAAGAACAAATACTTAAGAAACACTTTTTGCTAAATTCAGAATTGACGATCGAGCTCCCTGGATCTAACGTACTCATTTGATCCTCTCAATTCGATTGTCCTGATTTCAAGGTTGGTAGCCTAGTGAAATTCAACTTTTGTGTCAACCACTAGCTAGGTAAACTATTACACATGCAAATACACTGAAACGCCATGTGTCAATTTTACAAGTTAAACTCTAGCTCTACAGTACTATACAGCTAGCACGCTGTAGAAAAATGTAGTTAGCCGTTAGCTAACTAGCTAGCTAGAGCTAACGAGAATAGTTAATCTGACATTGATGGGCTAATTAGTACATAAACAGTAGAAAACATTCTAATTTGAACGTGTTAAATGCAGGTTTAATTTATATGTTGCTAAATGTCGTATAAACGAGAACTAGTACAGATACAATTTATATGTTATTTCTGTGTTAGCTACGTACCCTCATCGTCCGCGTCCCCCTGGCGACAATTATGATACGTGCTCGCGCAGTTTATGTAAAAAATGTATGCCGCTGTATTTAACTATTCAGGGACTTATTTCCTGAACATTTTACTGTGGTTAAATTGTTGGTCTGGTTGTGTTTTGATTTTAGATTGTTCTTGTGTAACTAGTGTAACTCGTCGGTTTTAGCGTGTAGGCTACGGCAGGCGATAAGCCACTCAGACAGATCCAGGTGATAGAACACTATCCTTGAACACGCCTCGAAACCTACTGGAAATAAGTGTTCGTGTATAAGCAGGTTTGCCGCTCCCTACAACCCAGACCGGGGAGGTACCGTGGTCACGTAGGCTAGTTAGCGGGCGGCTACCCATCTATTCTGTCTACCTGCCTGTCTACCTGTCTATCTACCTGCCTACCTGCCTGCCTGTCGACCTGCCTGCCTGTCTACCTGCCTCACTGTCTACCTGCCTGTCTGTCTACCTGCCTGCCTGTCTACCTGCCTGCCTGTCTACCTGCCTCACTGTCTACCTGCCTACCTGCCTGCCTGTCTACCTGCCTCACTGTCTACCTGCCTGTCTGTCTACCTGCCTGCCTGTTTACCTGCCTGCCTGTCTACCTGCCTGCCTGTCTACCTGCCTGTCTGTCTACCTGCCTACCTGCCTGCCTGTCGACCTGCCTGCCTGTCTACCTGCCTCACTGTCTACCTGCCTGTCTGTCTACCTGCCTGCCTGTCTCTACCTGCCTCACTGTCTACCTGCCTGCCTGTCTACCTGCCTCACTGTCTACCTGCCTCACTGTTTACCTGCCTCACTGTCTACCTGCCTCACTGCCTACCTGCCTCACTGTCTACCTGCCTCACTGTCTACCTGCCTCACTGTCTACCTGCCTCACTGTCTACTTGCCTCTACTTGCTCACTGTCTACCTGCCTCACTGTCTACCTGCCTCACTGTCTACCTGCCTCACTGCCTACCTGCCTCACTGCCTACCTGCCTCACTGTCTACCTGCCTCACTGTCTACCTGCCTCACTGTCTACCTGCCTCACTGTCTACCTGCCTCACTGCCTACCTGCCTCACTGTCTACCTGCCCTCACTGTCTACCTGCCTCACTGTCTACCTGCCTCACTGTCTACCTGCCCTCACTGTCTACCTGCCTCACTGTCTGTCTGTGTCTGTGTGTGTCCAGATGTTTCTCCTGACTGCGGGGCGTGTTGGCCTTCTGTCCAGACGGGCTCTGACCCTCACAACACCACCCGCACGGCCAGCCATGGACACGGTCAGTACACACACACACACCATACACACACACACACACACACACACACACCATAACACACACACACACACACACACACCACACACACACACACACACCACACACCATACAACACACACACACCACACACCCACCAACACACACACCCCACCACACACACACCCATACACACACCCTATCACACCCACAACACACACACACACACCACACATCCACCACCCTACCCACACCTCCACACCCCACCACCGCACTCCCACACCAACCATCCAGCACTTTCGTCCCACTCTCAATACACCACACACGCCCCTCACATTCACCCACCAGCACACTTCACCACACACCACACACACACACACCCCACCACACTCCCGGCACACCACCTCCCCCTTCACATGCCACACATATACACACACACACCATACACAGCACACACACACCATATCACCACACACAACACACACACATGCACACACACACATGCCCACACACACGAAACTCACCATATACAACACACACACACACACACACACACCCCCACACACACACACACCACACGCCCACACACACACACACACACTACACATCCACACCCCACACCACCACTCACCCACACAGGCACACACACCCCCTATACCACACAGGCCAACACCACACCAGCACACACACACAGCACACACACATCACACACCAACACGCACACCATACACAGGCACACACACAACACACACCATACACATTCACACACACACACACACACACACATCATACACAGGCACACACACCCATATATATACACACACACACACCCTACACAATGCACACACACACACACTCTCACTCAGCACTTATTCACTCTGACGCAAACTAAGAGACCCCCCAGCAGTGGCGCTGTTGTCTGTAAAACAGACTGAGAGCACTGGGTCTAGTCTGAACCTGGTTCTTGTATTGAGACAGTATCATGTTATAGTGACTGTGTGTTTGTAAAACATCACCACAGAAGACAGAAGGGTCCTACAGTATCTTTATGAATGTGAAGCTTAAATGGAAACATCTCCCTTTCCTCCTCCCTCCTGACCCCTCATCTTTCTCTTCTGTCCTTTCTACCCTCCCTTCCCCCTCTCTAACCTCCTCACCCTCCCTCCCCCTCCCTCACCCTCCCCTCCACCTCCCTCCCCCTCTCTCACCTCACTCCCTCCCCACCCTCCCCTCACCCTCCCTCCCCCTCTCTCACCCTCCCTCCCCCTCTCTACCCCTCCCTCCCCCCTCCCACCTCCCTCCCTCTCCCCTCCTCCCTCTCCCCACCTCCCTCCCCCTCCCCACCCTCTCCCTCTCTACCCTCCCTCCCCTCTACCCATCCTCTCTCTACCCTCCTCCCCTCTCTGCCCTCCTCGCCTCCCTCCCTCCCCCTCCCACCCTCCCTCCCCCTCTCTGCCCTCCTCCCCCTCCCCACCCTCCCTCCCCCTCTCTGTCTCCCTCCCCCCTCCCCACCCTCCCTCCCCCTCTCTAACCCTCCCTCCCCCTCTCTGCCCTCCCTCCCCCTCTCTACCTCCCTCCCCCTCCTCCCCCCTCCCTCATCCCTCCCCCTCTCTATACCCCCTCCCTCCCCCTCTCTGCCCTCCCTCCCTCCCTCCCCCTCCTCCCCACCCTCCCTCCCCCTCTCTTCCTCCCTCCCCCTCCCCACCCTCCCTCCCCTCTCTCTCTCCCTCTCCCACCCTCCCCTCCCCCTCCTCTCTACCCTCCCCTCCCCCTCCCCCCCCTCCCTCCCCCTCTCTACACTCACCCTCCTCCCCCTCTCTACCCCTCCCTCTCTCCCCCTCCCCCCCCTCCCTCCCCCTCTCTCACTCTCTCCCTCCCTCCCCTCCCCTCTCTACACCCTCCCCTCCCCCTCTCTCTCCCTCCTCCCCCTCTCTACCCTCCTCTCCCTCCTGCACCACCCTCCCTCCCCCTCTCTACTCTAACCCTCCCTCCCCCTCTCTACCCTCCCTCCCCCTCCCCACCCTCCCTCCTCCCCCTCCGCCCCACCCTCCCTGCCCCCCTCTCTACCCTCCCTCCCCCCTCTCTCACCCCTCCCTCCCCCTCTCTACTCCCTCCCCCTCTCTACACATAGGTGTCTGAGCAGGCTGACATGTCTCTCCCCATGTCCTGGGACCGTCTGGACACGCCCCTGCCTGACCAGCCCTACAGGCCCGTGCTGAGCCCAGCAGGACCAGGCGCTCAAGCAGAAGAACAGGGCTCCTGGAAGCAGCTCTCCAACCAGGAGAAGATCGCCTGTATCATACAGTCATCATCCATCTCCAGCCATCCTCCATCATTCATCCAGCTGTCACTCACTCATTTATTTATCTCCATCCCGCCCCCCTCCCCTCCCCTCTCCTCCTTCTCCCCCTCTTCACCCCCTCTCTCTCCTCCTCCCTCCCCCCCTCTCTCCTCCTCCCCCTCCCCCCTCTCTCTCCTCCCCCCCCTCCCCCCTCTCTCCTCCCCCTCTCTCTCCTCCTCCCCTCCCATCCCCTCCCTCTCCCCTCCTCTCTCCTCCTCTCCTCCTCGCCCTCTGCTCCTACCTCCCTCCTCATCCTCCTCGTCGGCCTCCTCCTCCCTCCTTCTCCCCCTCCCCTCCTCCTCCTCTCTCTCCCCTTCTCCCATCCCTCCCCCTCCCCTCTCTCCTCCTCCTCTTCTCCTCCTCCCTCCCCCTCCCTCCTCCTCTCTCCTCTCTCCTCCCTCCTCCTCCAGTGTACAGGCTGATGTTTAACCAGACGTACCCAGAGATGAAGCAGCCTACAGGGGAGTGGCGGAGCGTGGTGGGGCGGCATGTTCTTCTTCCTGGGGCTCACCGGCCTGGTGGTCCTCTGGCAGCGTTACTATGGTGAGGCGCCACGACGTCACTGTGGCAACCGCATCACCTCGGCCACCACATCACCTCGGCCACCACACCCGTTACCATAGTGAATATATCACCCCGCCACTCTAACGTCACCAAAGTAACCCTTGCACCCACACCATAATATCACCATTGTAACCTCGCCGTGTAAACCACACCAGACCATAATAACCTCACCATAGTAACCAGGTCCTGTGGTCCCTCTTGGTGTCTCAGTGTACCCGCCGTGCCCCGTCTCTCTGGAGGAGGAGTGGCAGCAGAAACAGCTGCAGCGGATGTTGGACATGAGGATCAACCCAATCGAAGGCTTCTCCGCCAAGTGGGACTACGAGAAGGGCCAATGGAAATAGAGCGTGGGCGGGTCCAACCGGGCCTGGGGACCTATCACCTGTGAGGGGAAAGTGAACCTGTTCCTGGAGCAACTTCCTTCACTCTGCTGCCGCCTCTACAACCCCTCCTATCCCATAATAGGAGCTGTGCGTTGCCGTGGCGTTTTCATGACTGGCCTTTTGTTGATGAAAAATGCAGGTGCTTCTGTTTTCTCTTCCTCCCTCTACTGTCCCTCAGTCTCCCTCTTCCCCTCTC
Organism: Mallotus villosus; assembly: GCA_903064625.1. NCBI lineage: Eukaryota > Metazoa > Chordata > Actinopteri > Osmeriformes > Salangidae > Mallotus > Mallotus villosus. Next base: position 30,728 of record CAEFZP010004779.1, read on the forward strand.
CCCCTCCTCCCTCCTCCTCCTCCTCCTCCTAGTATTTGCTCAGGTGCGTTGCCCTGGTAACGTGTTCATAGGTGTGTGGTGTATCAGCATTTCTGGCATTCTGCTTGTTTGTTAGACACCTTCACAACCGAGATATCACCGTGTTGAATGTAAGTCATAATGACAATAAAATGTTCTTGGTTGTACATTTTGGGCTTTGTTTTTTCTCTCCTCAAAAACGGAAGGATGTTGCCTCAAACATTGTGCTGATTCAGCTTGTTAGTTCTTCCTTCATCTAGCAACCTCCAGAGTTCTACCAAACACTCCCTCCTCCCTCTCCCCTCCCCCGTCCCCTCGTCCCCCTCCCTCCACAGAGACCAGGCAGTCGAGGTGAGTCTCATGTTCTTTATTCAGAGAGTGAGTGACTGACCTGCCACACAGCAGGAGGGCTACTCCCCTCTGACCACTGGACACACAAACACTGTTTCAGTAGCAGTGTGGTAAACGCTAGGGGACAAGTTCACATCAATGCAAAGGTCAAAGTTCAAGGCCGTTTAAAAGGGACTCAAGATGCTTTTACACCAAATATAAGTACTTGTAATCAAAGTCATTAAATCAATGTATTTTTAATTTAAATGTCACTAAGCTAGCATACTATTCTAATCATTGTTTAAATAACCATTATATGTAATGTTATGAAGCTCTCATGATTCTTGTGCCTCCAGCTAATTTCTCACCCTCAGCTGTGCACACACACATACACACACCACACATACACGTGGTTTGGGGGGAGAGAGGGAGGACTGTGGGGAGGGAGGACTGCGGGAAGAGAGGGAGAACTGGGGGGAGAGAGAGAGGACTGGGGGAGAGAGAGGGGGAGGACTGGGGGAGAGAGGGGGAGAGGACTGGGGAGAGGGAGGGAGGCCTGGGGGAAAGTGGTTGAGCAGCTCTGCATGGGAAGCAGGTTCCCTAGAAAAATATATCCTGTCTTGGAATGTATCACATCAGACCTTGCTGGGGGGGGGGTACCTGTATATGGTCTAGATATGACCTGAGGGTGTATATGGTCTAGATATGACCTGAGGGTGTATATCTAGAATGGACATATCTCACATAGCTTTATATACTACATGTCTGCAGTGTTTGATCTGTGGCAGAGCAGTGCTCTATGACCTGGTATCTGTAGGCTTCATGTGTAGACATCTTCATGCTAGGTCTGCATGTGATGACTGCATGGTCCACCAATCAAAGGTCAACCCTGAGTCATGTGACCTGACTGCAGATCATGTGACTGCAGGGATGTTAGTATCAGATCTCCTG
>CAEFZP010004781.1:0-20131 GCA_903064625.1 Mallotus villosus
GCTATTGATAATAATGCAGAAACAATTAGTTAACAATACATCTACTGATGCACAGGCTTGGACACATCATCAGTGTTGTATCCTGGAATCACTGGGTGTTTCGGGTCTTACAACAGACACCCTCCTCCAGGCGACCCGACCGAGGCTGATCAGACCCCGGTCTGTGTCCAAGCGGCATACTACTGCCCCCACTGCTCTCCCCTCTTCAACCAGAGCCATCTGGAGGCTTTTTCCGCTGCCTCCACGTTGTTTCCTATGGCTCTTCGTCGGTTTGCACCTGTTATTCCCAGTGTGCCATAGGCTTTGCTCAGGGAATGACTGGCGAACCCCCGACTGCCCACTTCCACTGGCATGCACCTGGTCTTCCACCTGTTTTTCCGACAATCCTCCACCAGCTCCTGGTACTTCTCCCTCTTTCTTTCTTGAGCCTCCTCCATCCTCTCCTCCCATGGAACTGTCAGCTCCAGCAAGACTAGTTGTTTTGTGGCCTCTGAGACCAAGATGATGTCAGGTCTCAATCTCGTCTGGGTGATGTGTGGTGGAATTTTCAGCTGCCTCTCCAGGTCAACTGTCATCACCCAGTCTCGGGCCGTGGGGAGCAAACCAGCAGATCGGTTTCTTGGAGTTTTCTCCGGCTTTTGTCCTTCCTTGACAAAGTGAATGGCCTTAGCCGTGGCTTGAGTGTGTCGACTGCCTTTGCTCCCCTTGCTGATTGCTTCAGCGATGGACTTGAGGACCTGGTCGTGCCTCCATCGATACCGGCCCTCACCCAGCGCCTTGGAGCAACTGCTCAAGATGTGTTCCAGTGTCCCTATCTTTGAACACAGGGGGCATGCAGGTGTTTCTATTTTGCCCCATATGCACAGGTTGGATGGGCTCGGGAGGACATCATAGACCCCCTGAATCAAGAACTTGATCCTCTGGGGGTTCCACTGCCAGATATCCTTCCAGGTGACACGCCGCTCCATCGCCTGCTCCCACTTCATCCAGGCTCCCTGCTGCCGCATGGCCACTGCTCTGCTTTTTCGCTCTTCCTCCACTGAAGCTCGCACCTCCTCCTGCACCAACCTCTGCCTCTCCCTTCCGCTGGCAGAGTCATATCGGGCCGCTGCTCGGCTCCCAAGTCCGGCTCTGCCTTGCGCCACTGTTCCGAGGATGGCCTTGTGCTTCAGTCGAGTTTCTGCCTGCTGGACTGCATCCGCTGCCCTCCACTTCCTCCCTGTCTTCACAACAATCCCTGCCCCCGACACTTTGGCGTCTCTGGATCCTGAGTACTGCAGATGTTCCCGTGCCCGTGCCACAATGAACTCCTCCCTGACTGAGCTGAAGGGAAGCCTGAGCTTATTGGTGTTCCCGTACAGCCCAATGTTGCTTAGGCTGCGTGGCAATCCCAGCCATCTCCGTAAATAGCTGCTAACCCATTGCTCAAATCCTTCCACCACAGTCATGGGGACCTCATAGATGAGCAGGGGCCAGAGGATTCTTGGGAGGATTCCATGCTGGTAGACCCAGGCCTTGAATTTTCCAGGGAGCCCAGACTTGTCCACTGTTCTTAACCAGCCTTCCAACTCAGCACTGGTTGCCTTGATGGAATCTCTGTCATTCAGACTGCAGTTGAAGACCTTTCCAAGGCTCTTCACCGGCTTCTCAGTGACAGACGGGATCTGGTGTTCTCCCAGCCTGAAGCGGAATTTGTCTGTGACCTTCCCCTTCTTGAGAACCAAGGACCTGGACTTTGCAGGTTTGAAGCTCATACGAGCCCACGCCATGATGCTCTCCAACCCCTGGAGGATCCACCTGGCTCCTGGTACAGCTGTTGTTGTCACTGTGAGATCATCCATGAAGGCTCTGATGGGAGGTTGCCTTACTCCAGACTTGCTGAGGGGACCTCTGCATTCTGGTTCCGCTGCCTTGACCAGCATGTTCATTGCTAGTGCGAAGAGGATCACTGAGATTGTACAGCCAGTGATTATGCCCACTTCCAGCTGGTGCCAGTCAGATGTCATCTGGCCAGAGGACACTCTCAAGCTGAACTTGCTGTAGTAGTCCAGGATGAGGTCTTTCACCTTCTGGGGTACATGGTGTTTCTCTAGTGCAACCTCTACCAGCTTGTGGGGTATCGAGCCATATGCGTTGGTAAGATCTAGCCATAGCACAGCCAGGTCCCCTCCGCCTTCTCTCGCCTCCCTGATGAGTTGGGTTACCACGCCTGTGTGTTCTAGGCAACCAGGAACCCCTGGTATTCCTCCCTTCTGCACTGACGTGTCGATGTACTTATTGCTCAACAGGAAGTTGGAGAGTCTCTTGGCGACGATACTGAAAAAGATTTTGCTCTCCACACTGAGCAAGGAGATGACACGAAACTGGTCAATGTTCTCAGACTTTTCATCTTTCGGTATGTACACTCCCTCTGCATACCTCCATGACTGGGCGATCTTTCCTCTCCTCCAGATCACCTTCAGCGCCCTCCAAAGCCGGTGTAATAGCTTTGGGCAGTTTTTATAAACCTTATAAGGCACTCCGCTTGGCCCTGGTGCCGAGCTTGATCTTGCTCTCCGCACCACTTCCTCCACTTCACTAAGGCAGGGCTCTTTCAGGTTGAAGTCCGTTGTAGGCTCTGGTGGTATTGTCAGTGCATCGCATGGGCCCAGCGGTTGTTCTCTGGTAGGGTCACTGTACGTGGCCTTGAGGTGGTTGTTAATGACATCCTTGGAGCAGGTGAGGCGGCCAGTCCTCTTTTGACCAAGAAGCTGCTTGGTCAACTTGAAGGGATTGGCCAGGAAAGCTGTTCTCTTCCTGGCTCTCTCTTTCCTCCTCCTCCTGTGGAACTCTGCCCTCCGCAGGGTCAAGAGTTGTTTCCTTAGGATTGCTCTCAAGTCCGCTAGGCCAGCTCTCTCAATTTCCCCTGCTGTCTTGTACTGCCTCTTTAGCAGCTTGAGCTCTTTCCTGAGACTCTGGATCTTCCTTGCTCTATGGTTTGGAGCATAGGCCGATGGCGTGGCCTTGGGTGCCTCGGTTCCAAATCGCTCAGCCGCGATGTTTACAATGAAGCTGGTCATCGTTTTCAGCCGACGGTCCACATCCCCCTTGGCTGTCACTTCCAAGGCCTGATCTATGTCCTCATCGAACTGCTGCCACTCAGACCTCTTCGAGGATTGAGGCCACTGGATCCTTGGTCGGGCCACAGGTGCACAACCAGTTGTTATGGTTGGAGCTAGCTGGCTTTGGAGGCTCTGTGGGTTGTTGGGAGGTGCTGCTGTCTCTTGGGGGCTTAGGGTGGCATGTGAGCTGTTGGCAGCGGGTGTTGGCGACACTAGGAGGCTCTGGGCACTGTGGGTTGCCTCCGGGCCTGGCCTGGGTCGTCGTTATTTTATCCGTCCTGTTGGGGTGCTCATCCTCCCCCCCTCTCGGGCACCCCTGGGGGTATTTTTCTTTAATCGTGTCTGTAGCTTGCTTTGGGTTCTTCCTCTCGGAAGAAGTGGCTTGGGCTGCCAACCCTCCCCACCCCGGGTTGCCGTCTCTCCGGCCGTCCTCTGTCTCTCCAGATGTCACCACACTTTTCGTGGTCGTCACCCAGTCTGTTCCTGGTTGTCACTGGTACTCCAGAAGTTTCAGTTAACAATACATCTACTGATGCACAGGCTTGGACACATCATCAGTGTTGTATCCTGGAATCACTGGGTGTTTCGGGTCTTACAACAGACACCCTCCTCCAGGCGACCCGACCGAGGCTGATCAGACCCCGGTCTGTGTCCAAGCGGCATACTACTGCCCCCACTGCTCTCCCCTCTTCAACCAGAGCCATCTGGAGGCTTTTTCCGCTGCCTCCACGTTGTTTCCTATGGCTCTTCGTCGGTTTGCACCTGTTATTCCCAGTGTGCCATAGGCTTTGCTCAGGGAATGACTTATATATGTAACAAGGTTTGTTTTATCAAACCATTACTTGTATGTCTGCATGAGATGCAGTACATCCAAAATTCTCTAATAAATCCTATAAAATAATCACAGAAATTCCCATGGAAAGTTTCCATCTTATTCCTGTATCCAACACCAGCGTTATTTTATAGACAAGACATTTCATACTTCCAGTTTCAACAGTAACACCGTTTTTCAGTTTATTCTATTGATTTTATCCTTTTAGATGGAGGACCCAGTAGGTATTAATTGAGTAGGAATTATCTGAAATTGCAGGTAAAGCAGAGCTGTTGTGCTGAGATGTGGACAAAATAGCATGGATTTCTAACAGAGAAGACACATAATAATAAAGGGAACCTTTCTTGACATGCTTTAAAACTTTGTGAGATTGTGAAATCGTAGTGACTACTTTCAGAACATTCATATATCAGAAATTTGGTGGCAAAATTGGTAACCCTGGAAACAAATGGTATCTACCTGTTTGTGTGATTTGTGTTTATAGGCAAGTATAGACTTTAGCGGCTCGTGTGTGGGTCAGTGGGTTGCATCGTACTTAAAGTGTTATTTGAAAACCAAACATTTGCCATTAAATTGCATTCACAACTGAAGTCTTTCCGACGACTGGGGGCAGGTCTGGATGTCAAAATGTGATCATTTGTTCCAAAAAATATTTTAATTAAAAAAAACAAATTCCAAAATCACAGCTTTTAGTGGTAGGAAGCACTTCCTTTGTGAATGGCTTGAAATGCTATGTTAATTGTGCTGTGGGTTTTTGTTATGTTTGATTAATGCTGCAGTGTTCATGCAATATTTGTTTTTGCAATGCCACATAATGTTTCTTTTTTGTTAATGCTGCTGTGTTGCTGTGTTAATGTTGTTCAGTTAGCCTTTGCTTTGCTAATGTTTTTGTGTTGTAGCCTATAAATATAACTTAATAATTCATATTTACACAGGTTTGCTTCAGAAAATAAATGCTCATATTGTATCCTTACAGTTGTACTTATGTACATATTGCCTATAGGAATTTGACCTAGATGTTGTAGCAGTTGTGAACGACACAGTGGGGACAATGATGACCTGTGCATACGAGGAGCCCACTTGTGAAGTTGGACTTATTGCAGGTACAATGCTTTTCTACTTACAACACAATAGAAAACATATTTAAACCCTAAATTAGCCATTTCCCCCAAAAAATACATTCAACTAAATCTTTATGTACTGTAGGTATACTCACTGGGAAGCATCAGAAACACAACAACTTTGATTTCAAAATAGCTGCCTTGTCTGAGACATTGTCTGCTTCTTATTAGGGACTGGCAGTAACGCATGTTACATGGAGGAGATGAAGAATATTGAAACGGTGGAGGGAGATGTGGGCCGTATGTGTGTTAACATGGAGTGGGGAGCCTTTGGCGACAATGGTTGCCTTGACGATATCAGAACACAGTACGACCGTGCTGTGGACGAGAACTCACTGAATGAAGGCAAACAGAGGTAAACTTCTAATCTGTTAATGTTAACTACGTAACAGTGTTGGTTATATTGTTACTCTAGGCTATTACTTAGGACCTTAATTATATGGATTAATAGAGCATGTTTTAAGTTGGGGTTAAATTAGTATTAGTAACTTTATTTCCCACCGTTGTGTCGCAGGTATGAGAAGATGTGCAGTGGCATGTACCTAGGTGAGATTGTGAGGAATATCTTGATTGACTTGACCAAGCGTGGGTTTCTTTTCCGGGGACAAATCTCTGAGACTTTGAAGACCAGGGGAATCTTTGAGACCAAGTTCCTGTCCCAAATAGAGAGGTAGGTACACATTAGTGTAGTACTTTTTACCATTCAATGCAGGTATAGAAAACATGCTTTTTGCACTAAACTGTTTGTGAAAAAGAGAATACAAATAATTCCTCTTTACATTGCAAGTGAAGATGCACAGAAATTGCCCATTTAGCAAAATGCAATGAAAATGGACTAAATGAACATTGACTTCATCAACCAACTTGACAAACCCGTCTCTCATACATCGTATTTGACATCTCACCCTCTTCATTACAGCGATCGTCTAGCCTTGCTGCAGGTCAGGGCGATTCTGCAGCAGCTGGGGCTGGACAGCACTTGTGATGACAGTATTATTGTCAAGGAAGTGTGTGGCACAGTGTCCCACCGTGCAGCTCAGATCTGCGGAGCCGGAATGGCCGCCGTGGTGGATAAGATTCGTGAGAACAGAGGCCTGGACCACTTGGACATAACCGTGGGGGTGGACGGTACCCTCTACAAACTGCATCCCCAGTGAGTAATAAGAGGCAACAATGCTGTAATAGTAGGGCTGTAATGGTAAAGTACTTGTACTGACCACATTCAGTATGTCTATCAGTTCCAAATGTATGTTTTTCTGTCAGAATAGAGGCAACATTTTGAATAAATACTAGCGCGGCCACTGGCCATTCTTTTTATACTCATTATTCAGTGATCCAGTACAGAAGCTGTGCTTAGATGGCACATACCACTGAAGCCAGTAAGTGTGAGCCATGTTTGCGATAAACTGACATTTTTTTTGTGAAAAAAGCGCTGCCTTCAGCGCCTTTTGAGCGCCTTTTGATTGCTTTCAGCGCGAGAATTCTGTAACCTGAACGGGAATCATACATTTTAGCGATACATTATTGTGCGTTATAAAATAAATAGCTGTGAGCCACTCAAGCTAATACACTACTGTTTGCCACCGGAAAGAGACAGAGTTAGAAAGTGAAGAGGTGGTATATTGAAGAGGAGCTATATAAGATCACTACCCTGCATATGATGTCTCCCCCCCCCAAAATTATACCAGATTCCCCCCAAAAATGATCAACTAAATTTAACTCTTAGATGTGTCCATGAAAAACTTTTCTCTATGAGTTCTATTCTGACCCTGTGACTCTTTTAATTTTTATCCTCCCATCCCCTTCAGCTTCTCACAGATTTTCCATCAGACAGTCAAGGAGCTTGCACCCAAATGTGATGTCAACTTCCTGTTGTCAGAGGATGGGAGTGGCAAGGGGGCAGCCCTGATCACTGCAGTGGGCTGTCGCCAGAGAGAAGAGGAAAAGCAGCAGCACTAAGCTGACCTGACCGTGTCACCCCTGGAAACAATCTGCTGCTTCAACTTTTCTTAACCTGCTACATAGCCCTTTCATCCATCTCCCTATAGCCCTGCCACTGGCAGCCGTGACTCCACCTCTGCCCAACCCATCTCATGCCCCAGCCAGAGAGACAGTCCACATTGGGATTTAATTTAGAGATTTAACTTTTATTTATTTACCAGTGGGTTTATTATTTCAATATTAATAATGTTTATCTTCCTGAATAGATTGTTGTCAAGTATCCGATAAATCTTAACTCTCTAAGTGCAATATTTGTGTATTCATTTTGTATAGAGGGAAAGACAGTATATTCATTGTATATATTTAGGAGGCTACATTAGATGTCTGAATTTTGTTTTATGTGTGGACAACGCACTTCAAATAATTTGTACTTATATGCAAGTGAATAAAAGATATATTTGAGGGGAGATGCCCTTATTGAACTAGTTGCTAAAGCCAGAAGAACCTTCTCCTAAAGGGCTTGATGCTGAGGGGGCAGGAGTCACGGCTGTAAAATCATCCTCATTTTACACATCATAAACTCAAGTTATGTACTAATAATCCTTATTTTGTGTACATGTCAATGCAACTTAATTGAAGTAATGCACCTTTCACAAAACCACCCTCCATAAGAGCTGGGAGAATCAAGCCTCTCGGTTAAAGTGTTAGCCTATCTTGTTGCGCTATGTGAACTACTATACTTTAGATGTTGTGTTTAATCCTACCACTATTTGTGTGCACAAAGAATAAATGTTTATTGGGCCCTAAGAAAAGAGTTGATACTCAGCGCTTTTGTGTGTAGCCTATTTGTTGCAGAGTGTCTGTGAGTCCTACTGTAAGATGAACTGTAGCTATGTCCAAAGCCGTATGAAGAATGCATGCCATGCCTTATATTGAGACAATTAAAGGAGGGTACTGGGACATTTTGATTTTTACATCATAGGTGTGTTCAAAACAGTGACCTGGGTTCATTAAATTATATTTTGTTGTGCAAAAAACCCTGGTGAGAAGTCTCTTTTCTGAATGTAAGAACTGAGCAGGATGGGCTGATATAAGTGCTAAAATGATGGCACGCCATTAGGGCCAAAAGTCTAAGTTAACGTTTGTGTACAGACGTTAAATTTAAACGTGTACATACGTCATAAATTGACGTCTGTACACAGCCGTTTTTAACGTCTGTACACGTCAAGCCCCCACCCCTCGCCCCTTGGCGTCTATTAACTCCAGTCAACATTTACAAAACTATCTCCCCCAATAATTTTTGTTCGATACTCAAACCTGGCTCATACTACTAGCTTTTTCATAGAATAATTTTTCCAGATTTTTGCTATGTTTGAAACCAATCCGAAATGGGTAAACTAGCACCCCATTTATTTGCTTACGTCAGGAAAAGTTGCCTCGAAACGTGTTCGCGGATACTAACAGGGGACGAGCACACAAGGGAACATCAGCAAGTCGCTGATTTACCTGAGCTGAATGAGAACAGGGAGAAAGGATTTGGTAATCTAAAATTGCCTGACTTAATTGTAGCACGTTTTACAAATGCTTGCACATATACATGACGGTTGTTTGTAGAGTTTATTTCCGTTATTTTAAAGCATATTTAACCATTTTGTAGGCTAATGAACGCGATTATTCTAATTGGATGACAAAGTAGGCTAATTATAGCCTAATATAATTAGTTATAATATCGTGGCATGTTACGGCGTCATTGTAGATAACATGTTATTCTAGAGCAAAGACGAAGATGAATAAATCATGTCTGATAACGACAATATTGTTATGGTCGTTATATTGTTAGAACTTGATGTCAGTTAACACTACAACGATGGCATTAACAATAAGCTAGTAATAGTAAACAACACTCATCATCATTATAATAGTAACATAGGTATAGCCTGTAGGCTTAATTTAGCTTGCTTTGCCGAGCTAGAACAACGACGGAGCCAAATATTCAAGCTTGCAGTTTCTTTAATCCAACACAATACTTAGCAGTCAAACTAAAAACACGGAGGAAACAGGACAACGTATAGGCATTGCACGTATAATATTACAGTATTGATTTTCGTAAATTCACATGTATCTGCTTCTTGATCGGACTAGTACCACATTCTGACAGTTTTCTGCAATGCCTTAGCTCCAGCTCACAAGCTCGCGACTGGTTGTCGCAAAGTATGACGTGTACAGCTAGTTGCAAGCGTGTCTCGGGCTGTGTTCGAAAACTTAGACAGCTGTCTTAATCCTTGATGTTTTATAGACATCTGTCTAACTAGACTGCTCTCTTCTCTTTAAGGTATCTTAAAAACCGTTGTTTTCGAACAGCCTAGTTAGACAGGATGTACCTCATCGCGCTGCGTGTACATGGCTAGCTATGACAGTTAACAGCAACCAACTGACAGTTAAAACACCCTAATATATTTTTAAATAGCAGGTTATTTTTACAGTACATTTTGTGTGCACTTACAATGCACATTTACAATTTCACATCATAAACAACCGTTCACTCTCTTAACTATCCCTGCATTAAATATAGATAAATACTGTACCGGAGCTAACGTTAGCAACGCCGTTAACAATCAGCTACCATAGCGACCTGGCTAATTTATACCTCGCTAACGAATTCAGACTATTTTTGTTAATCAATCATGGCATAATTAAATAGTAAACTGTTTATTTCTCGGTACCTTTTTTAAAAAAAAAGAGCAAAGGAAATTACATTTATGAACACTTTTGATGTGAACTTCGGTATTTCGTTCCGCCATCTTTTTTTGAAAATTTCTGATTTGGGTTCTGGCGCACAGACTTATGGGTAATAAGTGCCGCCATTAAAACATTAAGACAGCAAGGCAGCTCAGATGCTCTCTTAAAAAATGACCGTTATGTGACGTATTTAAGGTATCTAATTAGACAGGAAGAGAAAATTTAAGCGTTTTCGAACAGACGTCGCTGTCTTAAAAGGAAGGAAGGAAGGACGCATTTTAAGCGTTTTCGAACAGAGCCTCGGAGCCAGCTCGGAGCTAGGAAAAAAGTGAGCCCGTTTAAAGCTAGGGGCTCACTTTTTTCCTAGTTTAGACCGGAAGACACGGAAGTGGAAAGATGGCGCTGTCCGTTTCGCGCTCTAGCTTGCCTCACTCATAGAGGTAATATTGACTAGAGAGAGCCAAAATTGTCTTCCAAGATGGCGTCCCCATTCATTTCTATGAAAAGTGCTCAGTGGCGCAGTGAGGCAAGCGAGAGCGCGAAACGGACAGCGCCATCTTTCCACTTCCGTGTCTTCCGGTCTAAACTAGGAAAAAAGTGAGCCCCTAGCTTTAAACGGGCTCACTTTTTTCCTAGCTCCGAGCTGGCTCCGAGACTCGTGCACGCTTGCAACTAGCTGTACACGTCATACTTTGCGACAACCAGTCGCGAGCTTGTGAGCTGGAGCTAAGGCATTGCAGAAAACTGTCAGAATGTGGTACTAGTCCGATCAAGAAGCAGATACATGTGAACTTACGAAAATCAATACTGTAATATTATACGTGCAATGCCTATACGTTGTCCTGTTTCCTCCGTGTTTTTAGTTTGACTGCTAAGTATTGTGTTGGATTAAAGAAACTGCAAGCTTGAATATTTGGCTCCGTCGTTGTTCTAGCTCGGCAAAGCAAGCTAAATTAAGCCTACAGGCTATACCTATGTTACTATTATAATGACGATGAGTGTTGCTTACTATTACTAGCTTATTGTTAATGTTGTAGGCACTTGCAACAGTTAATGCCATCGTTGTAGTGTTAACTGACAAAGTTCTAACAATATAACGACCATAACAATATTGTGGTTATCAGACATGATTTAGGCTATTCATCTTCGTCTTTGCTCCAGAATAACATGTTATCTACAATTACGCCGTAACATGCCACGATATTATAACGAATTATATTAGGCTATAATTAGCATACTTTGTCATGCAATTAGAATAATCGCGTTCATTAGCCTGCAAATTGGTTAAATATGCTTAAAAATAACGGAAATAAACTCTATAAACAACCGTCATGTATATGTGCAAGCATTTGTAAAACGTGCTACAATTAAGGCAGGCAATTTTAGATTACCAAGTCCTTTCTCCTTGTTCTCATTCAGCTCAGGTAAATCAGCGACTTGCTGATGTTCCCTTGTGTGCTCGTCCCCTGTTAGTATCCGCGAACACGTTTCGAGGCAACTTTTCTTGACGTAAGCAAATAAATGGGGTGCTAGTTTACCCATTTCGGATTGGTTTCAAACATAGCAAAAATCAGGAAAAATGATTCTATGAGAAAAGTTAGTAGGATGAGCCAGGTTCGAGTATCGAACAAAAATTATTGGGGGAGATAGTTTTGTAAATGTTGACTGGAGTTAATAGATTAAAAACGACCGGAAGACACGGAAGTCAAGTCGAAGATGCAATACCACCTACATCCACCGGGGCCGTTGCCTCAAGCCAAGCGGCGAGGGGTGGGGGCTTGGCCTCACTGCGCCACTGAGCACTTTTCATAGAAATGAATGGGGACGCCATCTTGGAAGACAATTTCGGCTCTCTCTAGTAATATAACTCTGGTACACGTTTGGACCGTCTATGCTTCCATGTTATTGGTTGGCGTCAACATACCCACCCCTTTTTGATGTAGTGTCTGCGCTAGGCTGTACCAGAGCCCGTATACGGAGAGCTTGTCGACTCCCTATTAAGCCCCATTGTACTGAATTTGGTTGCAGTTCCATCAGAGTTCCACTGGGGGGATCAAAAGCTTTCATTTAGTTGTATCTGTTACAATGACAATAAAGATCTATTCTATTCTAAGCGAGTGCAAAATAAATGGGAGTCTATGGAGCTAAACGGCTACATTTCTTCTCTTTCGCCTGATTTTCGTTGAGAAATCTCAGATTTGATTGTAGTTTTTGCATGTTCAACATGGATTATAGGTCGAAAGTTGAAGTACTTATGTCCTTTCGATTTCTTACAGGGTGAGTCGTTGTTGCCCATTAACACGCTAGCATTCTGCTAATGAATGCTGATTGGTTAGTGAAGGACTGACTACGACCAGCGATCCCGCTTGATGCCACCCGAAGCGGAACCAGAATGTCAGAGCATTAGCAACATTAGCAACAACATTAGCAAGCCAAAACTCTTTCTAGCATGTGTTCTTCATGCTTCATGCTTTTAACTTCATGCTCTTATGATTTTTCCCTTTGGCATTTTTTTTTACAATGTATGATTCATGTTTGACTACTTGCAATGTTGGGGATATCTCGTTGTTATGATCAGTGACCTATGCACTTTTGTAAAGCTCTCTCTTGGAAGTCGCTTTGGATAAAAGCGTCTGCTAAATGAATAAATGTAAATGTGTATTGACAGGGAGAGCCTAACCTGTCAGCTGTGTTGTGGATGCCTTGAGAGTAAAAAGTAAGTGACCAGAGCTTGCCGTAAAGCAGTATCTCTAGGCGTACGATGTGTATGACGTCATTGACATTTTAAGACAAAAAAGCGACTTTAGAAAAATCGCCCAGCAGTGTGAATTTTTTTGCCCCCTCTTTCAAATTCAACATTCAAATGACTAGACAAAACATTTTATCCTGAGAAAAGTGGATTTTGAGAGTAGCATGTACCTACAGAGCCGGAGAGCTGCAGTTTCAGGACCGCAGTTCTAGGACCCTCTTTTTATCTGACAGCGCCACCTAGCGAATTGGATAACCATGGACCGGAACAAGATAATAAATATTTTCCTGAAGTAGTGAATGTAGGTTACGGCTCAACATTAAATTATGACAAGAAGAAGAAGAGGAAGTGTTGTAGCTTGTTTCATAACAAGATGGACGAGAATCAGAGTGTAACGCCTGGCCTGGGACACACTGGCTGCGAAGCGCCTGGACGTGCTGCGCCACGATCGGCTACGACTGAGCAAAAGCTGTTCACACCAGACGCAAAATTCTCTGCACCAGTCTAGCCTTTCAGCTCTGAGCTTTCCTTTTTACTGACATGGTACATAAACATGGTATAGGCTATATTTAGGAAACGTGTTATTCCAACAGCCGCCCCAACATTGATCCTTCTCTACGTTGTCCTTGTAAAATTGTTGCTGGGTGTCATACAACTCCCTGTGCTTTTCAACTTCGAGAATTAATTTGATGTCTTACTCCTTGAATTTCTCGCAGATTTTAGAAATCGACTTGGGGGTTCTCTCTCGGTAGGCTATATCTGCACGCGTGTGTGTTGTGTGCAACGCATGACAACTTATTTCTCTCAAACAAACAAAACAACTACGGGCATGCTAGCTCAACAGATCAATCCGTGTATTTTCATTCATTTTCATCAGGGTAACCACATGTAAAGGCCGTTCGTTACCAACATTGTGTAGTTAGGTTTAATATAGGATGAATATTAAGGTCTCCAAAGTATAGTAAAAAAGTCAAAGTAAAAAATTAAAAAAATCTACAACTTTACACATTTTCACCGTAGTCTACAATTAAGGTAATGTAGTATGTAGTAACGTGTTTTTTAATTCAAATATATCAGCTTATATGGTGTATTTCATCATCCTGCAGCCGATTTGGCAAGTGTCTCACGAAAAAATTAGACCAGCAGCCGAAACGATCGCTGCAGATCGCAGGCAATCGCAGGCGCTTCGCAGCCAGTGTGGTCGGTCCCATTTGATAACATGGGCACCGAAAGAAAAAAGGCGGCGCTTCCAGGCTCGTCGCAGCAGATCGCACACACTGGCTGCGAAGCGCCTGGAAGCGCAGCGCAGCACCACGATCGGCTACGACTGAGCAAAAGCTGTTCACACCAGACGCGAATTTCTCCGCGCCAGTCACCAAGCCTTTCAGCTTTGAGCTTTCCTTTTTCACTGACATGGTACATGGCATAGGCTATGTGGGCTGCCAACTTTTCAAAAAACCTTGGCGTGAGATTTGGTAGCTGGTACAGCCCAAAGAAAAACAATGACTGGACAACACAGAACATGACCCCCCCCAACGGTCACCTCCAGGTGACCCACCAGAGGGACCCGGATGGGCACGGTGGAAATCCAGTATGAGCGTGGGATTGTATATGCTGGAGCGCGGGACCCAGCACCGTTCCTCTGGGCCATACGTGGAGGGGGAGGTTCAGGGTCAGGAGGACATAGAGGGTCGGAGACATGACACGTGGAAGACTGGGTGGACTCTAAGGGAGGATGGCAGTTTCAGTTGGATGGCGCAGGGGTTAACGATGGAGTCCACCTCATAAGAACCCACGTAACGTGGAGCCAGTTTGCGGGACTCCACCTTGAGAGGCAAGTTCTTGGCCAGTAACCACACCTTCTGACCAGGGGTGTAGGCCGGGGCTGGAGTCCGACGCCGATCGGCAAGGCGTTTGCTGGTGGCAGCGGAGCGTAAAAGCGCAGAGCGCGTCCGTTTTCAGATGCGTCAGCAACGGCGAATGTGAGCGTGGACGGATGGTACTGCAATCTCCTCTTCCTGAGCCGGGAACAGGGGTGGTTGATAGCCCAGATAACACAGAAACGTGGATAGTCCCGAGGACGAGCTGATCAAGGAGTTGTGGGCATATTCGACCCAGGACAGGTAGGTACTCACGATGTAGGCTTGGAGTAACAGACGTTGCGCATCTGGCCATTGGTCTGGGGGTGGTACCCCGAGGATAGTTTGACCGTGTCCCCCACCGCTTTGCAGACCTGGGATGTAAACTGGGGACCACGATCAGACACGATGTCCCCGGGGATCCGCCGTTTCACGGGCTGTGGGGAGCTTGGGCAGGGCAACAAAGTGTGCAGCCTTGGAGAACCGGTCCACGATAGTCAGGATTGTGGTTAGGTTATTGGATGGCGGGAGACCCGTGACAAAGTCCACAGCAATATTCGACCAAGGTCGACTCGGGACAGGTAAGGGGCGCAGAAGGCCAGCAGGAGGCCGGGTGGACGCAGAGACGAAGGCCCGGGTATCTCGAGCCATGGTTGGCCACCAAAAAGGCTGCTCTAGAAAGGCGAGGGTACGTGCCATGCCGGGGTGGCACGTGAGCCTGGTGGAATGGCCCCAGCGCAGTACCTCAGAGCAGACAGAGTCTGGGACAAATAAACGTGTCTGTGGACCGGGCCTGGGATCGGGCTGGAGCTGCTGAGCCTGGACAATGAGTGTTTCTATGTCCCAGGTGATAGCAGCCATGAGGCAGGCGGAAGGCAGGATAGATTCTGGAGGCGATTCGTCCTCCTCAGGTGCACACTGGCGAGAGAGCACGTCAGGCTTGACGTTACGGGACCCTGGTCTGTATGTGAGATGGAAGTCAAACCTGCCGAAAAACAGAACCCAACGTGCCTGGCGAGAGTTGAGACGCTTGGCCGACTGTAGGTAGGACAGATTCTTGTGGTCAGTCCATACCACAAAAGACTGGTCGGCCCCCTCCAGCCAGTGGCGCCACTCCTCCAGTGCCAGCTTAATGGCAAGTAGTTCTTTGTTGCCCACGTCGTAGTTCTTTTCAGCAGAGTTCAATTTCCTGGAGTAGTAAGCGCAGGGATGGAGTTTATTGTCGCGGGGGGATCTCTGTGACAGAACACCTCCTACCCCTGTGTTGGAGGAATCCACCTCTACCACGAACTGGAGCGCCGGATCTGGCTGGGTGAGGATCGGAGCTGAGACGAACTGGTTCTTCAAGAGGCGGAAGGCGGCGTCTGCCTCAGGCGTCCATTTAAACGACATAGACTTGGAGGTAAGAGAGGTCAGGGGGGCAGCGATCTGGCTGAAGCCCCTTATGAATCTCCGGTAGAAATTGGCAAAGCCCAAGAACCTATGGAGCTGCTTGACGGTTCCAGGGGTAGGCCACTCCGAGACAGCAGCTACTTTAGTCGGATCCATCTCCATGCTACCCTCCGAGAGGACGTGACCCAGGAATGAAACAGTGGTGGCATGGAACTGGCACTTCTCCAGTTTTACGAACAACCGGTTTTGGAGAAGGCGCTCCAGGACCTGACGCACGTGAAGGACATGCTCAGCTGGGGACGAAGAGAAAATTAGGATTTCATCCAAGTACACAAATACTGTCCTGTGTAACATGTCCCTAAAAACGTTGTTAACCAGTGCCTGGAACAGAGCAGGAGCGTTGGATAGGCCAAACAGAACCACAAGGTACTCGAAGTGTCCAAGTGGGGTATTGAAGGCGGTCTTCCATTCGTCACCCTCCCGGATGCGCACAAGATGATCTGCATTGCGCAAATCCAGTTTTGTGAAGATGGAAGCTCCATGAAGGGGAACGAATGCAGCGCTGAGGAGGGGCAGAGGATATTTGTTCCGCGTAACAACAGCATTGAGACCCCTGTAGTCGATGCAGGGGCGCAGTCCACCATCCTTTTTCCCCACAAAGAAGAAGCCTGCGCCAACCGGAGAAGACGAAGGGCGAATAACACAGGCATTAAGAGAGTCCTTGATGTACCTCTCCATGGCTAGAGTCTCTGGACGGGACAGGTTAAAAAGACGCCCGCTAGGAAGGGGCGCTCCAGGTTTCAGGTCTATGGCGAGGTCATAGGGTCGATGTGGAGGCAAAGACATGGCTTGTTCTTATGGAGAGAGATATGTCTCAAAAGTATTCGTAAATGCAAGTACCATGATCCACAAATGTTTCACGATTTACAAATGTGTTTTGCGATCCACAAAAACAAAAATCTTACTCGTGATTTGTAAGTTGACATTTACATAAATGTGCTATGATTTTTACACATAAATGTCCATTCGTAAATATATTGTTTGTAATTTCTTAAAATACTTAACATTTCGTGTGTGCATTTCTCATGGTCTGTCATTTGTAAATCTACAATTCGCATGTGAAGTGTTGAATCTGCATTTGTGGATCGCCCAATACACGCTTGCAAACCTTCTTCCTGTGACGTACTTTTGAGACAAACTTTTCGGTCTTTTGAGATCCACGCACAAATAGCTTTCTGATCCACAAATGCAACCCCTCTTCGACAGTGCCACCCGGTAGGTGGCAGTGTTGTCCTCTGCCTTGATGGTTGTACACAAGGGCTTTAAATAAATTTAAATAAATACATGTGTTTTCCCCTCCCAGTAACCCCTTAACCAATGGTATGTGCTTTAAGCTTAAGTTGCCATGAGTATCTGGCATTTGCTATTTACCTCGCTCCACAGGCTGCGGCCGTACTGTAGCCTAGTACTGTACTAGTATATATGGCCGATAGGACTTAGTTCGTGAAAATCTTGATATAGATTTTGGGACAGTGACATGGCTGGTTAGCTAGCAAATCTTCTTGTCAAACATACTGTAAAATTATATTTACTGTTTGTCAACCGTACACAATGTTATTGCCTTTGAACCTTGCTAGCATAACGTTAGCTTTCGGGATAATAGCTCAGTCAAAGGAAAGCCGATGGGCAGAGGACAACACTGCCACCTACCGGGTGGCACTGTCGAAAAGCACTTGCATTTGTGGATCAGAAAGCTATTTGTGCGTGGATCTCAAAAGACCGAAAAGTTTGTCTCAAAAGTACGTCACAGGAAGAAGGTTTGCAAGCGTGTATTGGGCGATCCACAAATGCAGATTCAACACTTCACACGCGAATTGTAGATTTACAAATGACAGACCATGAGAAATGCGAGGGAGTTATCCCCTCCCAAATAGAGATGGTTGGGTCCAGGCCGTCTTTTCTAAAACGTTTTCTCAGATGGGCTACCGATTGCTGGGCCGAAATATTGTGCACACTGCCAGTGAGCGACGAGTCTGACTGAGGCTAATGGGGACGCAGTCTCACACTCAAATTGCAAATTTAAACAAATCACAAAAATAATCGGACCAGCTGGCTAAAAGCAGAATTCCCATATTCCCTCTTGAAAGCTGCCCTGCTCGACTTTTAAGATGTTGAATTGACTGTAAAACTGTAAAATTATGAACTTTGTGACATGACGCGAAGACATGGCTGCCGCTCCACTATGCGGTCTGTACCGGGCGACATTCTCACTCAAATGTCAAGACTTTCGTGGCCCAAATCAAAATTCTGATCTGACAGATCAATGGGGAATCGCTTTTTCTCTCTCTAAGGCTGTCCTCCTCTGACTTTTTGGTCTTTTAAATCTAACTATTTGTATGATCCGTGTGGTCCTTTTGCCATTGTAAATGTTATCCTTTCCCGGTTTTCTGAAACCTAGCTGCGCGCGCATCCTGAATGTTGGTAAACATGAAAGTGGTCTATTTAGTTAGATGGTCCGCAAGTTTTTATTTATTGGCCAAGTGGTCCTTGGTCTGAAAAAGTTTGAGAAACACTGTTCTACAGGGATCTGTGACAGTTGTCTCCAAGACCTTGGTGGGTTCCGGGATAGCAGCTGAGCCGAGGCAGCAGAGGAAACAGCGCGTGTCCCATGACGTGATCTCTCCATTAACCCAGTTGACATGGGGATTGTGTAGCTGTAACCACGGGAAACCCAGGACCAGTGGAGACAACCCCGAGTTGTTTCACCACTTCGCCGTCCATGAAATTACCATCTGCTCCCGAGTCATTGAGTGCCTGTACGGTGAGGGATGTTGTCTGCCACCTGACGGTGGCTTCAAGGGTGGAACGTGGAGGGATGGGAGTTGAGGCTCTGCCCGTCAGTAACTCCCCAGTTCCCGGCGGGCATGGTCGTTTCCCGGACGTGTAGGACACCCCGAAATGGAGTGACCGGACTGGCCACAGTAGAAACAGGCCCCCTCTGTGCGCCTACGTGCACGCTCCTCTGCGGTCAACCGGGTGCGTCCAAGCTGCATGGGTTTGGTGTCGCTGGTCCCTGGTTTGACAACGGATGGCTCTGAGGAGCATGATGTGGACCCAGGGAAGGTTCTGGTGGGTGAGCTTGACTGGTGCGCACGACGCATGGACCTCTCACGCCGGCGTTCCCGCATGCGGTTGTCGATGCGTATGGATAGCTGGATGAGCTGGTTCAGGTCCATGGTGTCGTCTCTGGAGGCCAACTCGTCCTTAAGCACACATACAGGAGAACCTTGATTTGGATTTTCCAAATCTAACGGTAGCCCTAAGAGTTTTTCTGACAATGCCTAGGACAGTTGCCTCTGCAGAGAGATCGTTCAGCAAGCTAAAGCTGATAAATACATACCTTCGTTCCAACATGAGTAATGATCGGTTAAGCCAATTAGCAGGCATTTCAATTGAAAACAGTGTGGCACAAACTATTTCATTTTATGCAATTCTAGATAAATGGGCAAGTGCAAAGGCACGCCATGTTACAATTTAGAAGGAACTAAAGAGCACTCTAGAATCTTTGGTAGCAACATTGTTACATAAGCTAAATTATAGTTAAATAGGAGGGTTCTAAAGGATCTTTGTTTGTAGGCTTACTTTTGCATTTTAAGGCATTATGTTCCATTGGTTATAATGATAATGTTAATGTTTGTCATTGTGTAACTGTTTATTATTTGTTAACATTGTTAATAATACCATATAATGATGTATCATTATGGTAGGCCTACAGTGGCTGATACACTTGAAAATAAACCTTTATTATTTAAAGCCCATACATGATGATATCCGGAACACTTATTTATTTATTTGCAAAATTGTTGCTGCATACCCCTCTGACGTTGGGTAGTTGGGCCCCTGTACATCATCTATGAGAAAATGCATTGTTTCCTTGCTTACCTTAAGTATTCTTCCACTGTAAGGAGATATTGTAAAACATATAAACACAAATAATTATAAATGTGTAAATATAGATGTCATTCACTTTAGCACTAAATATCGTAAACGATGCGGATCTATACTTAGCCTGAAAAGAGGCATTAACCAAATATTAGATTTCTGCCATAAAAAAAAATACATCGACGGTGCTTGCAGTGCACGCAGTAGGCTAGTCAGTACAGCGCCGTTGGTGTTGGAGGGATATATCAAAATGTATGCAAGCTCGTGCTAGCATTGAGCAATTGGTTTAATGGGTGGAAGTGAAATGCTATTTATCTTTGTTTTCTTGAGGTATGTAATTAACCAGAAACTGAGATCAGGTCTAGATTTTATCGAGGTCACAGACTGATGCATGATTTTTCTACTGCGCGCTAGCTAGCGTAACCAGCTGAAAGCCTAACGCAAAGTATAGCTAG
>CAEFZP010004784.1:0-20125 GCA_903064625.1 Mallotus villosus
GATATCGCAGTGCCGTGCCAAATTGAAACCAATCTTGGCAGCTTGAGCCTGTATAAAATAACCAATAAATTATGATAGATAACACACACCGATGGAGAGCCAAACAATTATACTGTTTTGTATCTCAAAAGGACTGTTTTTTTCTGAATTCCCCGAAGCCCCCCCCCCCCTCCTCCTCGTTTCATGTAAAATCTTTTGAGGGTGTGGAGAATGATCTAGAACGTAGAACCCCGTCAGGATCCCTTTCGAATTTCCGATCGGCAACAATCGAGTCTACAACAATGGAAACGCTGTGTACCGTCGCGTGACCACTACACACTGATAGCAACACTGAAATATCTCTCTTTCTCGGGTTTCCCTCCTTAAAACAATTTTCAGAGGCATGATATGGAACTAGTAAGAACCAACCCCGCCAAGGAGGATTCACAAACGCACGAGACGCATAACTCTTCCCCCAGCATCCAACACCCTCCAGACTCCCCCGCGCCTAAATGAATCAAACACTCTTTCTGCTCTTTCGGTTCTCGGCGGTCTTTACCGGGTTCGGCCGGTCAGGCTCACAAACACTGTAATTTAATAACCATGAATTCTCACGCCGGGTCCGTTCATATTTTTCCACTCAGGACCATTTTTCTTTTCAGCATTTGAGGCAGATGCTGGTCCTCTCTCAAGGTTAGGGACGTTTTCTGTTCACAATACTGTCCTGCACACACACACACACACACACACACACCCACACGCACACACACACACACCATACCTACAAACACACCACACACCCCACACACACCCACCACCCACACACACACACACACAACACACACACACACAGCACACACACACACACACCACACACACACACCGAACACACACACACACACCCACCCCCACACACATTCAGCATATACACAAACAACACAATTGCACACACACAAACACATACATACATTCATTCTGACATAAACATTCACCTCAGAACCAATGGATGGGTTAATGAACTGTTTGTGTCTATTCAGTTTTACACATTCCACCTTCATAAAAAAAACTGTATTTGTTCTAAACATGCTTCTAAACATCAATTTGCTGAAACCTTGAGAATATATATTCTCTTGCTAATGGTTTCCTCCTTAACTTTACACACACACGCATGCACGCTCACAGACACACACACGGCTCACGGCCACAAACCACAGGCACGGCATAAAGTAGCCCATTTTTTTTTTTTCCTCGGGGCACACGGAACCTGTTTCTAATTGGAACCCAGTTGGGATTTAAGGATTAAATACACGAGCTCTCCAGAACTCTGGAAAACCCACAGAGTTAAATGTGTGTTTGCGTTTCTTATCCCACATTTTATTTACTCGTGTGTTACTATCCAAATTCTCTCGAATGATCCTTTAAGATTTGAGCTTAACAAACAGATTGGTGGAAAACACCGCCTGTCTCCAAAGGCACATTACCTTCCACCTACCCTTTAATTTTTCTCTCTGTTTCCGTCATTTTTATCCTGTTTTTCTATTCTTGACTAAGCGGCTGGCTTTTGGACAGGAGTGATGACAGAGAGACTCCTGGTTGATTGGGGGGGGGGGGACGATGAGCCTTTCGCCAATTTGGTCGGACGTTCCACGAGGTTTTTAAGATGTCCCAATTAACTCAACGTTCTGACAGGGGCTCCAGTTGCAGCAGCCATTAAAATTGAAAAAACCTCCTCTCCTCTCTCTTCATACCTGTGTGTGGTCTGCTGTTAGCTAGGAGCGAGCCCAACCATCACCCTAGACACAACACACACGTAGATCATGTACACATGTTACCCCCCCACACACACACACCACACACAACCCAACCACACAACACACACACCTGTGACTGTCCTGGCACTACTCTCCATTATCAACCAACCCCCCTCTCCACACGAACTTTGAACCCTTCACCTTTCCTACCCCCCCGTCCACACACCAACACCCGACACCCTCCCCTTCCTTCAAGCATACATTTATCACACAAACACCACATGCGGTAACGTAACTCACTGCTCACAGTCCTTGTGTCTAACAACGGTATCATAACTGACGCCCTGCACCCCCTGGGTTAATCAGGTCCTTACACCACACGACACACCACACACACACACACCCACACACATCCACACACACACACGACACAGCACACACACCCACAGCACACACACACACACACATACTCCCCACATACACAAAACAACCCACACCCACACACACACACACCCAGCCACACACCCATCACCACACACAGCCACACACAACACACTCATCAGACACTCCCACCACAAACACCACTACACACAACACACCACACACACACACATCAACACTCACACACACACACACACACACACAACACACACACACACACACACCACAACCCACACACACAACCACCATCACACACACTCACTACATACAACACACACTACATCACACGACACCACACACATCCACCCACACGACACACACACCTACACGTTCTGGTCCTTGGTACATCCTGGTCAAGGCCTGTGTCCCCAGATAGAACCATGTCTTTGTGCTCATACAGGACGTCTCTCCAGCCACAGTAAGTTCAAGGCTCACAACAATGGGAAGTCTACAACATGACAATCGCTACACACACCCGACACAACAACGCACACCCACACCCATCCACACACCTGGCCTCGACACCTCAATTGCTTTCAGTGTCTTTTGAATATATTAAATTTCATAAAGAGGAATGTATATTTGGTGTGAACCATGGTGAAAGATGGACTGTTAGAGAGGCTGATCTCACCTTCCCCGTCTCAGACAAGAGGTCAACCGAGGCGAGGCCGCCGGGAGAGGCGCTGGAATCAAAATGGTGGATCGGCAGTCCGTCCACCACCTAACATGGAGGCACCTGCATCGTTTTGAGAGTCTCTGGCTGACAGGAGGAGAAACCACAGCTCCCTTTTTTTATTTTTTGTATTTATATTCTGTATATGATTCGCCGTCTCCCCCTTCCTCACCTGCTGTCGTCATTCTACCCCCTCCGTATCTCTCTCCTCTCCTCTCTCTCCTCTCCTCTCCTCTCCTTTCTCCACTCTCTTCTCATCTCTCTCTTTCTCACTCTCTTCTCTTTCTCACTCTCTCCTCTCCATCTCGCTCTCTTTCTTTCATCTCTCATCTTCTCACTCTCTCTCTCTCTCCTCCATCTCTCTCCATCTCTCTCTTTCTTTCCTCACTCTCTCTTTCCTCACTCTCTCGCTCTCCATCTCTCTTTCTCACTCTCCTCCCGCCATCTTTTCTTCTCTGTTGCACGTTCTTTAACATGTGTGTGATGGTGGTTGTTGGGGGCTTAAGAGAGTAGAGAGAGCGAGAGAGAGAAAAGAGAGAGCGCATTGTGTGACACACACTACCTGAATCCCCATGGTTCAGAAGAAGATGGATAATTTGTTCTTGCACAGGAGTAAGATGTGACGAAAAATATTCTGTGCAAAAACCAAGCATTAACAACGCTTGAATTGAAGAAAATAATTAAAATCACGCTAGAATTTTTTTTTAATTATGCAAAGTTATTTTCCTGAATTAGGATCTTGGGCAGAAATAGTCTTGTTTTTATATGATTTATTGCCATTGGTATGGCCTCTGCTATCCCTCTACACTTTATTCCTAAGTAGTTTTCCCATTTAATTCATGGAGACTATTTCTGAACCTAATAACACAAAAGATTTCCTCCCAGCAACGATAATTATAAAGTAAAAATCTTAGCTAATTTAAGATCCACAGTCTGCATGAAATCAAATGGACTCTTGATCCCAGAATGCCACCATGGTAAAATACATTCATTATTTTCTCAAAATTACTGTGTGAATAAGTAAATTGGACTTGTATATTATATTTCTTGTACATTTGTTGCTTAAATTATTCCAATGACAACCCAACCACACAAAATCTAACTGTATATAGAAATTACATGGAGTCCTAAGTCATCCAGGTGACCTAGACTAGTCAACGCAATCTCACTATCTCCGTATACATGCGCTCTATACAATAATCTCCCCTTTATATTATCTCCCCTAACCACAATAATTGCAAACTTTAATCTTATATTTGCACAAAAGCACACATGTGACCCCCACATGTACTGGACTCTGAGACCTTCTCTCTTTCTCATTATAAGAACTTCCAGAAGCTCTGTCTGCAGATTCATACATACATACATTGCAAACAGACGAGACAGATGATCCATATTATTTTTATCGCCTCGCACCAGAAGCTCTCTCCTCTCTCTCGCCCTGCTCTCTCCCCTTTTCTTTTCCTGTGTGTCCCCATTTGTAAAACTGTGGATTTATTTTTTGGTAATTGCATGAATCCTGCAATCACAGTTGTGTGTGTAGGGGTGGGGTGAGGGTGCACGACGTGTATATGTCTGGGGGCCCCTTGAATCTATGAATCTCCCTCCCTTCCTCCCTCTCTCCCTCCCTCCCTCCCTCCCTCCACCTCCCTCCCGCCCTCCCATCTCCCCTCCCTCCCTCCCCTCCTCCCTCCCTCCCTCTCTCCCTCTCATCACTCTCTCCCTCTCTCCCTCTCCTCCTCTCTCCCTCTCTCCCTCCCTCCTCCCTCCCTCCTCCCTCCCTTCCCTCCGCTCGTCATCCTCTCTCCCTCCCTCCCTCACCCTCCCCCCTTCCCTCCTCCCTCCCTCCTCCCCTCCTCCCTCCCCCTCCCCTCCTCCTCCCTGTCCATCTATCAGCGCCCTCACTCTAGTGTATCATGCTGT
The DNA here is from genome assembly GCA_903064625.1 of Mallotus villosus. Lineage (NCBI taxonomy): Eukaryota > Metazoa > Chordata > Actinopteri > Osmeriformes > Salangidae > Mallotus > Mallotus villosus. The sequence goes on from CAEFZP010004784.1 coordinate 4,768, forward strand.
GAAGTGCAAGGTGCTAAAGGGGGCAGACACTGAGAGAGTGGAGGGGGGGGGTAGAAATAAATGTAACCACCCTCTTTAAAAAAATGTCACATACTTTTCCATACATTGGGAGGATTCTGCAACCCTTGTGCCAGCCCCCCACCCCTTGCGCCCCCCTTCCCACCTTCCCAATCTGCTGCCCCCAAAACACCAAAACGAAGCAAAGATGAATTGTGGTCCCCCCAATGCTTGGAGCCTGGTGAAATATCACACTTGCCATTATCTATCCTTTCATAAGAGGATGTACGTGTTTGTTTGTGTGTGTGTGTGTGGTGCGTTCGGTCTGTGAGGGTGCCTGTAAGGGTGTTGTGTGTGCTTGCATGTGTGTGTCTGAATCAGATGTTTCTTCTGGTTTAGCACAATACTTTTCAGCAGCCAAGAGAATCATTCTTTCAACAGGAGAGAAGTGCAATTTCAGAAGCCAAGTCCTTGTCTTCTCACTATTTATTTCTGTTAAGCCGCCTGCTGAAGGCCCCCACATCCATCCGTTAACATATCTCTCTCCTTTATTGGCCCAAATCATTGAACAACTGCAAGGTTCTTTGTACATGTGCTTTTCTATCTTAGTGAGTTCTGTGTTCTGGTTCCTGTTTTGAGTTCTTGTGTTCTGTATGAGTTTGCGGTGTTCTGTAGTGATTCTGCTTTCCGTAGGTGAGTTCTGCGTTCTGTAGTGGGTTTCTGTGTTTTGTATGAGTTCTGTGTTTCTGTAGTGAGTTCTGTTTCTGTAGTGAGTCTGTAGAACGCAGAATCTTTTTCTATCTTACTATCACTCACTTTTATGTCCGAATTCTAAACCATTCTTTCCTCCTTTCCCCAATCCGATCCTTCCAATCGCTGCCTTCCTCTCTCCGCTATCCTGTCAGAACAGACGACAGACAGACAGACAGACAACAGACAGACACACAGGTTGGCAGGCAGGAAAACAGACAGACAAACAGACCCAGGCAGACTGACAGGCCTGGGCCGATAGTACAGACAGGTTGGTAATCAGGCAGACTGCAGGCTTTCAGATGTGAACGAGGTTTTTGGAGGGTACGCAAACAGATATGGAAGAAGCTATGTGCACACACCAACACACACAACACAAGCACACACACACTTCACATCCCCAGAGGAGACTACAGTGACCTGTCATCTCGACTCTCACTACTGATATAGGCAGTATCTCTCTGCTTGTGTGTGAGTGGTGTGGTGAGTGTGTGTGAGTGTGTGTGTGAAGTCTCACTCACCCTGCGCATGCACATGTGAGCACCTGTGTTTGGTCCTCAGCACACAGCCACCCCCTCTCGCCCTCCAGACCATGCAGGCCTCCATGGCAAGCTGTTAGCCAGCCACACAGTCACAGTGTGATACAGCTAACTTGCTAGCCTGCCACACAGTCACAGTGTGGATACAGCTAACCTGCTAGCCAGCCACACAGTGTGGATATACAGCTAACTTGCTAGCCAGCCACACGGTGTGGAGAAAGCCATACTTGCTAGCGTGGTGGATACAGCTACCTTGCTAGCCAGCCGCACATAATGGTGTGGATACAGCTCACTTGCTAGCCAGCCACACGGTGTGGATCCAGCTACGTGCTAGCTGTGTGGATACAGCTAACTTGCTAGCTAGCCAGCCACTCTTTTTGTGGATACAGCTAACTTGCTCGCCAGCACACACACAGTGTGGATACAGCTAAACTTGCTAGACAGTCACTCTTTGTGGATACAGCTAACTTGCTAGCCAGCACTGTGTGGATACAGCTACCTGCTAGCCAGCCACTCCCTCTGTGATACAGCTAACTGCTAGCTAGCCACAACGCGTGTGGATAAAGCTAACTTGCTAGCGTGTGTGTTACAGCTAACTGCTAGCCATGCCACATGGTGTGGATACGCTAACTTGCTAGCCAGCCACACGGTGTGGATACAGCTAACTTGCTAGCGTTGGATCAGCTAACTTGCTACCTAGCCGCCACTCTTTTGTGGATACAGCTAACTTGCTAGCCAGCCACCAGTGTGGATACAGCTAACTGCTATGACAAGTCCTCTTTGTGGATACAGCTAACTGCTGCCAGCACTCTGTGTGGATACAGCTAACCTGCTCAAACCTGCTAGCCAGCCACGTCTCTGTGATACAGCTAACAACTTGCTAGCCTAGCCAGCCACTCTTTGTGTACAGCTAACCTGCTAGCCGCCGTCCTCCGCCGGCCACGGACCAGCAGAGCATGGAGAAAGGAGGAGAGAGAGACATCGAGTATGACACGAGGGACGGAGGGATGATATGCATGGGTGAAGAAAAACAGAGAAGTAGCTCCAAGTTTTGGATTAGATCCCTTCCCACCCTCCCCTCTTTTCACTTTCTTTCTGCTCCAGTCCTCTCCTCTCCTCCTCTACTCCCTTCTCTCCCTCTCTCTCTCCCCTCCTGTTTGGACGGTTAGCACACAGATGTGAGCTCCGGCCTGAGTCATGGTGTTTAGCAGCACAAGAGGTGTGTAGAGAGCGCACCAGGTATGTGACGTGTCGAACGCGCGTGTCCTAGCAACCAGGAATCTGGACGCCTAGAGCCGGGTTCCAGCTGCTGCTGGACACCTTCTCTCTCTCTCTCTCTCCTCCCCTCTTTCTTTTTCTCTGTTCCTTCCCGCGCTCTCTCTCTCTCGTCTCGCTCGTCTCCTCTCTCTTCGCGCTCTCTCTGTTCCTGCTACTCTTCTAGCCTCTTCTCTCTCTCTCTCGTTCTCCAGTCTCAGGGCTCAGCTCTGAAACAATACCAATGAGTACAACAACCAGGCTTGCAACAAACTCCCTTTTTTCCTCAGATGTCCCAATATCAATCCCGCAAAATTATAGATTTTCACAATTTCTTTTGATGGGGGAAAAAAACGATTGACAATGATTATTCCCAAGACACAGCCCTAAGTAGATCTGTCTTTCTTCTGCATTCTTTTATTTAAGTGGTTCATTTTTCTAAAGTACATATAATCACTGGTACACAATTATTATAAATTATGCATGTTTTTGTAGCATGTTCGCTTATATATATACTTTTTTATATTATATTCCGAGCATTACATTTAATAAAATTTAAGAACACCTTACTGTGTTCTATTTGTTCGCCTTGCATTTGACACAGACTAAGTCTTTCAACGAAGATAGTAATATTGTTTTTCTGATATGTAGGAGGTGCGAGGCTAAGTTATGTCCGACAGGAGTGTGTATGGCCGCGGATTGTGTGAATTGAAGTGTGTGTTTTTTCATGCGTCAGTGTGTCTGCACTTATGAATTTGATTCTGCATATTTGTGTGGTTTGGAGTGTATAACTGTTACCCAGAGCCTGTGTGTGGGTGTGGGTGTGTGTGTGTGTGTGTGTGTGTGTGAGACATGTGTGTGTGTGTGTGTGTGTGTGTGTGTGTGGTGTGATGCACATGTGTGGTTGTGTGTGTGTGTGAGGACATGTGTGTTGTGTGTGTGTGTGTGTGTGAGGACATGTGTGTGTGTGTGTGTGTGTTTTCAGTGTGCACGATGTGTGTGTGTGTGTGTGTGCGGACCATGTGTTTCTCATGAAGGGCCCAGCAGAAGTTGCCGCCGGGAGATCTCTCTGTCTTTGAAATGAGCCGTGCGGCGTTCTGTTGATCACTACCGCCAGCTGGTAGCAGGACCGGCGCTCCCCTCGGCCGCTTTCCGGCAATCCGTCAATGAGAAGCACGTCGGCACGTGACTCATCACACACCTGCGTTCACACCAGAAACACGAACGGAGAGGCGAGGGGTTTCGAATATCTGAATCATTGCAAGCTTTGAAGCCGAGAAGTTGTGTGTGTGTTTGCCTGGAGCTCTACAACCCTGGTGAGGTAGAGGATTGATGTGTTTAAGAATTCCTACTACCTGAGGTCCTGATATACCCAAGCAACGGAAAAGTAACATATTTAAGAACTTACTTACTCCAATGACTCTTTAAAGGTCATATAAATCCTGCTTGCTTTGTGATAAGATTTACCCCAAAAAACGAATGCTAATACGCACTCTACGGATATTGTATGTTATACATAACTATATATATTATTTTTACAATTACACCTCAAATTCATGTCACTTGTTTTTTCTTCCATTGGATTTCACAGATATGTTTAACCTCGAAACACACACAAGATGTGATGTCAGTTTTCTGTATGAATTTCCTTCATGACGACGACTGTGTGTGAAAGAGCTCTCCATGCGATGCGGACGTGTGGGTGTGTATGGTGCCGCGTGTGTGTGTGTTGACTACTGCGTGTGTGTGTGTGTTTCTCTGCATGTGTGTGTATGGGACATCCTCACACCTGTGGTTCTTGTTGTGTTCTTGCACACACTTCCTGTTCTCCAATACCGTCGTATCGCTACCTACGGCGATACATGACATCATTAGCTCTTCATGAGCCGTGACCGTGACATTTGGTTGCCGAGGTATACAACACTGGGATGTTATTCCCCTTGACCACAACAGGAAAACAGACCACGTCCAAGCTGAAAGATGCCAATCTCACAAATTCGCCAACAGATTCAACAGCACTGCGGCTCAGAGAGGACAGAAACACAGGATTGGTATAGCTTAGTGGTTAGAGCCTGCAGATAAAGAAGGTTCAAACTCCAACTAGCATCGCCTTGGATAAATGTGTCCTGCTAATGAGTACACTCTACACGACCTAAACCATCAGCAACCTGGGCCTGAAGACAGAAGCAGGAATCCTCGCTCCTCTCGCTCAGCACGTGAGAAAGGAGCTCCGCTAGCCGGTCGATATAACAGCTGTCTCACTCTCTACTAATGCGATGTTACAGAGCACACTATTCCTGTGTCTGTGGGGAGGGGTGTTAGTTACATCTAGAGAGCGAGGCGGGTGAGAACACTACTCCCAGACACGCTCAGCCATACGGTTCATCAGTGGCGCTCCAAGATCACGGCTCAACGATTGAACGGAGCATTAAGAAGCTAACGCCTGGCTAATTGTCCTAAGCATCTCGCTTGCTTACTCCACACAGACATACACACACACGCCTGGTAATTGTGCTAACACACACTCAGCTACTCACTACACACGGCCTGGCTAATGTGCTCGACACTCACTGACACACACACAACACATTTCAGGCTAGTGCGTCGATCCTTAGTGTTGTCTGACCACATGAGAGGAGAGAGGTTTAAAGGGAGGGGAGAGCAGTTTATAAATCCAAAAACAATGCTGCCTTCTCCTCCTGAAGAAAGATTTCCGTGGGGTGGATAGATAAGGCCGGCGCCACTAGTCACATCTATCAGTTTTTCTCAAGATAAATCCAGATAAATCTACCCTAGAAATTAACCATCAGCGGTATTGTATAGCGCAAAGACTAAATTTATACAAATATGTTTTTATCATACATTTACATGTCCTTATCCTATACTATCATCGTAGAGATGGATGTCGTTAATAGGAGTCAGAGTTTGCTGTGAGTGATTTAGAGGGTGAGATTGCTGCTCAGAGACTTCAAGATCTTGAAGAAAGAAATACAAAAAATAGAGGGGTTGGCCCAACAGTCACTACTATCTGGCAACCACTCGATACCTCTCATGTTTAACACATGAGCGGTGTGTTAGCCGGGAGAGAGAGGGTTAGACAGAGAGAGAGAGACAGAGTGAGAGAGAGAGAGAGACGAGAGAGGGAGGTGGGCGGGAGACCGGGAAAGAGAGAGAGAGCCAGAGAGAGAGAGAGAGAGAGAGAGCAGAGGGAGGTGGTGGCGGCGACGGCGAGAGAGAGAGAGAGAAGGAGGGAGGGAAAGGAACCATTTCACTATACAAACAAGATTAAGGTTACTGAAAAAAGAGCCTGATTAAAAACTTATAGTCCGCCCCAGAACCTGCAGGGTGTACCTCCAGAAGTCAGACTCGTCCTCCATCAATCACTCACTGTCAATGTCCCAGTGAATGAATACTACAGGACACTTCTTTCTCCCGCTGACTCCTCTCTGATTAGTCCGTCTGGAACAAACGGATAGGAGTTTCTGGAAGGATCCGGTTCCTGCTGGAAGATGGAAGCGTTTCCAGCATTCATTCGCGTCAGAATTAAGGAGGTGCAGCGTCTTTTAAGACATTTTATTTAGGTTTGTTTGTTCGTGCTCTCGAGGCGCCCACCATTATGCCTCTGATGGGCGGTGTTTTTAGTTCAGAGATCGTCTTTATGGACTGAACTGAGATCACAGAATGACTTTCTACAGAGATTCGTCCTCCTCTCCTCTCTCTCGTCCCTCCTCTCTCCTCTACCTCTCTCCACTCCTCTCCACCGCCTCTCTTCTCTTCTCCCCACTCCTCCTGCTTCTCTCTCTCTCTCTTCTCTTCTCCCTTCTCCCGTCCCCTCACACCCCTCACCTCTCTCTCTCTTCCTCTCCCCTCCCACTCACCTCGCCCTACACATCCCTCTCCGCCCCTCCCTCCCTCTCTTCTCGCCCTCCTCGCTCCTCTCTCTCGCTCGACTTCTCTCTCTACTCTCTTACTCTTCGTGCCGCCTCTCGCCCCTCTTTCTTTCCGCTCATCTTCCTCTCTCCTCTTGGTCCTTGATTCAGCTCTCTCCTCCTCTTTCCCTCCCAGTGTTTCAGTAATTATTGCTGAAGTGTTTAGTGACTGCAAATTATATTACCATTTGCGAGCGAAGCCATGTTGCTTAGCCAGAGCAGAGGGTTTGAGTGAGCCAGATAACGTTTCAGGTATCGATCTTTTAATTACTGTTACATAAAACCTCAGGGAGACTAATGCTTTCATCATGTTCAAATAAACTGTCTGGTTCTACTATACTGACTGGCTGGCTGACCAGCGAGGAGTCAGCTCGAGGGGGAGGAGTCTACGAGGGGGAGGAGCACGAGGATCACTCCAAGTGTTGATAGCACACCAGCGAGATTCCACCACAGATTACATTTACCAGATCAATTTGCGTATTCTTCCTGGTCTGATACTCCCGCGGAGAACATGGGAACAACAGGGGACTTGTGTCTGTGGATTTCACAGTGAGCTTGTGCTGTGGAGTTCACAGGTGAGCTTGTGTCGTGGATTGTCACAGGTGCGCTTGTGTCTGTGGATTTCACAGTCAAGCTTGTTTCTGTGGATTTCACAGTCAGCTTGTGGTCTGTGGATTTCACAGGTGAGCTTGATGTCTGTGGATTTGACACACACCACGAAAAAGAGGTTGAGCTTGTGCTCGTTTGTGACCAGTGTTCCACAGGTGAGCTTGTGTCTGTGGATTCACAGGTGAGCTTGAGTCTGTGGATTTCACGTGAGTTGTTGTCTGTGGATTTCACAGGTGAGTTGTGTCTGTGGATTTCTTCTGTTCTCTGTCTTCAACTGGTAAATGATTAATAATAGTTATAGAATAAGTAGTACTTCTGTATTTGTTGTATACAATTATTTATATTTACAACAATCCAATCCTAATGTATAGTAGTGTGTAGAGTGTTCATAGAGATGTTGGTGGACTAATTAGCCTGCTTTGATTACCTGGATGATTCTAAACTAACCGTCCTACCACATGGAGTTGCTCCTCCCTCTACTAAGGAAGTGATCTGACGTCTGCCGCCTTACTGGTGTGGAAGTACAGATTTGTGTCAAAGAACCATGACGAATTGACAAACAAAACTCATGAGGAGAGGATGTCCTGCTACCACGCTGGCATTCCCACAAGACCTCTCTAGACCCCCATCCTCTCTCTCTACTTTCTCTCTCTCCACCCTCATCTTTCTCTCTCCTCTTCCTCCCCTCTCTCTCCTCTCTCTCTCTCTCTCTTTCTCATCCCCCATCCTCTCATCTCTTTCTTTCGTATCTTCTTTTGTTGGCTTTCTCCTTTTCCCTCTTTTCAATTTTCTTTTCCCCTATTCATCTGCTCCCTCTTTGGTTTCTTAATTCTTTTCCTCTTTCCGTTTTCTTTGATCGCCAATCGTTGTGTAACTGTGTTTTCTCTTTCTTCTTACGCGTTTCTTTGCCGTTAATCATAATATCTTTTTCCTACGGTTTCTCTCATTACTTTCTCTTTCTTAGATAAATTCTTGTTTCGGGCCTTATGCAGAGGCGCACCTGCTTTGCTGGTTAGGTTCAGTCTTGTCTTTCTATTCATCGTTTCTCTTTTAGCTAGCTGCTGTTTCTGGCTATACTTTTCTGACTATAGTGTTCTTTCTTATGTCCACTTTCTAGTCTTCTTCTTTTCTCCTTTCTCTTTTCTTTCAAAGCTGTCTGCTGTTCCTCTTTCTCTTGTTCATTTCTCTTTCTCTCCTCCCTCCTCTCTTCTGGGCTCTCTTTCTATGCTATCGCTACTCCTTTTCTCCATCTCTCTCATCCCTAGGCGGGAATCTACTTTCTGCTTACTCGTTGTGTTCTCCCCCGGCGTAGTCATGCGTAAGTTCGGCTGATATTTTCGCATCACTAGTGCGTATTTCCCTTCTGTCGAGCGGCCGGGAGAGATCTCCGCGTTTTCTGGGCTTTTCCTCATCATCGTCTGCTGTCTTTGCTTTCTCCAATCTCTCGGTCCCTCTCTCTCGTCGTCTGTCGTACATCGTTTCTCTCTCTCTTTCCTTTCTCTTTTTTCTTCGTTTCTCCCTCACACACAACCACGGCTGTTGAAGCAGCTTCAAATCGCTTACATCTGGAATAGCCATAAATTCATGGGATTTGGTTTGACAGCCATGACAGGCATTGGGGCAGCCAGAAACAACTGTCTCCTGTGTTAGCCGTGTGTGTGTGTGTGTGTGTGTGTGTGTGTGTGTGTGTGTGTGTGTGTGTGTGGTGTGTGTGTGTGTGTGTGTGTGTGTTGTGTGTGGTGTGTGTGTGTGTGTGTGAGTGTGTGTGTGTGTGTGTGTGTGTGTGTGCAGCCACATCCCTCATCCAGCAGATGTGTCCTCCAGGTTCTTTCATGGTGTGCCAGGGGCTCCCTGCGTAGCCTCTAAATATTACACAGACAGTAGCTATCACTTCCAAGCCAGGATCCCAGATCCCAGATCCCAGCCTCTGGCCTGCTAAACTCTGCAGCATGTGGCCTGCCATTGTTTCAGCGAGAGAGGTCATGTCATGCTCTCTACCTCCCCCCCTGCCTGCCTGCCCTCTCTCTCTCTCTCTCTCTCTCTCTTTCCCTCCCTCCACCACTGTCTTTCTATATCTCTCACTGTACTATTTGTCTCTCTTTTTCTTCTTTCTCCCTCTCTTTTCCTCATTTTAAAATGTCTGTCTGCACTTCCTCTCTCTCGACCTTCCTCTCTCTCATCCTCCCTTCTCCCTCCCTCTTCCTCTCCCCTTTTTCTCTACCACTCCCTTGGCTCTTACTCTTACACTCTCTCCCCCCTTCTCTCTCTTCCTCTCCCCCCCGTCTCTCTTCCTCCCTCTCCTTTTCTCCCTCCCTTCCCCCCTTTCCCTCTCTCTTCCTCCCTGTCCCCCTCTCTTCCTCCCTCTCCTCTCTCTCTGTCTCTGTCCAAGCCCAGATATTCATGTGGAGATTTTCTCACATGTTAGATTTAGATTTATGACCCCAGCCGGTTCCCTGTGGTGCGTGAATATGATACCATCTACCAAGCCACATTGTTTTGTGTGTTGTAGGCTTGTGTGCTAAATCGGTATGTGTGTGTGTGTGTGTGTACGTGTGTGTGTGCCTGTGTGTTTGCATGTGTGCACTTTTATGCATCTGTGTGTGACTGTGAGAAAGAGGGAGACAGTGGACTGTTGCTGTAGCTCACATTCTACGTAAATCCTCTATTTAGACTGTCTGCTCTCAACATGGACACATTCTTTGGTTTAACACGTAGCTTAGCATGATGTGCTGTCTCTGGTTTAACATGTAGCTTAGCATGATGTGCTGTCTCTGGTTTAACATGTAGCTTAGCATGATGTGCTGTCTCTGGTTTAACAAGTAGCTTAGCATGATGTGCTGTCTCTGGTTTAACATGAAGCTTAGCATGATGTGCTGTCTCTGGTTTAACAAGTAGCTTAGCATGATGTGCTGTCTCTGGTTTAACATGTAGCTTAGCATGATGTGCTGTCTCTGGTTTAACATGTAGCTTAGCATGATGTGCTGTTTCTGGTTTAACATGTAGCTTAGCATGATGTGCTGTCTCTGGTTTAACAAGTAGCTTAGCATGATGTGCTGTCTCTGGTTTAACATGTAGCTTAGCATGATGTGCTGTCTCTGGTTTAACAAGTAGCTTAGCATGATGTGCTGTCTCTGGTTTAACATGTAGCTTAGCATGATGTGCTGTCTCTGGTTTAACATGTAGCTTAGCATGATGTGCTGTCTGGTTTAACATGTAGCTTAGCATGATGTGCTGTCTCTGACACACAAGTCCTCAGCTAAGTCTCTCTTAATGTTGTTTAAATGATTAATGAGCACATGAAATGATTTGAATTGTCGTGCCATCACACACACACACACACTCACGTGGTGCTAACAGTTATCTCAGCAAGATTCTCCACTTTAAGCATGTCATTAAACATGACAATGCCTGTGTTGTGACACCCAGCCATGAAGCACTCCCTCTCTCTCCATGTTAGCGTGTCCGTAGCTGGTTTGTTGTTGTGTTCACACGAGTTTCCTTTGAATTTCTCTGTTTCTCCGTCCGAGCCAGCGCTGTCATTAAAGTGTGGTGGCTGTTCTCATGGAGATAGAGCAGCAATCCAGGATCAGAAAACTGCCTCTGTGATGGAGGATATAGTCAGTCTTTTGATGTGTGTGTGTGTGTGTGTGGACTAGATACACAAATACTCCAAACATAAATGGCGAGAGGAGTGTGTGTGTACGTGTGTGTGTGTACGTGTGTGCAGGGCTCGAAATTGGCACCCGCCGAGCGCCAATGGCGTGTAGATTTTTGGGCTGGCGACTAAATTGTGTCCGATGCCCCGCCATTTGGCGAGTGAAAATGCGGAGTACAGCTCCCGACTACCGCGCCCGTCATGGTTAATAAAAGCATGCAACGCCAACACGAACAGTTGTGCGCGCATCTAGGTGGCAGAAAACTGGGAAGATAGCCTTTATAACAGCTAGAGAATGACACGGATAATACAAATAGTTAGATTTAAAAAGACAAAAAAGGTTGAGGATGACGGCATTTAAGAGAGAAAACTTCCCCATTTATCTGTCACATCAGAATTTTTATTTGGGTCACGAAAGTCTTGAAATTTGAGTGAGTGCGTCGCCAGATAGACCGCACAGTCTAGGCGGCAGCTAGGTTTGTTACACATAACTTTTAATTAAATATATATGTAGGCCTATTGGCTATGTTGGATGCTGTCCTCCTCTCCTACTCTTTCTTCAATGCCTAACGAATCTATCTCTTGACCCTGTATTTATGCTTAAGCAGCACTGGTTGAAGCCTGAAAATATTGTAAACAATTTCTGCATATGTGCAGGTATAGCAACGCTAGTGCTTAATAACTATTTTGCTGGTCGGCTCCACGGCCGGGTAAGTAGGGCTCGTGAGACACCTCACCAAAAGAACGATGGGGAAGCCACTTGTCTAGCAGATTAAGACATGTTCGTAGGTACCTAGCGAAAAGTAACCTCAACTTTCCTAGACTTAGCTACGATGCTAATGCTGAAGGGTAGCGGATATCGCATAGCGTCGTTGCTAAAGTGTGATGACGTTGTGACTGTGTGTGTGTGTATGTGAGAGACACGTGAATGACAGAGTCGGAGGAAGAGCAGGGAAAGGAAATGCAGCTGATGAATACGCTGCGTGTTTTAGATTGCGTTTAAAAAAAAGTCAGGATAAAGTGTCTAAATTAGTCTTTGTGGGAAACACTGAAAGCGAAGACCAAACCTCATGGACAAGGACAACCCATCTCACATTGAGCAAGAGTAGGCCTAGTAGTAGGCCCCAGGAACCCCCTGAATTAATAAATTGTTTCAAAAAGTAAAATTGGTTGATTTTGTCCATTGAGTGATTTAGAATGATATTTAAATCATAGGTAAAGGTTGTTTATGTCAAACAATGTTAAAGTATGTCTGAAATGGCAGGTTTAATTTTGGCTGGTAAAAAATATTATTGGCTGGTAACTTTTTTCATCTACCAGCCATTTTGGCTGGTAAGCCAAAAAGTTAATTTCGAGCCCTGCGTGTGTGTGTGTGTAGGTGCATGTCTGAATTTAAAAGCCCTATCTGGCTTTAGATCAAATGAGGTATGAAATCATGGGACTGACACATAGAACAAACACGTCTGTCTTGAACGCAGAAGCACTCTCTCTCTCTCTCTCTCTCCCCCAGCCTAGCAGAGGAGCAGGAACAACAGAAGAAGAAGTCTGTGTTGTTGTTAGATGCCATGAAGAAGAGAGGAGGGTCGTACGATGACATTAGCTTTGAACGAGGGGGAAAAAAGTATTTTCCAAAAATGAATAAATAAATAAAGAAACAAAAGAGAAGAAAAATGATCAAATTGGACGGGAGAGCTGGAAGGAGACGAAGAACAGAAGTAGATGTTGTGTGATCTGTTTGCTTGTTCCCGTGTCTAAGTACAGCTCGCTGCATTGTTTTTGGCAGGAGAAAAAAGCTGTAAACAAATTGTTTTACATGAACTACTTTCGTTTGCATGAGACACCTTTTGCCTTTTGTGAAGTGAAGCGTTTTGAAGATGTGAGGTTTCAGGAATAGCTAGTTCATTGAATGTTGTTAAAAATCGGCTGACTAAGTAAATGTCGTAAAGTGCTGTACTTACAGTTTTTATGATTGTGCCAAATAAAATAAAGATTATCAATTAAAAGATAATCTGAGACGCTTGTGGGTCTTTCTTCTTTCCTCGGACTGGAAGATGTCGGCTCTGGAAGGAAAATGAAAAAAGTATCCATATATCTATCATCTAGACATTTTGCTGTCTGTTATTTTGTGCTTGTGGTCTATCCACCGTCGCCACAAAAGACACACACACTCACACACACACACACACACACACACACACACACACACACACACACACAAGCATGAACAGATGCAACACACACGTACACTAACACTCAAACTTACTCAAACAAACACACACACACACACACACACATGTCGTTATATGGACCACTCCTCTTCAATCCCTGCCAGGAAATGAGCCTTGACATTTCAAGAAATATTCTTTCGAATGAAACTGATTCGAGTAAATAAATAAACAAAACGTGTTCAATATTCATCTGGGGAGAAGAGCTGCTTCTGAATGTCTTCCTCGGGGAGATCTCTCTGCTAATCTACAGTCTCATCCACACAGAGAGGCTGGAGATCGCCATGCCAACACGTTCCGGAAGGCTCTGTGCTCGGGGCATGGGTGGTGCAGTGAGGTGGAGGTGAGCTACGTCCTCGTGTTGGAGGAGGAGACTCCACCTTCATCAGGACGCTGGTGGGGTCGATGGTGGAGGTGCTGGTGGAGTTGTGGTGGTAATCCCTACGCAGGTGTTTGAGGAGATGAGACACATACAGTCGTATGCAAAAGTTTGGGCACCCCTGATAATCTCCATTACTTTCATCTATAAAATGTTGGGCGTTTGGATGAGGAACGTCTTTGTCATATATATACATATACGTCATGGACAGTGATATTTTAGCCGTGAAATAAGGTTTATTTGATAAACAGAAAATATGCCATACGCATCATAAGAGAATTAGACACTTGCATAAATTTGGGCACCCCAACAGAAAAATCACATTAATATTTAGTAGAGCCTCCTTTTGCAAAAATAACAGCTTCTAGACGCTTTTTATATCCTCTGATGAGTGTCTGGATTCTGGATTGAGGTAATTTGGACCATTCTTCCTTACAATACATCTCCAGTTGAGTAAGGTTTGATGGGTGCCTAGCGTGGACAGCCCGCTTCAAGTCACCCCATAGATTTTCAATTATATTCAAGTCTGGGGACTGGGATGGCCATTCCAAAACATTGTAGTTGTTCCTCTGCATAAATGCCTTAGTGGATTTGGAGCAATGTTTCGGGTCGTTGTCCTGCTGGAACACCCAACTGCGCCGTAACTTCAGCTTTGTTACAGATTCTTGAACATTATTGTCCAGAATTTGCTGGTACTGAGTTGAATCCATACGACCTTCAACTTTAACTAGATTCCCAGTTCCTGCACTAGCCACACAGCCCCACAGCATGACGGACCCCCCACCAAATTTTACTGTGGGCAGCAAGTGTTTTTCTAGGAATGCTGTGTTCTTTTGCCTCCATGCGTAACGCCTCTTGTTGTGACCGAATAACTCCATCTTTGTCTCATCAGTCCACAGTACTTTGTTCCAAAATGAGCCTGGCTTGTTCAAATGTAGTTTGGCAAACCTCAAGCGAGCCTTTTTGTGGCGCGTGTGCAGAAAAGGCTTCTTCCGCATCACTCTCCCATACAGCTGTTCTCTGTGCAATGTGCGCTGAATGGTCGAGCAATGCACAGTGACACCATCTGCAGCAAGATGACCTTGCAGCTCTTTGGAGGTGATCTGAGGGTTGTCCTTGACCATTCTGACCATTCTTCGCCTTTGCCTCTTTGTTATTTTTCCTGGCCTGCCACTTCTGGCCTTAACAAGAACTGTGCCTGTTGCCTTCCATTTCCTAATGACATTCCTCACAGTGGAAACTGATAGCTGAAACCTCCGGGATAACTTTTGTAGCCTTCCCCTAAACCATACTGCTGAACAATCTTTGTTTTTAGATCATTTGATAGCTGTTTTGATGCCCCCATTTTGCCACTGTTCAGAGGAGAATCAAGAGAAGCAAACTTGCAATTGGCTAACTTAAATACCCTTTCTAATGATTGAATGCACCTTTTTATGTAATTGAAGGCTTAACGAGTTAATCAGACTAACTATGTGTTGCAGTTAATCAGCATTTAGTAGGCAGAGGTATTCAAATCAAATAAATGATAAGGGTGCCCAAACTTTTGCACAGCCTTTTTTTCACATTTGATTTAATTTCACACAAACTAAATACTGCTACACCAAATATCTTTGTCTGGAAAACACCCCAGCACTCAGTGTTAACTAGAAAAGTAATATTACAATATTATATTGATCTTTTTGGTGAAGACAGGAAATTATCATGCAGCCTCAGAGGGGTGCCTAAACTTTTGCATACGACTGTAGGCTGGACGTGTTTTAGCATGAGACGTTCTGGATGGACGGCTCCATATCATGGACGGCTCCATATCATGGACGGCTCCATATTGTTGTTTGTGTTGTGGATGATGTCCCCACTGTTTCGTCTACAGTCAAATATTCACGCACCTCCATCCAATTCGTCCCCATCAAATAGCCTCACCCATTAATATTGCCTTTATTGTGTGTATGTGTGCGTGTGTGTGCGAGTGTGTGTGTGTGTGTGTATGCACGCCACAGTCTGTGACCGTTCCAAATTGCTCC
>CAEFZP010004787.1:0-303557 GCA_903064625.1 Mallotus villosus
CTTGGGTTCAGCAAAGGTTTTCGAGTCTATCATCATCTCCAGAAGTCTAAGAAGGGTGTAGGATTGACTTTGACATTGACATATTGGCCACTATGATCACGGCCATGCCCACCACCATAATAGTAACATACCGTCATGGTGACATAGCAACAACATATCTGGCATCACACACAGCCAATAATAAACAATTCATCCAATAGCACCTCAGACTAGGTGGACAGCCCGCTTCAGTCCTGCTTTGTTATACTTCTGACTCCCGTTCTCACTTGACTTGAGTATGAGTATGACTTGACTTGAGTATAGATCAGACACAGGACAGTAGCAGTCAATATTTTGTATTTTCTACATCAACATAAACATTGCATGTTATTTCAGTTATTGTTTAAAAGAAAATATAGATCAAGTCATACCAAATATTATTGTAATACAATATATAATAAACAATAAAACAATGGTACATTGACTGTATTTATGTTGACATTTATGTACAGTATACATTTCAGTATAAAATCAAATTCTTATGTACGATTCTTTAAATATGAATACAAATACACACTTTCCATGTGTCATAATGTTTCATTCTTAAGTGAGATCAGGATCTCTAGTCTTCCCAGACACAAAAGTGTCTCTTTAAGTGTTTAACGCGACTGACGTCTTCCCACACTGGTCACATGGTACGGCTTCTCTTCCTGTGTGAACACGATGGTGTCTCTCCAAGTCTTCTGACCGACTGAAGCTTGAAGCTTTTCCACACTGATCACAGTGTATGGTCTCTCTCCTGAGTGAACACGCTTGTGTCTCCCTAAATGTCCTGAAATTCTGAAGCTCTTCTCACACTGGTCACAGTGGTACAGTTTCTCTCCTGAGTGAAACACGCTGGTGTCTCTTTAAATGTGATGAATCACTGAAGCTCTTCCCACACTGGTCACAGTGGTAAGGCTGCTCTTGTGTGAACACGCTGTGTCTCTCACACTGTCCTGACTGACTGAAGCTCTTCCCCACGGTCACAGTGGTACGGCTTCTCTCTGTGTGACAGCTGGTGTTCTCCAGTTTCTGACCGACTGGAAGCTCTTCCCAAATGATCACAGTGGTAGGCTTTCTCTCGCTCGTGAGTGAACCACGCTGGTGTCTCTCTACGACCTGACCGACTGAAGCTCTTCCCACACTGTGTCACAGTGGTACGGCTCTCTCCTGAGTGAACACGCTGGTGTTGTCTTTAAATTTCCTAACTGACTAAAGCTCTTCCCACACTGGTCACAATGGTACGGCTGCTCTCCTGAGTGAACACGCTGGTGTGTCTCTCTAAGTCTCCTGACTGACTGAAGCTCTTCCCACACTGGTCACAGTGGTACGGCTTCTCTAGTGAGTGAACACGCTGGTGTGTCTCTAAGTTTCCTGACCGACTGAAGCTCTTCCCACACTGGTCACAGTGGTACGGCTTCTCTCCTGTGTGAACACGCTGGTGTCTCTTTAAGTCTCCTGACTGACTGAAGCTCTTCCCACACTGGTCACAGTGGTACAGCTTCTCTCCTAAGTGAACACGCTGGTGTCTCTCTAAATGTGTTGAATCACTGAAGCACTTCCCACACTGGTCACAGTGGTAGAGCTTCTCTCCTGAGTGAACACGCTGGTGTTTCTCACACTGTCCTGACTGTCTGAAGCTCTTCCCACACTGGTCACAGTGGTACGGCTTCTCTCCTGTGTGTACACGCTGGTGTGTCTCTAAGCTTCCTGACTGACTGAAGCTCTTCCCACACTGGTCACAGTGGTACAGCTTCTCACCTGAGTGAACAACACGCTGGTGTCTCTTTAAGTCTCCTGACTGACTGAATCTCTTCCCACACTGGTCACAGTGGTACGGCTTCTCTCCTGAGTGAACACGCTGGTGTCTCTTTAAGTCTCCTGACTGACTGAAGCTCTTCCCACACTGGTTACAATGGTACGGCTTCTCACCTGAGTGAACACGCTGATGTTTCTCACACTGTCCTGACTGACTGAATCTCTTCCCACACTGGTCACAGTGGTACGGCTTCTCTCCTGAGTGAACACGCTGGTGTCTCTTTAAGTCTCCTGACTGACTGAAGCTCTTCCCACACTGGTTACAATGGTACGGCTTCTCACCTGTGTGAACACGCTGATGTTTCTCACACTGTCCTGACTGTCTGAAGCTCTTCCCACACTGGTCACAGTGGTACGGCTTCTCACCTGTGTGAACACGCTGGTGTCTCTCTAAGCTTCCTGACTGACTGAAGCTCTTCCCACCACTGGTCACAGTGATATGCTTTGTCTCCTGAGTGAACACGCTGGTGTATCTTTAAATGTCCTGACTGACTGAAGCGCTTCCCACACTGGTCACAGTGGTACGGTTTCTCACCTGAGTGAACACTCTGGTGTCTCTCTAAGTCTCCTGACTGACTGAAGCTCTTCCCGCACTGGTCACAGTGGTTACAGCTTCTCTCCTGTGTGAACACGCTGGTGTCTCTCTAAATTTGCTGACTGACTGAAGCTCTTCCCGCACTGGTCACAGTGGTACAGCTTCTCTCCTGAGTGAACACGCTGGTGTCTCTTTAATTTCCTGAAACACTGAAGCTCTTCCCACACTGGTCACAATGGTACGGCTCCTTTCCTGAGTGAACACGCTGGTGCCTCTTTAAGCTTCCTGACTGACTGAAGCTCTTCCCACACTGGTCACAGTGGTGATGTCTGGCCTTTTCCGTGTCCATGCTTCCCTGGGTGGTGACCAGGGGGAGGGAGGAAGTGGTGTTGGGGCGTGGTCGAAAGGAGGGGCAGAGTCTATGGTCTGATTTCTCCACTCCTCAGCAGAGAGACACACAGGTCATGGTGGCACCTCTTGATGTGCTTGTGGAGGTAGAGCTGGGCGTTGAAGGAGAGAGGACAATGGGAGCTGGAGAACATCTGAATCTGGGACGACTCTATCCTTGGTCCTGGAAGAGTGAGAGCAAAAAAATGAATGCAATACAATTGAATACAAACAGCATTGTTAGGAGAATACATAAGAAGAGAGGAGATATGTCTGTAGAGGAGTGAGGAGGAAACTAAGATGAGGTACCTCTGGTGTAGCTCTTGTTGTCTCACAGGTAGCTACCGCTAGCTAGCTCACAACCCCGGCTCTTCCCTTCTAAGTGTAGTTACTATAGCTAGTCATAAATTATACCGTTATAGTTAAATGTCACGGAGATATGAAGCATTATGGTGTCGTATAATGGTTTAATAGAAAGCTGGCTAACATTTAAAAAAGCACGTTTTACCTATTTAACGTTACACCAAGAGGTGCAACGATGGAGTCAAATCAACATGCTAACGATAAGATGATCATTATCTTTGTAAACGTCAGAGTTAGTTGAATTTTAACAAATATTCACTTACACACAATTCCAAAACGTTTTGACGATTTCCTCCACAATTCAAATGTCCGATTCCAATACACAATTCAAACGTATTGAGCCCGCCTCTCCTTCAATTTCATTGGTTGAATCTGTAAACTACGGTGGCCCTGAAGTGCAACACCCACTAATATGAGTGCATCCCCCAAATTAAAACACTCCCCCAAAAACGAGTCAACTTGCTCACCTCCCCCCATATAAAGACACGCTCCCCCAAAATAGGAAACGACATTACATTCACTCAACACATTACATTAACTCAACGGAAAGGGTTGGTACTATAGATATATATAAAGGCCTTTATATATATATATATATGGTCAGGTGCACATTAGCAATGTATCAAACTTTGCTAATCAACTCTGTGGGCCCTTGGGTTCAGCAAAGGTTCTCGAGTTCTCTCATCATCCTCCAGAATGTCCTAAGCAAGGGTGTAGGATTGACTTGACATTGGGGGGGACATATTGGCCACTATGAATCAACGTCCATCCCACCACCATAATAGTAACATACAGTATGGTGACATAGCACAACATATATGGAATCACACACAGCCAATATATAAACAAATTCATCCAATAGCACCTCAGACTAGGTGGACAGCACCGCTTCACTCTTGCTTTGTTATACTTCTGACTCCCGTTCTCACTTGACTTGAGTATGAGTATGATTTGACTTGAGTATAGATCAGACATAAACAGACAGTAGCATCAATATTTTTTATTATTGTCTACATCACATAACATTGCATGTTATTTCAGTTTATGTTTAAAAGTAAAATATAGATCAAGTCATACCAAATTAATTATTGTAATACAATAATATAATAAACAATAAAACAATGGTACATTGACTGTATTTTATGTTGACATTTATGTACAGTATACATTTTCAGTATAAAATCAAATATCTTATGTACGATTCTTTAAATAATGAATACAAATACACACATTTCCTATGTTCATAAATGTTTCATTCTTAAGTGAGATCAGGATCTCTAGTCTTCCCAGAACAAAAGTGTCTCTTTAAGTGTTCTAACCGACTGAAGCTCTTCCCACACTGGTCACAGTGGTACGGCTTCTCTCCTGTGTGAACACGCTGGTGTCTCTCCAAGTCTTCTGACCAGGGGTTAAATTGGGATTTTCTATGTGGGGGGGCTCTGACCGAGGGGCAAATTTCACAAATCTTTCGTGGATTATGCAGTAAATAACAGGCATGAAAACGGGTCAGGGGTGAAAAAGGTGAGAAGGATTACCCCTCTAAGGGGGTCCGGGTGCATGCTCCCCCATTAGAAAAATTAAATATTCCATATTTTAAAGCATCAATCTGAAGCATTTTGAGATACTTCTTTTGCCACCTGGGGGAAAACTGGAGAAACGTAACTTCAGCCATGAATCATGCGGCTAGTTAGAGACTTCCATGCTTAATGCGAGCGCGCATAGCGCGCGAGCGAATTTTTTTGGCTGATTTGAGCGAAAAATAGTTTTTGGAGCTTGATGTAAAACAAACAAACATCCTTTGTCCAATTGGTAAAACATTGTCTAGTGAAGGTAATACGTTTACGTTTCTTAGCCTGGCTTTCAATCTTTATATTGTCTCTATAGCTAGCTTTCCATCTGTCAGTCACTGTTGTGTGTAAAAAATCTACCTCTTCAAAGACGGTAGCGTAAATTTATAATTTTCGTGCGCGATATGCCTACTTCTCAAACTTGCTCCAGATGTCTAGGGCAGCCTATCCCTACCATTATTTAGAATTGTGTTTTAAAACAACATAGATTTGCAATGGAAAAGTTGTAAATATAGGACAACATTGCTCGTGATGGACTAGGCAGACTGCCACAATCGGATGGAGAACTCCAGACCCGGCCGCTTATGTGCCGGGGCTCCGCCCGGACAGCCCCGGCCCAATTTAACTCTGCTTCTGACCGACTGAAGCTCTTTCCACACTGATCACAGTGGTATGGCTTCTCTCCTGAGTGAACACGCTTGTGTCTCCCTAAATGTCCTGAAATTCTGAAGCTCTTCTCACACTGGTCACAGTGGTACAGTTTCTCTCCTGAGTGAACACGCTGGTGTCTCTTTAAATGTGATGAATCACTGAAGCTCTTCCCACACTGGTCACAGTGGTAAGGCTTCTCTCCTGTGTGAACACGCTGGTGTCTCTCACACTGTCCTGACTGACTGAAGCTCTTCCCACACTGGTCACAGTGGTACGGCTTCTCTCCTGTGTGAACAAGCTGGTGTCTCTCCAAGTCTTCTGACCGACTGAAGCTCTTCCCACACTGATCACAGTGGCATGGCTTCTCTCCTGAGTGAACACGCTGGTGTCTCTTTAAGACTCCTGACCGACTGAAGCTCTTCCCACACTGTTCACAGTGGTACGGCTTCTCTCCTGAGTGAACACGCTGGTGTGTCTTTAAATTTCCTAACTGACTAAAGCTCTTCCCACACTGGTCACAATGGTACGGCTGCTCTCCTGAGTGAACACGCTGGTGTCTCTCTAAGTCTCCTGACTGACTGAAGCTCTTCCCACACTGGTCACAGTGGTACGGCTTCTCTAGTGAGTGAACACGCTGGTGTGTCTCTAAGTTTCCTGACCGACTGAAGCTCTTCCCACACTGGTCACAGTGGTACGGCTTCTCTCCTGTGTGAACACGCTGGGTGTCTCTTTAAGTCTCCTGACTGACTGAAGCTCTTCCCACACTGGTCACAGTGGTACAGCTTCTCTCCTAAGTGAACACGCTGGTGTCTCTCTAAATGTGTTGAATCACTGAAGCACTTCCCACACTGGTCACAGTGGTAGAGCTTCTCTCCTGAGTGAACACGCTGGTGTTTCTCACACTGTCCTGACTGTCTGAAGCTCTTCCCACACTGGTCACAGTGGTACGGCTTCTCTCCTGTGTGTACACGCTGGTGTGTCTCTAAGCTTCCTGACTGACTGAAGCTCTTCCCACACTGGTCACAGTGGTACAGCTTCTCACCTGAGTGAACAACACGCTGGTGTCTCTTTAAGTCTCCTGACTGACTGAATCTCTTCCCACACTGGTCACAGTGTACGGCTTCTCTCCTGAGTGAACACGCTGGTGTCTCTTTAAGTCTCCTGACTGACTGAAGCTCTTCCCACACTGGTTACAATGGTACGGCTTCTCACCTGAGTGAACACGCTGATGTTTCTCACACTGTCCTGACTGACTGAATCTCTTCCCACACTGGTCACAGTGGTACGGCTTCTCTCCTGAGTGAACACGCTGGTGTCTCTTTAAGTCTCCTGACTGACTGAAGCTCTTCCCACACTGGTTACAATGGTACGGCTTCTCACCTGTGTGAACACGCTGATGTTTCTCACACTGTCCTGACTGTCTGAAGCTCTTCCCACACTGGTCACAGTGGTACGGCTTCTCACCTGTGTGAACACGCTGGTGTCTCTCTAAGCTTCCTGACTGACTGAAGCTCTTCCCACACTGGTCACAGTGATATGCTTTGTCTCCTGAGTGAACACGCTGGTGTATCTTTAAATGTCCTGACTGACTGAAGCGCTTCCCACACTGGTCACAGTGGTACGGTTTCTCACCTGAGTGAACACTCTGGTGTCTCTCTAAGTCTCCTGACTGACTGAAGCTCTTCCCGCACTGGTCACAGTGGTACAGCTTCTCTCCTGTGTGAACACGCTGGTGTCTCTCTAAATTTGCTGACTGACTGAAGCTCTTCCCGCACTGGTCACAGTGGTACAGCTTCTCTCCTGAGTGAACACGCTGGTGTCTCTTAAATTTCCTGAAACACTGAAGCTCTTCCCACACTGGTCACAATGGTACGGCTCCTTTCCTGAGTGAACACGCTGGTGCCTCTTTAAGCTTCCTGACTGACTGAAGCTCTTCCCACACTGGTCACAGTGGTGATGTCTGGCCTTTTCCGTGTCCATGCTTCCCTGGGTGGTGACCAGGGGGAGGGAGGAAGTGGTGTTGGGGCGTGGTCGAAAGGAGGGCAGAGTCTATGGTCTGATTTCTCCACTCCTCAGCAGAGAGACACACAGGTCATGGTGGCACCTCTTGATGTGCTTGTGGAGGTAGAGCTGGGCGTTGAAGGAGAGAGGACAATGGGAGCTGGAGAACATCTGAATCTGGGACGACTCTATCCTTGGTCCTGGAAGAGTGAGAGCAAAAAAATGAATGCATACAATTGAATACAAACAGCATTGTTAGGAGAATACATAAGAGAGAGGAGATATGTCTGTAGAGGAGTGAGGAGGAAACTAAGATGAGGTACCTCTGGTGTAGCTCTTGTTGTCTCACAGGTAGCTACCGCTAGCTAGCTCACAACCCCGGCTCTTCCCTTCTAAGTGTAGTTACTATAGCTAGTCATAAATTATACCGTTTATAGTTAAATGTCACGGAGATATGAAGCAATTATGGTGTCGTATAATGGTTTAATAGAAAGCTGGCTAACATTTAAAAAAGCACGTTTTACCTATTAACGTTACACCATGAGGTGCAACCGATGGAGTCAAATCAACATGCTAACGATAGATGATCATTATCTTTGTAACGTCAGAGTTAGTTGAATTTTAACAAAATATTCACTTACACACAATTCCAAACGTTTTGACGATTTCCTCCACAATTCAAATGTCCGATTCCAATACACAATTCAAACGTATTGAGCCCGCCTCTCCTTCAATTTCATTGGTGAATCTGTAAACTACGGTGGCCCTGAAGTGCAACACCCACTAATATGAGTGCATCCCCAAATTAAAACAACTCCCCCAAAAACGAGTCAACTTGCTCACCTCCCCCATATAAAGACACGCTCCCCCAAATAGGAAACGACATTACATTCACTCAACACATTACATTAACTCAACGGAAAGGGTTGGTACTATAGATATATATAAAGGCCTTTATATATATATATATATATGGTCAGGTGCACATTAGCAATGTAATCAAACTTTGCTAAGCAACTCTGTGGCCCGTGGGTTCAGCAAAGGTTCTCGAGTTCTCTCATCATTCTCCAGAATGTCCTACGGGGGGGGGACGACGACATATTGGCCACTATGAATCAACGTCCATCCCCACCACCATAATAGTAACATACAGTATGGTGTCATAGCACAACATATGGAATCACACACAGCCAATAAATAAACAAATTCATCCAATAGCACCTCAGACTAGGTGGACAGCACCGCTTCAGTCCTGCTTTGTTATACTTCTGACTCCCGTTCTCACTTGACTTGAGTAGAGTATGAGTATGACTTGACTTGAGTATAGATCAGACAAAAACAGACAGTAGCATTCAATATTGTTTTATTATTGTCTACATCACATAACATTGCATGTTATTTCAGTTTATGTTTAAAAGTAAAATATATATAAAGTCATACAAAATTAATTATTATAATACAATTATATAATAAACCATAAAACAATCGTACATAGACTGTATTTTATGTTGACATTTATGTACAGTATACATTTTCAGTATAAAATCTTATCTATCATATCTTATGTATGATTCAACTTTAAATAATGAATACAAATACATACATTTCCTATGTTCATAAATGTTAAATTCTTAAGTGAGATGTTGAGATCAGGATCCCTCATCGTCACAGAACAAAAGTGCCTCTTTATATGTCCTGACTGACTGAAGCTCTTTCTACACTGGTCACAGGGGTACGGCTTCTCTCATGAGTGAACACGCTGGTGTGTCTCTAAGTTTCCTGACTGACTGAAGCTCTTCCCACAGTGGTCACAGTGGTACGGCTTTTCTCCTGTGTGAACACGCTGGTGTCTCTCTAAATGTCCTGACTGACTGAAGCTCTTCCCACACTGGTCACAATGGTACGGCTTCTCTCCTGAGTGAACACGCTGATGTTTCTCTAAATGTCCTGACTGACTGAAGCTCTTCCCACACTGGTCACAGTGGTAAGGCTTCTCTCCTGAGTGAACACGCTGGTGTCTCTTTAAATTTCCTGACTGACTGAAGCTCTTCCCACACTGGTCACAGTGGTATAGCTTCTCTCCTGAGTGAACACGCTGGTGTCTCTCTAAAAGTGTTGAATCACTGAAGCACTTCCCACACTGGTCACAATGGTATGGCTTCTCTCCTGTGTGAACACGCTGGTGTCTCTCTAAGTCTCCTGACTGACTGAAGCTCTTCCCACACTGGTCACAGTGGTACGGCTTCTCTCCTGAGTGAACACGCTGGTGTCTCTTTAAATTTCCTGAAACACTGAAGCTCTTCCCACACTGGTCACAATGGTACGGCTCCTCTCCTGAGTGAACACGCTGGTGCCTCTTTAAGCTTTCTGACTGACTGAAGCACTTCCCACACTGGTCACAATGGTACGGCTTCTCACCTGAGTGAACACGCTGGTGTGTTTCTAAGCTTCCTGACTGACTGAAGCTCTTCCCACACTGGTCACAGTGGTACGGCTTCTCTCCTGTGTGAACACGCTGGTGTGTCTCTAAGTCTCCTGACCGACTGAAGCTCTTCCCACACTGATCACAGTGGTACGGCTTCTCTCCTGAGTGAACACGCTGGTGTCTCTTTAAATTTCCTAACTGACTAAAGCTCTTCCCACACTGGTCACAGTGGTACAGCTTCTCTCCTAAGTGAACACGCTGGTGTCTCTCTAAATGTGTTGAATCACTGAAGCACTTCCCACACTGGTCACAATGGTACGGCTTCTCACCTGAGTGAACACGCTGGTGTGTTTCTAAGCTAACTGACTGACTGAAGCTCTTCCCACACTGGTCACAGTGGTACGGCTCCTCTCCTGAGTGAACACGCTGGTGTCTCTTTAAGCTTCCTGACTGACTGAAGCTCTTCCCACACTGGTCACAGTGGTGATGTCTGGCCTTTTCCGTGTCCATGCTTCCCTTGGTGGGTGCCAGGGGGAGGGAGGAAGTGGTGTTGGGGCGTGGTCGAAAGGAGGGCAGAGTCTATGGTCTGTATGGTCTGATTTCTCCACTCCTCAGCAGAGAGACACACAGGTCATGGTGGCACCTCTTGATGTGCTTGTGGAGGTAGATCTGGGCGGTGAAGGAGAGAGGACAATGGGAGCAGGAGAACATCTGAATCTGGGACGACTCTATCCTTGGTCCTGGAAGATGATGATGATGATGATGATTTACTTTATTGATCCCCAATGGGGAAACTGGTTTGCCACCATAGTCTGTACAGCATACAAGACAGGAATACAGTAACAACATAAAACAAGCAGAGTCACAGGGGGAGTGTGGTCCACTACCACAGTAAAAATAGAAGGTTAAAAAAGGGAATACAAACAATATAACAATACTATGATGTGCAAATGAGCAATGTGCAGTAATACAAACAAATCAATCAAATCAAATCAAATCAAATCAGCAGTCATGATTAAAAAGCCTAGCTGCTGCAGGAACAAAAGACCTCCTGAATCTCTCTGTAGAGCATTTTGGTAACAGGAGACGTTTGCTCCTTCCACTTCTAACAAAAATATGAGAGCAAAACAATGAATGCAATACAATTGAATACAAACAGCATTGCTAGGAGAAGACATAAGAAGAGAGGAGATATGTCGGTAGAGGAGTGAGGAGGAAACTAAGATGAGGTACCTCTGGTGTAGCTCTTGTTGTCTCACAGGTAGCTACCGCTAGCTAGCTCACAACCCCGGCTCTTCCCTTTTAAGTGTAGTTACTATAGCTAGTCATAAATTATACCGTTTATAGTTAAATGTCACGGAGATATGAAGCAATTATGGTGTCGCATAACGGTTTTATAGAAAGCTGGCTAACATTTTAAAAAGCACGTTTTACCTATTTAACGTTACACCATGAGGTGCGACCGATGGAGTCAAATCAACATGCTAACGATAAGATGATTATTATCTTTGTAAAACGTCAGAGTTAGTTGAATTTTAACAAAATATTCACTTACACACAATTTCAAACGTTTTGACGATTTCCTCCACAATTCAAATGTCCGATTCCAATACACAATTCAAAGGTATCGAGCCCGCCTCTCCTTCAATGTCATTGGTTGAATCTGTAAACTACGGTGGCCCTGAAGTACATCCCCCAAATTAAAACACTCCCCCCAAAAACGAGTCAACTTGCTCACCTCCCCCCCATATAAAGACACGCTCCCCCAAATAGGAAACGACATTACATTAACTCAACACATTACATTAACTCAACGGAAAGGCCTGGTACTATAGATATATATAAAGGCCTTTATATATATATATATATGGTCAGGTGCGCATTAGCAATGTAATCAAACGTTGCTAAGCAACTCTATGGCCCTTGGGTTCAGCAAAGGTTCTCGAGTTCTCTCATCATCCTCCAGAATGTCCTAAGCAAGGGTGTAGGATTGACTTTGACATTGGGGGGGGGACATATTGGCAACTATGAATCAACGTCCATCCCACCACCATAATAGTAACATACAGTATGGTGACATAGCACAACATATATGGAATCACACACAGCCAATAAATAAACAAATTCATCCAATAGCACCTCAGACTAGGTGGACAGCACCGCTTCAGTCCTGCTTTGTTATACTTCTGACTCCCGTTCTCACTTGACTTGAGTATGAGTATGACTTGACTTGAGTATAGATCAGACATAAACAGACAGTAGCATTCAATATTTTGTATTATTGTCTACATCACATAACATTGCATGTTATTTCAGTTTATGTTTAAAAGTAAAATATAGATCAAGTCATACCAAATTAATTATTGTAATACAATAATATAATAAACAATAAAACAATGGTACATTGACTGTATTTTATGTTGACATTTATGTACAGTATACATTTTCAGTATAAAATCAAATATCTTATGTACGATTCTTTAAATAATGAATACAAATACACACATTTCCTATGTTCATAAATGTTTCATTCTTAAGTGAGATCAGGATCTCTAGTCTTCCCAGAACAAAAGTGTCTCTTTAAGTGTTCTAACCGACTGAAGCTCTTCCCACACTGTTCACAGTGGTACGGCTTCTCTCCTGTGTGAACACGCTGGTGTCTCTCCAAGTCTTCTGACCGACTGAAGCTCTTTCCACACTGATCACAGTGGTATGGCTTCTCTCCTGAGTGAACACGCTTGTGTCTCCCTAAATGTCCTGAAATTCTGAAGCTCTTCTCACACTGGTCACAGTGGTACAGTTTCTCTCCTGAGTGAACACGCTGGTGTCTCTTTAAATGTGATGAATCACTGAAGCTCTTCCCACACTGGTCACAGTGGTAAGGCTTCTCTCCTGTGTGAACACGCTGGTGTCTCTCACACTGTCCTGACTGACTGAAGCTCTTCCCACACTGGTCACAGTGGTACGGCTTCTCTCCTGTGTGAACAAGCTGGTGTCTCTCCAAGTCTTCTGACCGACTGAAGCTCTTCCCACACTGATCACAGTGGTATGGCTTCTCTCCTGAGTGAACACGCTGGTGTCTCTTTAAGACTCCTGACCGACTGAAGCTCTTCCCACACTGTTCACAGTGGTACGGCTTCTCTCCTGAGTGAACACGCTGGTGTGTCTTTAAATTTCCTAACTGACTAAAGCTCTTCCCACACTGGTCACAATGGTACGGCTGCTCTCCTGAGTGAACACGCTGGTGTCTCTCTAAGTCTCCTGACTGACTGAAGCTCTTCCCACACTGGTCACAGTGGTACGGCTTCTCTAGTGAGTGAACACGCTGGTGTGTCTCTAAGTTTCCTGACCGACTGAAGCTCTTCCCACACTGGTCACAGTGGTACGGCTTCTCTCCTGTGTGAACACGCTGGTGTCTCTTTAAGTCTCCTGACTGACTGAAGCTCTTCCCACACTGGTCACAGTGGTACAGCTTCTCTCCTAAGTGAACACGCTGGTGTCTCTCTAAATGTGTTGAATCACTGAAGCACTTCCCACACTGGTCACAGTGGTAGAGCTTCTCTCCTGAGTGAACACGCTGGTGTTTCTCACACTGTCCTGACTGTCTGAAGCTCTTCCCACACTGGTCACAGTGGTACGGCTTCTCTCCTGTGTGTACACGCTGGTGTGTCTCTAAGCTTCCTGACTGACTGAAGCTCTTCCCACACTGGTCACAGTGGTACAGCTTCTCACCTGAGTGAACAACACGCTGGTGTCTCTTTAAGTCTCCTGACTGACTGAATCTCTTCCCACACTGGTCACAGTGGTACGGCTTCTCTCCTGAGTGAACACGCTGGTGTCTCTTTAAGTCTCCTGACTGACTGAAGCTCTTCCCACACTGGTTACAATGGTACGGCTTCTCACCTGAGTGAACACGCTGATGTTTCTCACACTGTCCTGACTGACTGAATCTCTTCCCACACTGGTCACAGTGGTACGGCTTCTCTCCTGAGTGAACACGCTGGTGTCTCTTTAAGTCTCCTGACTGACTGAAGCTCTTCCCACACTGGTCACAGTGGTACGGCTTCTCACCTGTGTGAACACGCTGATGTTTCTCACACTGTCCTGACTGTCTGAAGCTCTTCCCACACTGGTCACAGTGGTACGGCTTCTCACCTGTGTGAACACGCTGGTGTCTCTCTAAGCTTCCTGACTGACTGAAGCTCTTCCCACACTGGTCACAGTGATATGCTTTGTCTCCTGAGTGAACACGCTGGTGTATCTTTAAATGTCCTGACTGACTGAAGCGCTTCCCACACTGGTCACAGTGGTACGGTTTCTCACCTGAGTGAACACTCTGGTGTCTCTCTAAGTCTCCTGACTGACTGAAGCTCTTCCCGCACTGGTCACAGTGGTACAGCTTCTCTCCTGTGTGAACACGCTGGTGTCTCTCTAAATTTGCTGACTGACTGAAGCTCTTCCCGCACTGGTCACAGTGGTACAGCTTCTCTCCTGAGTGAACACGCTGGTGTCTCTTTAAATTTCCTGAAACACTGAAGCTCTTCCCACACTGGTCACAATGGTACGGCTCCTTTCCTGAGTGAACACGCTGGTGCCTCTTTAAGCTTCCTGACTGACTGAAGCTCTTCCCACACTGGTCACAGTGGTGATGTCTGGCCTTTTCCGTGTCCATGCTTCCCTGGGTGGTGACCAGGGGGAGGGAGGAAGTGGTGTTGGGGCGTGGTCGAAAGGAGGGCAGAGTCTATGGTCTGATTTCTCCACTCCTCAGCAGAGAGACACACAGGTCATGGTGGCACCTCTTGATGTGCTTGTGGAGGTAGAGCTGGGCGTTGAAGGAGAGAGGACAATGGGAGCTGGAGAACATCTGAATCTGGGACGACTCTATCCTTGGTCCTGGAAGAGTGAGAGCAAAAAAATGAATGCAATACAATTGAATACAAACAGCATTGTTAGGAGAATACATAAGAAGAGAGGAGATATGTCTGTAGAGGAGTGAGGAGGAAACTAAGATGAGGTACCTCTGGTGTAGCTCTTGTTGTCTCACAGGTAGCTACCGCTAGCTAGCTCACAACCCCGGCTCTTCCCTTCTAAGTGTAGTTACTATAGCTAGTCATAAATTATACCGTTTATAGTTAAATGTCACGGAGATATGAAGCAATTATGGTGTCGTATAATGGTTTAATAGAAAGCTGGCTAACATTTAAAAAAGCACGTTTTACCTATTTAACGTTACACCAAGAGGTGCAACCGATGGAGTCAAATCAACATGCTAACGATAAGATGATCATTATCTTTGTAAACGTCAGAGTTAGTTGAATTTTAACAAAATATTCACTTACACACAATTCCAAACGTTTTGACGATTTCCTCCACAATTCAAATGTCCGATTCCAATACACAATTCAAACGTATTGAGCCCGCCTCTCCTTCAATTTCATTGGTTGAATCTGTAAACTACGGTGGCCCTGAAGTGCAACACCCACTAATATGAGTGCATCCCCCAAATTAAAACACTCCCCCCAAAAACGAGTCAACTTGCTCACCTCCCCCCATATAAAGACACGCTCCCCCAAATAGGAAACGACATTACATTCACTCAACACATTACATTAACTCAACGGAAAGGGTTGGTACTATAGATATATATAAAGGCCTTTATATATATATATATATATGGTCAGGTGCACATTAGCAATGTAATCAAACTTTGCTAATCAACTCTGTGGCCCTTGGGTTCAGCAAAGGTTCTCGAGTTCTCTCATCATCCTCCAGAATGTCCTAAGCAAGGGTGTAGGATTGACTTTGACATTGGGGGGGACATATTGGCCACTATGAATCAACGTCCATCCCACCACCATAATAGTAACATACAGTATGGTGACATAGCACAACATATATGGAATCACACACAGCCAATATATAAACAAATTCATCCAATAGCACCTCAGACTAGGTGGACAGCACCGCTTCACTCTTGCTTTGTTATACTTCTGACTCCCGTTCTCACTTGACTTGAGTATGAGTATGATTTGACTTGAGTATAGATCAGACATAAACAGACAGTAGCATTCAATATTTTTTATTATTGTCTACATCACATAACATTGCATGTTATTTCAGTTTATGTTTAAAAGTAAAATATAGATCAAGTCATACCAAATTAATTATTGTAATACAATAATATAATAAACAATAAAACAATGGTACATTGACTGTATTTTATGTTGACATTTATGTACAGTATACATTTTCAGTATAAAATCAAATATCTTATGTACGATTCTTTAAATAATGAATACAAATACACACATTTCCTATGTTCATAAATGTTTCATTCTTAAGTGAGATCAGGATCTCTAGTCTTCCCAGAACAAAAGTGTCTCTTTAAGTGTTCTAACCGACTGAAGCTCTTCCCACACTGGTCACAGTGGTACGGCTTCTCTCCTGTGTGAACACGCTGGTGTCTCTCCAAGTCTTCTGACCAGGGGTTAAATTGGGATTTTCTATGTGGGGGGGCTCTGACCGAGGGGCAAATTTCACAAATCTTTCGTGGATTATGCAGTAAATAACAGGCATGAAAACGGGTCAGGGGTGAAAAAGGTGAGAAGGATTACCCCTCTAAGGGGGTCCGGGTGCATGCTCCCCCATTAGAAAAATTAAATATTCCATATTTTAAAGCATCAATCTGAAGCATTTTGAGATACTTCTTTTGCCAACCTGGGGGAAAACTGGAGAAACGTAACTTCAGCCATGAATCATGCGGCTAGTTAGAGACTTCCATGCTTAATGCGAGCGCGCATAGCGCGCGAGCGAATTTTTTTGGCTGATTTGAGCGAAAAATAGTTTTTGGAGCTTGATGTAAAACAAACAAACATCCGTTTGTCCAATTGGTAAAACATTGTCTAGTGAAGGTAATACGTTTACGTTTCTTAGCCTGGCTTTCAATCTTTATATTGTCTCTATAGCTAGCTTTCCATCTGTCAGTCACTGTTGTGTGTAAAAAATCTACCTCTTCAAAGACGGTAGCGTAAATTTATAATTTTCGTGCGCGATATGCCTACTTCTCAAACTTGCTCCAGATGTCTAGGGCAGCCTATCCCTACCATTATTTAGAATTGTGTTTTAAAACAACATAGATTTGCAATGGAAAAGTTGTAAATATAGGACAACATTGCTCGTGATGGACTAGGCAGACTGCCACAATCGGATGGAGAACTCCAGACCCGGCCGCTTATGTGCCGGGGCTCCGCCCCGGACAGCCCCGGCCCAATTTAACCTCTGCTTCTGACCGACTGAAGCTCTTTCCACACTGATCACAGTGGTATGGCTTCTCTCCTGTGTGAACACGCTGGTGTCTCTCACACTGTCCTGACTGACTGAAGCTCTTCCCACACTGGTCACAGTGGTACGGCTTCTCTCCTGTGTGAACAAGCTGGTGTCTCTCCAAGTCTTCTGACCGACTGAAGCTCTTCCCACACTGATCACAGTGGCATGGCTTCTCTCCTGAGTGAACACGCTGGTGTCTCTTTAAGACTCCTGACCGACTGAAGCTCTTCCCACACTGTTCACAGTGGTACGGCTTCTCTCCTGAGTGAACACGCTGGTGTGTCTTTAAATTTCCTAACTGACTAAAGCTCTTCCCACACTGGTCACAATGGTACGGCTGCTCTCCTGAGTGAACACGCTGGTGTCTCTCTAAGTCTCCTGACTGACTGAAGCTCTTCCCACACTGGTCACAGTGGTACGGCTTCTCTAGTGAGTGAACACGCTGGTGTGTCTCTAAGTTTCCTGACCGACTGAAGCTCTTCCCACACTGGTCACAGTGGTACGGCTTCTCTCCTGTGTGAACACGCTGGTGTCTCTTTAAGTCTCCTGACTGACTGAAGCTCTTCCCACACTGGTCACAGTGGTACAGCTTCTCTCCTAAGTGAACACGCTGGTGTCTCTCTAAATGTGTTGAATCACTGAAGCACTTCCCACACTGGTCACAGTGGTAGAGCTTCTCTCCTGAGTGAACACGCTGGTGTTTCTCACACTGTCCTGACTGTCTGAAGCTCTTCCCACACTGGTCACAGTGGTACGGCTTCTCTCCTGTGTGTACACGCTGGTGTGTCTCTAAGCTTCCTGACTGACTGAAGCTCTTCCCACACTGGTCACAGTGGTACAGCTTCTCACCTGAGTGAACAACACGCTGGTGTCTCTTTAAGTCTCCTGACTGACTGAATCTCTTCCCACACTGGTCACAGTGGTACGGCTTCTCTCCTGAGTGAACACGCTGGTGTCTCTTTAAGTCTCCTGACTGACTGAAGCTCTTCCCACACTGGTTACAATGGTACGGCTTCTCACCTGAGTGAACACGCTGATGTTTCTCACACTGTCCTGACTGACTGAATCTCTTCCCACACTGGTCACAGTGGTACGGCTTCTCTCCTGAGTGAACACGCTGGTGTCTCTTTAAGTCTCCTGACTGACTGAAGCTCTTCCCACACTGGTTACAATGGTACGGCTTCTCACCTGTGTGAACACGCTGATGTTTCTCACACTGTCCTGACTGTCTGAAGCTCTTCCCACACTGGTCACAGTGGTACGGCTTCTCACCTGTGTGAACACGCTGGTGTCTCTCTAAGCTTCCTGACTGACTGAAGCTCTTCCCACACTGGTCACAGTGATATGCTTTGTCTCCTGAGTGAACACGCTGGTGTATCTTTAAATGTCCTGACTGACTGAAGCGCTTCCCACACTGGTCACAGTGGTACGGTTTCTCACCTGAGTGAACACTCTGGTGTCTCTCTAAGTCTCCTGACTGACTGAAGCTCTTCCCGCACTGGTCACAGTGGTACAGCTTCTCTCCTGTGTGAACACGCTGGTGTCTCTCTAAATTTGCTGACTGACTGAAGCTCTTCCCGCACTGGTCACAGTGGTACAGCTTCTCTCCTGAGTGAACACGCTGGTGTCTCTTTAAATTTCCTGAAACACTGAAGCTCTTCCCACACTGGTCACAATGGTACGGCTCCTTTCCTGAGTGAACACGCTGGTGCCTCTTTAAGCTTCCTGACTGACTGAAGCTCTTCCCACACTGGTCACAGTGGTGATGTCTGGCCTTTTCGTGTCCTGCTCCCGTGTGCCAGGGGGGGGGAGTGGTGTTGGGGCGTGGTCGAAAGGAGGGCAGAGTCTATGGTCTGATTTCTCCACTCCTCAGCAGAGAGACACACAGGTCATGGTGGCACCTCTTGATGTGCTTGTGGAGGTAGAGCTGGGCGTTGAAGGAGAGAGGACAATGGGAGCTGGAGAACATCTGAATCTGGGACGACTCTATCCTTGGTCCTGGAAGAGTGAGAGCAAAAAAATGAATGCAATACAATTGAATACAAACAGCATTGTTAGGAGAATACATAAGAAGAGAGGAGATATGTCTGTAGAGGAGTGAGGAGGAAACTAAGATGAGGTACCTCTGGTGTAGCTCTTGTTGTCTCACAGGTAGCTACCGCTAGCTAGCTCACAACCCCGGCTCTTCCCTTCTAAGTGTAGTTACTATAGCTAGTCATAAATTATACCGTTTATAGTTAAATGTCACGGAGATATGAAGCAATTATGGTGTCGTATAATGGTTTAATAGAAAGCTGGCTAACATTTAAAAAAGCACGTTTTACCTATTTAACGTTACACCATGAGGTGCAACCGATGGAGTCAAATCAACATGCTAACGATAAGATGATCATTATCTTTGTAAACGTCAGAGTTAGTTGAATTTTAACAAAATATTCACTTACACACAATTCCAAACGTTTTGACGATTTCCTCCACAATTCAAATGTCCGATTCCAATACACAATTCAAACGTATTGAGCCCGCCTCTCCTTCAATTTCATTGGTTGAATCTGTAAACTACGGTGGCCCTGAAGTGCAACACCCACTAAATTATGAGTGCATCCCCCAAATTAAAACACTCCCCCCAAAAACGAGTCAACTTGCTCACCTCCCCCCATATAAAGACACGCTCCCCCAAATAGGAAATGACATTACATTCACTCAACACATTACATTAACTCAACGGAAAGGGATTGGTACTATAGATATATATAAAGGCCTTTATATATATATATATATGGTCAGGTGCACATTAGCAATGTAATCAAACTTTGCTAATCAACTCTGTGGCCCTTGGGTTCAGCAAAGGTTCTCGAGTTCTCTCATCATCCTCCAGAATGTCCTAAGCAAGGGTGTAGGATTGACTTTGACATTGGGGGGGACATATTGGCCACTATGAATCAACGTCCATCCCACCACCATAATAGTAACATACAGTATGGTGACATAGCACAACATATATGGAATCACACACAGCCAATATATAAACAAATTCATCCAATAGCACCTCAGACTAGGTGGACAGCACCGCTTCACTCTTGCTTTGTTATACTTCTGACTCCCGTTCTCACTTGACTTGAGTATGAGTATGATTTGACTTGAGTATAGATCAGACATAAACAGACAGTAGCATTCAATATTTTTTATTATTGTCTACATCACATAACATTGCATGTTATTTCAGTTTATGTTTAAAAGTAAAATATAGATCAAGTCATACCAAATTAATTATTGTAATACAATAATATAATAAACAATAAAACAATGGTACATTGACTGTATTTTATGTTGACATTTATGTACAGTATACATTTTCAGTATAAAATCAAATATCTTATGTACGATTCTTTAAATAATGAATACAAATACACACATTTCCTATGTTCATAAATGTTTCATTCTTAAGTGAGATCAGGATCTCTAGTCTTCCCAGAACAAAAGTGTCTCTTTAAGTGTTCTAACCGACTGAAGCTCTTCCCACACTGGTCACAGTGGTACGGCTTCTCTCCTGTGTGAACACGCTGGTGTCTCTCCAAGTCTTCTGACCGACTGAAGCTCTTTCCACACTGATCACAGTGGTATGACTTCTCTCCTGAGTGAATACGCTTGTGTCTCCCTAAATGTCCTGAATCACTGAAGCTCTTCTCACACTGGTCACAGTGGTACGGCTTCTCTCCTCTGTGAACACGCTGGTGTCTCTCTAAGTCTCCTGACTGACTGAAGCTCTTCCCACACTGGTCACAGTGGTACAGTTTCTCTCCTGAGTGAACACGCTGGTGTCTCTTTAAATGTGATGAATCACTGAAGCTCTTCCCACACTGGTCACAGTGGTAAGGCTTCTCTCCTGAGTGAACACGTTGGTGTGTCTCTAAGTTTCCTGACCGACTGAAGCTCTTCCCACACTGGTCACAGTGGTAAGGCTTCTCTCCTGAGTGAACACGCTGGTGTGTCTTTAAATGTCCTGACTGACTGAAGCTCTTCCCAAACTGGTCACAGTGGTACAGCTACTCTCTTGAGTGAACACGCTGGTGTCTCTCTAAATGTGTTGAATCACTGAAGCACTTCCCACACTGGTCACAATGGTACGGCTTCTCTCCTGAGTGAACACGCTGGT
The DNA here is from genome assembly GCA_903064625.1 of Mallotus villosus. Taxonomy (NCBI): domain Eukaryota; kingdom Metazoa; phylum Chordata; class Actinopteri; order Osmeriformes; family Salangidae; genus Mallotus; species Mallotus villosus. The sequence continues at coordinate 21,252 of CAEFZP010004787.1, forward strand.
GTATCTTTAAGTTTCCTGAATGACTGAAGCCCCTCCCACAGTAGTTACAGTGATACGGCTCCTCTCCTGAGTGAAAACACTGGTGTCTCTTTAAGTCTCCTGACTGACTGAAGCTCTTCCCACACTGGTCACAGTGGTACCGCTTCTCACGTGAGTGAACACGCTGATGTTTCTCACACTGTCCTGACTGTCTGAAGCTCTTCCCACACTGGTCACAGTGGTACGGCTTCTCTCCTGTGTGTACACGCTGGTGTGTCTCTAAGCTTCCTGACTGACTGAAGCTCTTCCCACACTGGTCACAGTGGTACCGCTTCTCACCTGAGTGAACAACACGCTGGTGTCTCTTTAAGTCTCCTGACTGACTGAAGCTCTTCCCACACTGGTCACAGTGGTACGGCTTCTCTCCTGAGTGAACACGCTGGTGTCTCTTTAATTCTCCTGACTGACTGAAGCTCTTCCCACACTGGTCACAGTGGTACAGCTTCTCTCCTAAGTGAACACGCTGGTGTCTCTCTAAATGTGTTGAATCACTGAAGCACTTCCCACACTGGTCACAATGGTACGGCTCCTCTCCTGAGTGAACACGCTGGTGTGTTTCTAAGCTTCCTGACTGACTGAAGCTCTTCCCACACTGGTCACAGTGGTGATGTCTGGCCTTTTCCGTGTCCATGCTTCCCTTGGTGGGTGCCAGGGGGAGGGAGGAAGTGGTGTTGGGGCGTGGTCGAAAGGAGCGCAGAGTCTATGGTCTGTATGGTCTGATTTCTCCACTCCTCAGCAGAGAGACACACAGGTCATGGTGGCACCTCTTGATGTGCTTGTGGAGGTAGATCTGGGCGGTGAAGGAGAGAGGACAATGGGAGCAGGAGAACATCTGAATCTGGGAGGACTCTATCCTTGGTCCTGGAAGAGTGAGAGCAAAACAATGAATGCAATACAATTGAATACAAACAGCATTGCTAGAAGAAGACATAAGAAGAGAGGAGATATGTCGGTAGAGGAGTGAGGAGGAAACTAAGATGAGGTACCTCTGGTGTAGCTCTTGTTGTCTCAAAGGTAGCTACCGCTAGCTAGCTCACAACCCCGGCTCTTCCCTTCTAAGTGTAGTTACTATAGCTAGTCATAAATTATACCGTTTATAGTTAAATGTCACGGAGATATGAAGCAATTATGGTGTCGTATAATGGTTTAATAGAAAGCTGGCTAACATTTAAAAAAGCACGTTTTACCTATTTAACGTTACACCATGAGGTGCAACCGATGGAGTCAAATCAACATGCTAACGATAAGATGATTATTATCTTTGTAAACGTCAGAGTTAGTTGAATTTTAACAAAATATTCACTTACACACAATTCCAAACGTTTTGACGATTTCCTCCACAATTCAAATGTCCGATTCCAATACACAATTCAAACGTATTGAGCCCGCCTCTCCTTCAATTTCATTGGTTGAATCTGTAAACTACGGTGGCCCTGAAGTGCAACACCCACTAATATTATGAGTGCATCCCCCAAATTAAAACAATCCCCCCAAAAACGAGTCAACTTGCTCACCTCCCCCCATATAAAGACACGCTCCCCCAAATAGGAAATGACATTACATTAACTCAACACATTACATTAACTCAACGGAAAGGATTGGTACTATAGATATATATAAAGGCCTTTATATATATATATATGGTCAGGTGCACATTAGCAATGTAATCAAACTTTGCTAATCAACTCTGTGGCCCTTGGGTTCAGCAAAGGTTCTCGAGTTCTCTCATCATCCTCCAGAATGTCCTAAGCAAGGGTGTAGGATTGACTTTGACATTGGGGGGGGGACATATTGGCCACTATGAATCAACGTCCATCCCACCACCATAATAGTAACATACAGTATGGTGACATAGCACAACATATATGGAATCACACACAGCCAATATATAAACAAATTCATCCAATAGCACCTCAGACTAGGTGGACAGCACCGCTTCACTCCTGCTTTGTTATACTTCTGACTCCCGTTCTCACTTGACTTGAGTATGAGTATGACTTGACTTGAGTATAGATCAGACAAACAGACAGTAGCATTCAATATTTTTTATTATTGTCTACATCACATAACATTGCATGTTATTTCAGTTTGTTTAAAAGTAAAATATAGATCAAGTCATACCAAATTAATTATTGTAATACAATAATATAATAAACAATAAAACAATGGTACATTGACTGTATTTTATGTTGACATTTATGTACAGTATACATTTTCAGTATAAAATCAAATATCTTATGTACGATTCTTTAAATAATGAATACAAATACACACATTTCCTATGTTCATAAATGTTTCATTCTTAAGTGAGATCAGGATCTCTAGTCTTCCCAGAACAAAAGTGTCTCTTTAAGTGTTCTAACCGACTGAAGCTCTTCCCACACTGGTCACAGTGGTATGGCTTCTCTCCTGTGTGAACACGCTGGTGTCTCTCCAAGTCTTCTGACCGACTGAAGCTCTTTCCACACTGATCACAGTGGTATGGCTTCTCTCCTGTGTGAACACGCTGGTGTCTCTCCAAGTCTTCTGACCGACTGAAGCTCTTTCCACACTGATCACAGTGGTATGGCTTCTCTCCTGAGTGAACACGCTTGTGTCTCCCTAAATGTCCTGAAATTCTGAAGCTCTTCTCACACTGGTCACAGTGGTACAGTTTCTCTCCTGAGTGAACACGCTGGTGTCTCTTTAAATGTGATGAATCACTGAAGCTCTTCCCACACTGGTCACAGTGGTAAGGCTTCTCTCCTGTGTGAACACGCTGGTGTCTCTCTAAGTCTCCTGACTGACTGAAGCTCTTCCCACACTGGTCACAGTGGTACGGCTTCTCTTCTGTGTGAACACGCTGGTGTCTCTCCAAGTCTTCTGACCGACTGAAGCTCTTCCCACACTGGTCACAGTGGTACAGCTTCTCTCCTAAGTGAACACGCTGGTGTCTCTCTAAATGTGTTGAATCACTGAAGCACTTCCCACACTGGTCACAGTGGTAGAGCTTCTCTCCTGAGTGAACACGCTGGTGTTTCTCACACTGTCCTGACTGTCTGAAGCTCTTCCCACACTGGTCACAGTGGTACGGCTTCTCTCCTGTGTGTACACGCTGGTGTGTCTCTAAGCTTCCTGACTGACTGAAGCTCTTCCCACATTGGTCACAGTGGTACCGCTTCTCACCTGAGTGAACAACACGCTGGTGTCTCTTTAAGTCTCCTGACTGACTGAAGCTCTTCCCACACTGGTCACAGTGGTACGGCTTCTCTCCTGAGTGAACAAGCTGGTGTCTCTTTAAATTTCCTGAAACACTGAAGCTCTTCCCACACTGGTCACAATGGTACGGCTCCTCTCCTGAGTGAACACGCTGGTGTGTTTCTAAGCTTCCTGACTGACTGAAGCTCTTCCCACACTGGTCACAGTGGTACCGCCTCTCACCTGAGTGAACAACACGCTGGTGTCTCTCTAAGTTTCCTGAATGACTGAAGCTCTTCCCACACTGGTTACAATGGTACGGCTTCTCACCTGAGTGAACACGCTGATGTTTCTCACACTGTCCTGACTGTCTGAAGCTCTTCCCACACTGGTCACAGTGGTAAGGCTTCTCTCCTGTGTGAACACGCTGGTGTCTCTCTAAGTCTCCTGACTGACTGAAGCTCTTCCCACACTGGTCACAGTGGTACGGCTTCTCTCCTGTGTGAACACGCTGGTGTCTCTCCAAGTCTTCTGACCGACTGAAGCTCTTCCCACACTGGTCACAGTGGTACAGCTTCTCTCCTAAGTGAACACGCTGGTGTCTCTCTAAATGTGTTGAATCAATGAAGCACTTCCCACACTGGTCACAGTGGTAGAGCTTCTCTCCTGAGTGAACACGCTGGTGTTTCTCACACTGTCCTGACTGTCTGAAGCTCTTCCCACACTGGTCACAGTGGTACGGCTTCTCTCCTGTGTGTACACGCTGGTGTGTCTCTAAGCTTCCTGACTGACTGAAGCTCTTCCCACACTGGTCACAGTGGTACCGCTTCTCACCTGAGTGAACAACACGCTGGTGTCTCTTTAAGTCTCCTGACCGACTGAAGCTCTTCCCACACTGGTCACAGTGGTACGGCTTCTCTCCTGAGTGAACAAGCTGGTGTCTCTTTAAGTCTCCTGACTGACTGAAACTCTTCCCACACTGGTCACAGTGGTACAGCTTCTCTCCTAAGTGAACACGCTGGTGTCTCTTTAAATTTCCTGAATCACTGAAGCACTTCCCACACTGGTCACAGTGGTACCGCTTCTCACCTGAGTGAACAACACGCTGGTGTCTCTTTAAGTCTCCTGACTGACTGAAGCTCTTCCCACACTGGTCACAGTGGTACGGCTTCTCTCCTGAGTGAACAAGCTGGTGTCTCTTTAAGTCTCCTGACTGACTGAAGCTCTTCCCACACTGGTCACAGTGGTACCGCTTCTCACCTGAGTGAACAACACGCTGGTGTCTCTCTAAGTTTCCTGAATGACTGAAGCTCTTCCCACACTGGTTACAATGGTACGGCTTCTCACCTGAGTGAACACGCTGATGTTTCTCACACTGTCCTGACTGTCTGAAGCTCTTCCCACACTGGTCACAGTGGTACGGCTTCTCACCTGTGTGAACACGCTGGTGTCTCTCTAAGCTTCCTGACTGACTGAAGCTCTTCCCACACTGGTCACAGTGGTACGGCTCCTCTCCTGAGTGAACACGCTGGTGTCTCTTTAAGCTTCCTGACTGACTGAACCTCTTCCCACACTGGTCACAGTGGTGATGTCTGGCCTTTTCCGTGTCCATGCTTCCCTGGGTGGGGACCAGGGGGAGGGAGGAAGTGGTGTTGGGGCGTGGTCGAAAGGAGGGCAGAGTCTATGGTCTGTATGGTCTGATTTCTCGAATCCTCAGTAGAGAGACACATAGGTCATGGTGGCACCTCTTGATGTGCTTGTGGAGGTAGATCTGGGCGGTGAAGGAGAGAGGACAATGGGAGCTGGAGAACATCTGAATCTGGGACGACTCTATCCTTGGTCCTGGAAGAGTGAGAGCAAAACCATGAATGCAATACAATTGAATACAAACAGCATTGTTAGGAGAAGACATAATAAGAGAGGAGATATGTCGGTAGAGGAGTGAGGAGGAAACTAAGATTAGTAACCTCTGGTGTAGCTCTTGTTGTCTCACAGGTAGCTACCGCTAGCTAGCTCACAACCCCGGCTCTTCCCTTCTAAGTGTAGTTACTATAGCTAGTCATAAATTATACCGTTTATAGTTAAATGTCACGGAGATATGGAGCAATTATGGTGTCGTATAATGGTTTAATAGAAAGCTGGCTAACATTTTAAAAAGCACGTTTTACCTATTTAACGTTACACCATGAGGTGCAACCGATAGAGTCAAATCAACATGCTACGATAAGATGATTATTATCTTTGTAAACGTCAGAGTTAGTTGAATTTTAACAAAATATTCACTTACACACAATTCCAAACGTTTTGACGATGTCCTCCACAATTCAAATGTCCGATTCCAATACACAATTCAAACGTATTGAGCCCGCCTCTCCTTCAATTTCATTGGTTGAATCTGTAAACTACGGTGGCCCTGAAGTGCAACACCCACTAATATGAGTGCATCCCCCAAATTAAAACACTCCCCCCCAAAAACGAGTCAACTTGCTCACCTCCCCCCATATACAGACACGCTCCCCCAAACAGGAAACGACATTACATTAACTCAACACATTACATTAACTCAACTGAAAGGGTTGGTACCATAGATATATATAAAGGCCTTTATATATATATATGGACAGGTGCGCATTAGCAATGTAATCAAACTTTGCTAAGCAACTCTGTGGCCCTTGGGTTCAGCAAAGGTTCTCGTGTTCTCTCATCATCCTCCAGAATGTCCTAAGCAAGGGTGTAGGATTGACTTTGACATTGGGGGGGGACATATTGGCCACTATGAATCAACGTCCATCCCACCACCATAATCGTAACATACAGTATGGTGACATAGCACAACATATATGGAATCACACACAGCCAATATATAAACAAATTCATCCAATAGCACCTCAGACTAGGTGGACAGCACCGCTTCACTCCTGCTTTGTTATACTTCTGACTCCCGTTCTCACTTGACTTGAGTATGAGTATGATTTGACTCGAGTATAGATCAGACATAAACAGACAGTAGCATTCAATATTTTTTATTATTGTCTACATCACATAACATTGCATGTTATTTCAGTTTGTTTAAAAGTAAAATATAGATCAAGTCATACCAAATTAATAATTGTAATACAATAATATAATAAACAATAAAACAATGGTACATTGACTGTATTTTATGTTGACATTTATGTACAGTATACATTTTCAGTATAAAATCAAATATCTTATATACGATTCTTTAAATAATGAATACAAATACACACATTTCCTATGTTCATAAATGTTTCATTCTTAAGTGAGATCAGGATCTCTAGTCTTCCCAGAACAAAAGTGTCTCTCCAAGTCTTCTGACCGACTGAAGCTCTTTCCACACTGATCACAGTGGTATGGCTTCTCTCCTGAGTGAATACGCTTGTGTCTCCCTAAATGTCCTGAAATTCTGAAGCTCTTCTCACACTGGTCACAGTGGTACGGCTTCTCTCCTGTGTGAACACGCTGGTGTCTCTCTAAGTCTCCTGACTGACTGAAGCTCTTCCCACACTGGTCACAGTGGTACAGTTTCTCTCCTGAGTGAACACGCTGGTGTCTCTTTAAATGTGATGAATCACTGAAGCTCTTCCCACACTGGTCACAGTGGTAAGGCTTCTCTCCTGAGTGAACACGCTGGTGTGTCTCTAAGTTTCCTGACTGACTGAAGCTCTTCCCACACTGGTCACAGTGGTAAGGCTTCTCTCCTGAGTGAACACGCTGGTGTGTCTTTAAATGTCCTGACTGACTGAAGCTCTTCCCACACTGGTCACAGTGGTACAGCTTCTCTCTTGAGTGAACACGCTGGTGTCTCTCTAAATGTGTTGAATCACTGAAGCACTTCCCACACTGGTCAAAATGGTACGGCTTCTCTCCTGAGTGAACACGCTGGTGTATCTTTAAGTTTCCTGAATGACTGAAGCCCCTCCCACAGTAGTTACAGTGATACGGCTCCTCTCCTGAGTGAAAACGCTGGTGTCTCTTTAAGTCTCCTGACTGACTGAAGCTCTTCCCACACTGGTCACAGTGGTACCGCTTCTCAAGTGAGTGAACACGCTGATGTTTCTCACACTGTCCTGACTTTCTGAAGCTCTTCCCACACTGGTCACAGTGGTACGGCTTCTCTCCTGTGTGTACACGCTGGTGTGTCTCTAAGCTTCCTGACTGACTGAAGCTCTTCCCACACTGGTCACAGTGGTACCGCTTCTCACCTGAGTGAACAACACGCTGGTGTCTCTTTAAGTCTCCTGACTGACTGAAGCTTTCCACACTGGTCACAGTGGTACGGCTTCTCTCCTGAGTGAACACGCTCGTGTCTCTTTAATTCTCCTGACTGACTGAAGCTCTTCCAACACTGGTCACAGTGGTACAGCTTCTCTCCTAAGTGAACACGCTGGTGTCTCTCTAAATGTGTTGAATCACTGAAGCACTTCCCACACTGGTCACAATGGTACGGCTCCTCTCCTGAGTGAACACGCTGGTGTCTCTTTAAATTTCCTGAAACACTGAAGCTCTTCCCACACTGGTCACAATGGTACGGCTCCTCTCCTGAGTAAACACGCTGGTGTGTTTCTAAGCTTCCTGACTGACTGAAGCTCTTCCCACACTGGTCACAGTGGTACCGCTTCTCACCTGAGTGAACCACACGCTGGTGTCTCTCTAAGTTTCCTGACTGACTGAAGCTCTTCCTACACTGGTTACAATGGTACGGCTTCTCACCTGAGTGAACACGCTGATGTTTCTCACACTGTCCTGACTGACTGAAGCGCTTCCCACACTGGTCACAGTGGTACGGCTTCTCACCTGTGTGAACACGCTGGTGTCTCTCTAAGCTTCCTGACTGACTGAAGCTCTTCCCACACTTGTCACAGTGGTACCGCTTCTCACCTGAGTGAACACGCTGGTGTTTCTTTAAATTTCCTGAATCACTGAAGCTCTTCCCACACTGGTCACAGTGGTACGGCTCCTCTCCTGAGTGAACACGCTGGTGTCTCTTTAAGCTTCCTGACTGACTGAAGCTCTTCCCACACTGGTCACAGTGGTACGGCTCCTCTCCTGAGTGAACACGCTGGTGTCTCTTTAAGCTTCCTGACTGACTGAAGCTCTTCCCACACTGGTCACAGTGGTGATGTCTGGCCTTTTCCGTGTCCATGCTTCCCTTGGTGGGTGCCAGGGGGAGGGAGGAAGTGGTGTTGGGGCGTGGTCGAAAGGAGGGCAGAGTCTATGGTCTGTATGGTCTGATTTCTCGAATCCTCAGTAGAGAGACACATAGGTCATGGTGGCACCTCTTGATGTGCTTGTGGAGGTAGATCTGGGCGGTGAAGGAGAGAGGACAATGGGAGCTGGAGAACATCTGAATCTGGGACGACTCTATCCTTGGTCCTGGAAGAGTGAGAGCAAAACAATGAATGCAATACAATTGAATACAAACAGCATTGTTAGGAGAAGACATAAGAAGAGAGGAGATATGTCGGTAGAGGAGTGAGGAGGAAACTAAGATGAGTTAACTCTGGTGTAGCTCTTGTTGTCTCACAGGTAGCTACCGCTAGCTAGCTCACAACCCCGGCTCTTCCCTTCTAAGTGTAGTTACTATAGCTAGTCATAAATTATACCGTTTATAGTTAAATGTCACGGAGATATGAAGCAATTATGGTGTCGTATAATGGTTTAATAGAAAGCTGGCTAACATTTAAAAAAGCACGTTTTGCCTATTTAACGTTACACCATGAGGTGCAACCGATGGAGTCAAATCAACATGCTAACGATAAGATGATTATTATCTTTGTAAACGTCAGAGTTAGTTGAATTTTAACAAAATATTCACTTACACACAATTCCAAACGTTTTGACGATTTCCTCCACAATTCAAATGTCCGATTCCAATCAGCCGATACAGTTTGAATCAGTCGATTAGATCGCAGTAAATCAGTAAAAAATCACCCATTTGAATCAAGTAGTAGGGCACCTCCTGTCCTACCAGTAGTTTAGAAGGTTGGAATTACTCGATTTGACTAGTGATATGCTAAGCCGTGTGTGTTAATAATGAGCCACCCTGGGTCTTAGACGAGCAGAAGGGCAGTAGATTTCAATCGCCCCTTTCATATAGTGATCCCAAAGCAGAAGGGCAGTAGATTTCAATCGTCCCTTTCGTATAGTGATCCCAAAGCAGAAGGGCAGTAGATTTCAATCGCCCCTTTCATATAGTGATCCCAGAGCCATAAAAACCCGTTTTCTCGTCCAATACCGACGCTTTGTCACGGCCCTAGGCGTCGGATGCGGACGCACAGGGTAGTATAAGGACAATTTTTCTTATATCCTCGAAGAATTTTCAACCCCAAAACACGAAAGTCTCCTGATAATTCCACAATAATATGGGTTAATGTTATGTCCATCCAGTTTTTAGAAATTCCTAATCGATTCTGGAAAAAGTTTTCGATATAGACTTGGCGGATTTTTTCAGTTACCATCGCTAGACGATTTATGAATAATGTAGGCCAATTAGGCTATTAAATATGATTTCCTTGTATTTATTTATACTTGTACACTGTTGATATGAAGAATTTGAAACTCAAAATGAACGTGAACCTGACCGGAAGGGGAAGAAAATAGTCTTACTAGTTTATTATTATTATTTATTACACGGCTGTTCCTAATGCTGTAGAATGTTCTGCGGTCAATTATTTTTCGATAACTGACCGTTGCTTGCTATGTCAAGTACAACATGTACCACTGTCAAGGGAAGTGGCCTTTTTGCCTCGGATTCGCGTCTTTCGTAGCACTCCGCAAGTAGTCCAGTCACTTTTCAACCCCAGCGTGCTCCGTTGCTTAGCGACGTCAGCTGATTTAAAGCCTAAAGAATGTTCAACGTCTATGAAGTTCAACGTCTTTGGCGAACTATATCTCTGCTGATCAACACGTACTACGAATGGTAACACATAAATTGTAAAAAGACACACTGTCTTAATTTATTTTTTCGACAAGATTGCTCTTTTATTAAGCAAACTAATGGCCTTATGTTATTTATCTTATTTACACAACGGCATGTCATTCTCCCCGTCGCCCGCCGCCGCCATCCCCAAAGCTGTTACACTGGTGTGTAATGTGGTTATGAATCAGTGAAATGTTGATACAGTAGCCTACATAGTATCTGCTGCATGACTGTGTAACACGCAGTAAATTGTATTTGCTTAACTTTTTAGAAAGGCCTGACCAGGCGTCTGGGGTTACAAATTAGGGTTTTATGCAACACATCTACAACAACGGAGTTAGATTAAAGTTTGGGAGGAAGATAGCGCACCATGACTCCTCCACTCCAATCCGATGCATGAGCCGGCATCAAACAAAACAGGTTCTATAAGTACAGTAGCAAGCTTTGTCAAAATGTGTTTATTTTATTGCTAGAATTGTGTCGTTTTTGAAGTTTAAATACAAAATCCCAGACGGGGAGTTGTATTTAGCCCCTTAACAATAAAAGTAAGTTTAAAAAAAAGGTATCATTAAGGAATTTAGCCATTATGTACACAAAATTAAATGTTATGCATTTGACCTTTTCATGTCTCTGTGAAATGTACGCCCGACACAAGGTCTAGTCCAACAGGGTGAAAATTTAAATGTTGTCCTACGACTACACCAAATACATAATTGGAAAGGTCTTGGTCAGGGGAGTAACAAAATACCAGTCTGAAGGCTCTACTCGGTTCCTGATGTGAAATATGGACATCTGAACGTGGACTTATAGCCCAAAATGTGGGATTCTAGGTGGCGCTGTTGAGCCCCTGTTGGTACTAGAGTTATGATATTGAAAGGCTGTGTTTAACTTACCCCAATAATTCACTGTACCAAGCCATGACTATGTACCTTAAAAGGAACTCTAACCCTAACCCTAATTTTTTACCAAAACCGCAAGTGTGACTGCAACCCCATATTTGTATTGTACATTTGTGTAAAAGTTGTATTTGGCCCCATGTTAAATCCTTAACAATAAAAGTAAGTTTAAAAAAAGGTATCATTAGGGAATTTAGCCATTATGTACACAAAATTAAATGTTATGCATTTGACCTTTTCATGTCTCTGTGAAATGTACGCCCGACACAAGGTCTAGTCCAACAGGGTGAAAATTAAAATGTTGTCATACGACTACACCAAATACATCATTGGAAAGGTCTTGATCAGGTGAGTTACAAAATACCAGTCTGAAGGCTCTACTCGGTTCCTGATGTGAAATATGGACATCAAAATGTGGGATTCTAGGTGGCGCTGTTGAGCCCCTGTTGGTACTAGAGTTATGATATTGAAAGGCTGTGTTTAACTTACCCCAATTATTCACTCTACCAAGCCATGACTATGTACCTTAAAAGGAACTGTAACCCTAATTTCTGACCAAAAGTTCAATATTTCACAGCAGGAGCCACCTATGGCCTTCAGAATGGCATGGTGTGAATCTCCTAATCAATCCCTTTCCACTTGTGTATTTGGTTTAGTCCTATGACAACGTTTTAATTTTCACCCTGCTGGCCTGGACCTTGTATCAGGGATACATTTCCAAGAGACATGTACAGGTTGAATGCATTCCATTAGATATTGTGTGCATAATGGGTAAGTTCCTTTATGAGGTTGTTTTACTTTGATTCAACAACTATTATTGTTTAAGGATTCAACATGGGTATACTTTAACGAATACACAGATGTAGGCCTAGGGAACCTTTAAAAATTATGTGTAGGCCTATGTGAAGTTTCCGGGTTACTCTTATTCAAGAAACTATTAGATGATTACTTTTCCTTTATTTGAAAGTAGCTCACCTTTTTAAGAAATATAGATGTAATCTATGTCTGGTTTAATAATTACTTTTTTTGTAATGTTATACTCTCATACCTGTGGTTCTTCAAGATTCTGAAGTTCTTAGCAGTAATTTCCTGCTACATAGGACAAACCCACATCCACATTCATTGCAGTATAACTATTCTAAAACGACCACACCGCCACTATAACAGTATATTACTAAAATAGATTACACATTTATACATATGTGTATGAGGTACTGGCACACCTCAAATCCATCACAGACCCTTTCCTGGACCCACTGCAGTTTGCCTACAGAGCCAACAGGTCTGTGGATGACACTGTTAACATGGCCCTCCACTTCACCCTACAGCACTTGGACTCCCCAGCATCCTACGCCAGGATCCTGTTTGTGGATTTCAGCTCTGCCTTCAATATCATCATCTCCGCCCTGCTTCAGGAAAAGCTCTCCCAGCTGAACGTTCCCGACTCCACCTGCAGGTGAATCACATACTTCCTGTCTGACAGGAAGCAGTACGTTAAGCTGGGAACACAAGTCTTTGTCTCTCGGTCCATCAGCACCGGATCTCCTCAGGGCTGCGTCCTTTCCCCTCTGCTCTTCTCCCTGTACACCAACAGCTGCACTTCCAGTCATCCGTCTGTCAAACTTCTGAAGTTTGCGGACGACACCACCCTTATTGGGCTCATCTCTGACGGGGATGAGTCCGATTACAGGTGGGAAGCTGACAACCTGGTGCAGCCAGAACAACATAGAGCTCAACGCTCTTAAGACAGTGGAGATGGTTGTGGACTTCAGGAAGAATACAGCCCCACTCACCCCCCATCACCCTGTGCGACTCCCCAGTCAACACTGTGGAGTCCTTCCGCTTCCTGGGCACCAACCTCTCCCAGGATCTCAAGTGGGAACTGGACATCCGCTCCCTCACCAAAAAGCACAACCGAGGATGTACTTCCTACGGCAGCTGAAGAAATTCAACCTGCCAAAGACAATGATGGTGCACTTCTACACAGCCATCATTGAGTCCATCCTCACCTCTTTCATCACCATCTGATATGCTGCTGCCACTGCCAAGGACAAGAGCAGACTGCAGCGTATCATCCGCACTGCTGAGAAGGTGATCGGCTGCAATCTGCCTACCCTCAAAGAACTGCACACCTCGAGGACCCAGAGGCGAGCAAGGAAGATTGTGGCCGACCCCTCCCACCCTGGACACTCCCTGTTCCAGCTACTCCCCTCCGGCAGAAGGCTGCGGTCCGTCAGGACCAAAACCTTACACCATAACAACAGTTTCTTTCTATCTGCTACTGGCCTCTTCAACAAGGCCAAGGACTCCCATTCACATTCATTCATTTATGTAACTATAAGTCCATCTAATGGCAATTACACTATGCATAAGCCAATAATTGTATTATAATAATGAACTAGTAAGACTATTTTCTTCCCCTTCCGGTCAGGTTCACGTTCATTTTGAGTTTAAAATTCTTCATATCAACAGTGTACAAGTATAAATAAATACAAGGAAATCATATTTAATAGCCTAAATAGGCCTACATTAATCATAAATCGTCTAGCGATGGTAACTGAACATTTTTCGCTAGGCCTATATCCGAAACTTTTTCATTTTTTTTCCAGAATCGATGAGGAATTTTCTAAAAACTGGATGGACATAACATTAACCCATATTATTGTGGAATTATCAAGGAGATTTTCGTGTTTTGGGGTTGAAAATTCTTCGAGGATATAAGAAAAATCGTCCGTATACTACCCTGTGCGTCCGCATCCGACGCCTAGGGCCGTGACAAAGCGTCGGTATTGGACGAGAAAACGGGTTTTTATATGGCTCTGGGATCACTATATGAAAGGGGCGTTTGATATCTACTGCCCTTCTGCTTTGGGATCACTATATGAAAGGGACGATTGAAATCTACTGCCCTTCTGCTTTGGGATCACTATATGAAAGGGGCGATTGAAATCTACTGCCCTTCTGCTTGTCTAAGACCCAGGGTGGCTCATTATTAACACACACGGCTTAGCATATCACTAGTCAAATCGAGTAATTCCAACCTTCTAAACTACTGGTAGGACAGGAGGTGCCCTACTACTTGATTCAAATGGGTGATTTTTTAGTGATTTACTGCGATCTAATCGACTGATTCAAACTGTATCGGGTGGAACTTGAGTGAAAAGCCGCACAGCGTTATCGATTATGGGGTTCCACTAGTGGCAAAAAAGTCGATGTTTTTGTACAATGGATCTTGGCGTTTGCTTTGCTCTCAGTCGTTGCAGAAGGTCTTGTGATTTGCAGCCTACCATTTGTACCAAAAATAAGTCGATGCTTTTGTACAATACGAATGTCTTCCCCACCCCCGGCATGGCAAACTATTGCTGTCAAGAACATGTGTAAAAAAAAATACTTTAATTCCTGAATCTGTCACAAACATATTTATTGACTGACTGATTGGTAATAAAAAGTAGGCCTACATGAATGCAAAAAAACCTGCTCACAGTAAAATGTGTTTAGATGCACAGTGATTTGATTAGGACAATGGTTAAAAAAAGAAATACATATATTACAAATATAATAACAGACTTTCAGTTCACCAATACCATGCACCACAAAGTTCAGGGCACTCCACAATTTCTTGTAAAACATTGGATGACAATTGAGCATTGCTTGCAAAGATAGGTGTATCATATGGAGCAACATTTGTAAAATCTGAGCCATATGTGGGATCCAGCTGCAGAGAACCATAATGCGTGTAGGAGAAAAGTGAGGATGGGTGTTGATTGTCTATATGATGAATGTCGTCCTCCGCTCTGTATGGTGAAGTCCAGGTTTCCAACGATGACCTGCAAGTCTGTAGCAAAGAAAAAAATGATGTAAGTATGTGAACCTTTAAGATAAAGAACTAGCTATAACCCATACAACAATCTAAAATGATTGTGGGCCAACAACCGCAGCATGCTTACTTGTCCTTTATCTAATTCCTGGTTTGGCAATTTTCCGAAAGGCCAGGAATGTTGAAAAGTGAAGTTACAGGGTTCGCTCTTGGCTACAGGTTCCGTCTGATGTGTCATGCAGTAATCGTAGCTGTATGTGGAACAGTCAGCCCCTTGCGAGGTCGAGTTTTCAGTGTAGGGATGTGGTTGTGTGTTGGATTCTGGAACAGGTCAGAAAATCATATGAGAAAAATTGAAAACCCCCCAAATATTGAAAGATAACATTTGGCCATGATTATAAAGACTTGTTTCGGTTCCCTTTCTTTGCAATAATTATATTATGCACATTGCACCTACTGTAGTAATATTGGGTAGTATCTGGAAACGCATGTATTGGATATTCCTGTGAAAATAATAAACAAGATCATTTTAACAGATTTGCCTGATGCATTATTTAGAGATAAACTAAATATTATAAGGTACTGTTCTGAAGTTAATTTTTGTATGTTGGCATATTGGCATGATTGAGAGGATAGTCTGTGTGTGCGTGCAGATGTATCCTACCGATGCCATTTTTACTCCAGCCTGACGAGCCCTGCGTCTTTCCAGCAACTCTTTGACAGTCATCTTCACTCGTACACCTTGATAGACCTTTGGGTTATCTGTTCCAATGAATTTATGGTTAGGTATAGCCTAAATAATGATTTCACCACAGGTTTACAGGCTTAAGTTGCAAAAAGCAACACGATTGGCCCCTTTGGCCATTTGATGCTAAAATAAAAGCAATCTTTCCAATTTTCCAATGTAAAAAAACAAACCGTTTTTACAAACCGGATTTAAACATTACTGCCACTTTCCTTACATTGACCACGTGACAGCTACCGAGACCACCTGTTGCCTATAGTGATCCCGCGACAGTTATGCGTGGTCTTTATCGTAGTCGGACCCAAAACATTTTTTTTTACTCACCCTGTGACATTTCGACGAAATCTGCGCGTAAATTGGGAGGATCTAACAGCAAATCAACAAAGCACAAAGTTAAAGTAGTCTTTAGCGTCCTCGCCTCTCAGAGAAGTATGAGCGTAGCTACTAAACAAGTAAATCATTACAAGTGTTTTGATTGCCTACAGTAGCCTAACTATAGCTGATACTGTGTTTTGTCCCATTTATATTGCTTGTAACCCGTCGACATATGAAGACAGAGCTGTTGATTTGAATATTCAAATTCATCTAAAAAAGGATGGGCGTCACCTGCGGAACAATAAATTAAGCTAGTCAATAGCCTTTTAATTGTATACTTGAGTAGAGCATATTAGGTTAATTGAAGGCTATCCTATTTAAGCACAGTCTGGTACACATGAAGGCTGCTGTGTAAAATTTCAGTTGTAATTTATTGTTGTTATAGATCTGTTAGTATAATAGGCTATTATTAAAGCCTTGTCTATTCATTAGCCCATGTGTTAATCTACAATGTACATTTTGTATGATTGGTGTTTAGCGACCTCTACCGTTCAGAACTTTCATTTAGGAATTCTGACGCAGGCTCTTATGCAATATACATTTAAACTGTGTGATTGATTTAAAATAATTAAATAATTGTAGCTATACTTTACTGTCAGTTGACCTAACACTATATGTACAAGGATGGATGTTTGCGTTTCACAGAAAGAGAGCAGAAACATAGCCAACCATTTAAATGGATCATGTGTTATGTGGTGATCTATTGACTGGTAGCAGTTTTATTATTATTTATTACAGCATAACAGGTAACAGCATAACAGCATAGACTTATATTTACATTTGCAACCTTTGCAGTTTTTTTTAATCATGAATCTCTAACAGGTCAGTTGCTGCTTCCTGTGTTTTGTCCATCCTGTTACAGTATCCATTTCAGTTTATGTCCCATCACAGTATATGATTATCAGTAGGCCTTCCGAGGTTCATATGGCAACCAACTTCCAGGGGCATCCTCCTTGGTCCAGGAAGTATTGCTAAGCTGGACAGCATCACTGCTGTCTTCTGAGGTCACTGGCATGATTTTGATCCCAGCAGATTCTCCCGGAGCAGTCATGTACGAGTAACTGGAGGAGTAGTTGGATGAGGGGGCATATGATGATGGGGAATAGTGCACCTCCTCTAGAGGGTGTAGAGAGTAGGGCTGGGGGCTAGACAGAGTGGGCACACTACGACCAGTGGACATCCTGTAGGAAGATGGGCTTTTGGGATCAGGATTGGTCAGCCCATGGGAGCCTGTGGAGGGAACTGGACCCTCAGAACACAGGACCTCACTTTGACTCACCGAGTCCTCTTCTGAGTGTTCCCAAGTGTCTCTCTGTCAGAAGAGAAAAGAGAAGGAAAGTAAGAGACATACACTTACAGGGTGCAGAATGTACTCTAGAAAACAGAATGTTTTTTACCAAGAGATGTGGTGCTTCTCCCGAGAGGGGAGGGAGCAAATGGGGTAAAGACGAGGGGGGGAAAAGGCCCCCCCCCGCTAGCAGAGATGGCTGTTGCCCCTCGGTAGTCCCCAAATGTCTCAGGGGTGTAGTAGCTGTCGATGAAGGAGGGGTATGTGGACGGGTGATCATAGGACAAGCCCTTGCTTCCTAGGGCAGGGGTGTATGGGTCTGTCGTGTACTGCTTAGCAGATGGGCAGAGTTCAGAGTCAGTGAGGAAGGGCCTTCGCATGCTGTAGTAACTAGGTAGCATGTGGGATCCTGTAGGAAGAAGCTGAATATGAGATGTCCCGTGTGACATATTACCTGTCCTCTTTGTGAGATGTGACATGGTACTGTAAATTGGTATATTTTATGGAATTGTACTGTGTAATATGGACAATATAACTAGATGTACGGTATTTGCTGAAATGTATGCAATTCAATAGTAAATATATCAGGTGAACTGTGGTGAGTGTTCAGACATAATAACATTGTTTGTTGACATTGGATGAACAGCCAGTGGCTATATTACAATCTTAAACAATAGACACTCACCTGGCATTTGAACAAAAGATTGTTGGGAATGACTTGTTCCAGCCTGAAAAAAAGACCCCAAAAGTTGCTACTACACAGGCAGACACTGTGCAAGCTCCCACATGTATACTAAGGTGAGTCCCAACATAATCAAAAACACCACAGTACATTAAACATGGGTCAAACTGGCTTATTCAGATGACAGAAAAGGAGGAAGTAGAGAGGAGCAATGGAGACAAAGATAAAGACTGATGGAGGGAAAGCACGAGTGGAGAGAGGACGGAGAGGAATGAAAGCCAGGCAAATGATGTGGCAAGATATTTGAATGTAATTTGCCATTTTGCCATATGTGTCCTACCCCCTTCAAGTGCAACAGGGCTCTGTGAGGGCTCTGTGTGCACAAGCCAAGCGAGAGCCAAGAATGGACCTGGTAACTGAAGAGTCACCACAGCTAAAACTGAATCAAATTGAATAAGAACCATTGTTGCATGACCCATTCACTCATTCAAACTGCAGTTCTCAAAGACAATATCCCAAGTCGCCTGGATAGGTAAACTGCTTTGTAAAAATAACATGGAGTATGTTCATAAAGCCTTATGACTTGAGAATTGCTTCTGTATCAAAAGTTGTTACATATTACTGTAAAAACAAAAAAGGAGACACTAATAATGAATCATACTAGCACTCATCATAGACATGCCAGTCAGTCATTGATTCATCATTCAGCAAACAACTTAAGGCCGCATGTATGTTGGTCAGCAGGTATATCGTATTATACATACTGTAAAAAAACCCAGTACCAAGTATTTATTTGCTTTAATGATGAGCAAATAATAAGCACATTCTAAGTATTTTGGTTGTCTTGAACAACCTACTGTATTGCCTCAGTGCACTGTTGCATCAACAATGGAAAAACCCCTCCGTGTAACTATATGGCAGGTGAAAATTATCCAATGATGTATGGCTTCTTCCTTTTTATGCCCTTGACAAAAGAATTGAGTCCAAAAGATTCCAATGGAAAGAAAATAATTTTAAATGATTTCTTCTGCAGAAAATCAACATCCATTTAACTCGATAAAGCCTCCCTCAATGATCTACGTGTTTGTTTTAGGTGAGGGCTTGGGAATGGCCATCCCTGGCTTAACTGTCTGAGGCCAACAATGGCCCACTTGTCTAAGGTCTGCAGTGGAGATGGCTGCTCATTTTGGCAGGTGCGTCTGATTAAGGTCTCTGATAGGTGACCTGCTTGCACAGAAAGCTCTGAGCACAGACCCTCTGTCAACCGGCTACGGTTGGAACATGTCACAGCTAATGGTGTGGGTGGAGGAGTTGTGTAACCATGAAAAGCCATTCATTCGTTTGCTTTGTGTGGTTCCGTGCGGACCCCTCTGGCCTTGCCTTTGTGTAGCCTACGAGGAGCAGGCATACACTGTATTGGTATTTCCTTTGTGTGGTCAGTGGACATGATTACCCCATAGAAAGTTTGATGAAGAATGTAAATATGAAGAGAACCCACATGGGAAGACACAGAGGAATGGATATGGATAATAGCAAGGGAGAGCGAGTAAAAGAGAGAGCAGAGCAAAAAGAACTCACATTGAATCTGGGAACGTTTGTCTGCCTCAACCTTTTCTCTGCGAGCAGGTCTTTGACTGTGTGTTTGACTCTGACACCCTGGTAGACTCTTTTGGAGTACTCTGCAAAGAAACCACAAACGAGATAAAATTATCTGTTTATTCAAAGAATTCATTCATTGTTACCTTACTGTTCCTGTTCCCAAGCATGTATGTATTGTTGAATATACTGCCATAAGCTTGCATGATATAGCCTCTTGATTAGTCGAGTTACATCGGAAAATATATATATAAATATATACAATGAGTTGGTGTTGTGCTTTGGACTTTTTTACCCTGGAAGTTAAGTTATAATAAAATAACATTATACTTTTCTTTGTAGTAATGTACTTATATTTTAAAATAATAAATAAACACTAACTTCAACATATAGTGCGGATGGGAAGAGGTAACTTTGAGAGGCAACTTTGAGTTAATTTTGCTTTGACAGCCTGGAGTAGCAAATTGTACAGTAGCAATGTCAGCTGTTTGTACAGTAGCATTGTCATTGTAGCTTTCTGATGTAGTTAAACATGATATATATTTAATATTTCACATATATTATATGTTTCATAGATATATATATACGATGAGTGGTACTCAAACTCCTTAATTTAACAGAATTTGATACCGAATGATGTACAGCCATGCTTGAATGATTAATCTCATTTAAAAATACAGTCTTATAACATACAGTACTGTGCAAAAGTCTTAGGCACAACAAGAACAAATGCTTTAAGGAATAATGAAAAGAAAAGACCAAACAAAAATCTTTGCAAAATTGCCATTTAAACTGCCTTAAAAATATATATTTAAAAGACAATATTAATGTAAAATATATTGGATGTCTATGACTTTTGCACAGTACTGTATAAAAAATACATACCAATATAAAAAATATAAAAAATAAACCTGTTTCCATGGCGTTGTTGTCCAAATCAATACTTGTAATCGTTCTTTTTATATTTTCTCCAGGAACTGAGGCAAACATATTTTAATGCTACTGAACCGAGGACCATACAAATGTTCACGTTGGACGTTCAGATGTTATGCAGCATCATAGCAATGCAGGCAGCCTTTTTGCTTTGTATAAATGCAAATTATTGGCAAGACGTTTCTCAATCATTTGCATTGTCACTTCATATTAGACTACAAAATCTTACCAATGGTGTGGATGTGCAAGGTCTGTGAATATGGTGAGGGCAATTATAGTGAAGATGCTGATAACAATTATGAAGATAATGAGGATAATAATGATGAGAATGTAATGATAATGATAAGAATAATAAAAGGTGATGTTGTACAGATCAACACTATGAGGCAATAGAAGAGAAATAAAAGAAAATACACCTTAGTTGACACTTATCTTAACTATGTTTTACAAAGAGAACTTGTTCTCCACCTGAGGGTAATTCCCCGGGACTCAAACGGCTGCAGGCACTGAGTGGTTGGTCACACAGGTGCCCACGGAAGCAACGTATGATTTACTACGTGTTTTATTTGGAATTGAGGGGGGTGGGGGGGGGAGGAGGGGGGATCACCACAGTTACAGTGGAACCTGTGGTTAGTCTGACCTCCTCTTCCACTGAACTGGAAACATCCAGGTGTAATATATGATCTCAGTTCTGTGCTGCATCTCAGTGTTCATATGAACATTATCAGACTGGCCATGCTCAGAGTGTGACAGGCTAGACGCAGGGCCGTCCTTATCTCCCTCTGGAAACAAAGAGCTACAGTGCACCAGGCCGTTCCTTAAAAAAACAAACACATAATAGGCTTCTAATAGGCTCTTCAATTTAATTGTCCATACAATAATGGCTCTCTAACTGCCTATAACTGAAAAGATATTTGAGTAGGATATACATTTATTTCTTGATTATACTGCACTAATGTGTTGTGATGAAGAAAGTGTTTTGTCCGTCTCTTCATAAACGGAGTGACTAAGTTCAGTTGAGTTCTGGATTTTAATAAGTATTATCAATCTGCAGATAGGGAGAGAAAACCAGATCCCTGACAATAAATGACAACACAACACCAGGCTTAGGTCTCAATCATGCCTCGCTCCGCTCTGAAGGCCGGAGGACCATCTTTTATAGGGCACAAGAATGTAAACATAGATAGTGACAGTCAGGCAGCAATGCACTAGAGCAGATACTTTACTGCCCTCTAGCTAAAAAATAGGAATTAGAACAGAATATTGAAGTTTAATTTAAAAGTTCATTTATTTATTTAATTATTTCAGGACAATGCACATTGATAAACATAGTCATTCCAACATGTAAATGTGCCAGATTGTAGCCCAGGGGCTAATTTCCATCTGTTGTCCATAGGCAGGTGGATGTTACAGTAAAAGCAATACAAAAGATATACAATAAATACATAACATGAAAAGGTTCTATAAAAAGCAAGGACAAACATAAGTATTGGTTAAAAAGGAAATACAATTCAATAGAAAGTGGGCCGATACAGTGCAGTGTTATATGTGGTTACATGTTTGGTTATCAGTAAGCCATGTCTTTATTTTGCGCTTAAAAGAGGCCAGTGTGGGACATGCCCTTATAGTTGGAGGTAGTGTGTTCCATAATGCAGTACCGGCAACGGAAAGGGTGTTATGGCTAAAAGCAGTTTTCCTGAAAGGAATCTCACAGTCCCTGTTTGCAACAGCTCTGGTGATCCGAGTCTGTTTGTACCTAATAAACTCTAGCAGTGGTGGTGGCGCCAGGCCACGTAGTACTTTGTAAATTAAGCATACACAGGAGAATTTACAGAAATTATCGAAACTCAGTAAATTATATTTCTCTGAGATGTTACAATGATGGTAAGAGAAAGGTTTTTTATCAATTTGTCATTCGCTAAAGAGAAATGGAACAATACAAAAACTGGAGAAATGTTTGTCCGTGTATACTTTTTATAGATGTGGCCCACATACTTAGAAATGAAGTACATTATTCTAGACCACAGTAGCCCACTTAGATAATGAGACAGGTGTATTTCCATAACTGGTGCTTCTTATTTCAGGGGTTGGTTCTCACTAATACGTCCTGCACACAGCACTGTTATCCTGCTGTCCGCAATGCAGAGCAAGGGGGGAAAATAAAGTGAAGAGAAAAAGTGATATCGACTTGAATCCACGACGGCAGGCTCCCCTATATGTAGACCCACTGCTGACACCACGCCACTGGTCAGTGACAGTCGAAGGCTGACGATAGCTTGGGGATTTGCAGGGTGAACAAAGTGGCCTTTGACAGCCACGTCCCGGCGAGCTTAGGAGCTAGCACTCCTGTCAGCACTATTAATTAAATACAGGAAGCAGTGCGGGGTCTGCTGGCTCTGTCGATGGCTATCGGGGCGTGCAGGAAGTGGACGGAGATAGCGTCCACGGCCGACGCCTGCGACAGGCAGCCTTTGAGCTCTGAGAGGGCCTGGCAGTACAACACACGCGCAAACTGTGGTGCTCTCCAGACAGGAGCTCGATCTCAGCTTGGACTCAGAGCACAGTGTGATAAAGGCGCATCATAAATGGTTCAAAAAGAGGAATGCTGTAAAGGATGAATGAAATGATTCATTTCTCACCTGTGGATGTGAAGCGGGGCTTTGATGTCGTGCTGCGGTGATGGACTTGAGTTGTTGTGACGGTGGGTGATGTCTGTGTTGATGGCTGCAGGAAGGAGGGGAGAAGACAATCTAGAATTTGGAATGTTTTTGAGGGGATTTCAGCTCCTCATCTCGTAAAGCTGCAGCTTCAAACACCCTCTCTTCAAAAGAGAAATGTCAGGGAGAAATGATCATGACACTGGAGGGACAACCAAGAAGAGATCAAAGAGTTCATCATGAGAGGAGGATATGGAGATTTACCACTTGCAGCAAAAAAAAACACACTCATGAGATCCCTGTGTCTATTCAACATTAATTCACATCAGGAAAAAAAACAAGACACAAAGGCCCATTATAATACTTATTAAGTCCAGATCAATGGATACCTTTATGATTAAAAAAGCATATCCTTGGATGAACAAGCATATTCTCTGTGGATGCCAGTGGCATCTCTTCTCTGGTCTCCAAAGGCTGGCGTCTGGCCTCAGTGCAGGCAGCAGAGACACTATGGCTGACACCTGAGGTACACTGGGCCCTGTGTCTCTCTGAAACTACAAAGTACCCAACAGGAAATCCCATCCCTGCTCCCTTTTGGCCACCCTCCAACTCTGGCTCCTGATCCATGGTTGTATTATTAAACTATATTGTTAGTGGCCCTTCATAGCTTAGTTACTCACAATAGTGAGTACTACTCATACCGTGTAATTACACCATATGGACTATGGGCATTCAGTCAGTCAAACCAATGAGTGCAAAATGAAAAGCATCAGAACAACAGGCTTTGCTGTACCTTGATTTGATTCATTATGACTTCAGGTTTGTGGAACTAGATGACATCTCCTGATTGTGGTGTTTGGAAGCCGCTGATCCCCCTGGGGCATCGCTTGTCTGCCAAGTTCCAAACAGTGGGATCACACAAGGTGTTGCTCCTATGAGTACATGCAGGGGGGCCAAGCACAGACTCTGACGCTATATGACCTATCCCAATGAGTGTTTATCAACAGAATAGAACATAGGTAGGTGTTGTCTCTCAGCTGAGTACACCTGTGGCTCATCTGTTCCCACAGGTGTGTTAGCTGTTACCTCACCTGTACTGGGAAAAAAGCTGAGATCACACCGCACTGTCAGCGCCATGTCTGCGAGAATGCCCATGAGGTGTTCAACATATGACGTGACTTCCATTTCCTGTGTTTGGTGCTTAGTGTTGCTATGCAGTTGTGTTTAGCCAGAGCAGATGGCTCGTGGTGTTTGGAGAAGCTTGAAGATTTTGTTTTCTGTCTCTCATGTCGGGATTTGTTTTCAGTATTGGTTCACTTTATCTTTCTGTACTTTTCATTGTCACACTTGTGTTTCATTTCTCCACTGGATGTCAGTGTTGGCTTGCTAACGTTGTCGTGGATCATCAGCAGCAGCCCTCTCCATACAGACCCTACAGTACGCTGAAGTTAAATCGTTTTTTGTAAACATGCCAAGTATAAAATCAATTGAAATACATAACATTTGTAGGTGCTGTCTTTCTGTCTGTCTTAGTACTATTCATTCCTATAATCGTTCAGAAGGTACTGGCACTGCTATGTGGCCATGCTGTCCTGGGATGCGGGATAGCAGTCATGACGTGGTGTGTGTGTGTGTGTGTGTGTTAGATATGAAGAGAAAGAGAGAGACGAGGATGTGGTGTAGCCTGCAAGATCAGAGAATGTCTCCTTCATGTCTGGAGTTCCACTCAGTGAGTTGACCTACACAGTCAGCCTCCATCACACCTCATCTCTTAGACAAGGATTGACCTTGAGTTTCATATACGACAAGGCAATCTTCTGTCTGTCATTCCGAACATTTGGCCTTTTTTCATCTTTTCTTATTTATCACCCCTCTGTGTCTTTTTGTTGTTTATCCCTCGTTTCCCGTGTTCCCCTTCAAACCCGACCTCTGTTGATGATATTTTCCTACGTCTGGTCTGTCTGAGCCACCAGACAGACACAGCTGGTTGAAACTGGCATCCCATCAATCCCAGAACAGGTTGCTCTCCATGTGTGCCACAGGGACGTTTGGGAAATGTGGACAATCATAACTTCCCTCCGCGGTGAGAGAGTTAGGCTGGGTTTGGTGAGCCTGAGAGACGGTAGGACCCCCCCCTCCTCACGGAGCTCCGTGCAGACGCCTCTGGTCGCTATGAGGACAGACATATAAAATGCCTCTGTTTTATCTGAACTCGTTCCTTTCCAGGGTTCACTGCCGTTTCCTACTGCAATCAGGTAGAAGGATTCCAGTGTGACTGTCACATGCAGAATACTCCTGTTAACATGAACTATGATATTGGTATAAGAGACAGATGGCCAGTGAAACCTCAAAGAGATGGAGGACAGATATCTAGAGGGTGAGTTACTCTGTTTAAATCACACATTTATGGTTTGACCGAAGCTTGAACACATGTAGAATGCTATAGGTTAAAGTGAAAGCAGAAAGATTTTACACACGTGCACAGTAAATGGGGGTCAGACTAAGGGTCAGATTTGCACAGTAATTTTTCTTGGTCCAGACATAACCTGGACATTTCCGGTCTTTAAATATATCCTATTAAAAAATGGGGACTGAACGGGATGTCTTTTATAAATCATCTGGTCGAATTTGAAGGACAAAAAGCGGGCATGGCCGGACGGCAGAGGGTAGGTCTTGGTATCTGGGAAAGCTATCGCAGGGACTTAAAGAGACTTGGGAAAAAGTACACAGATGGTAGTGTCATCAGCTCAGCTCCTGGTGACTGGGTGGGAGTCCAGAGCCCAGTAAGGCTCTATCTTATTTATGATGGGAAGGACCATACCTGGCTGCAGCCTCACTCTCCTCCGACAGCCCAGTGTCTGACCTCGCACTTCCTGCTGTGATGCTGGCCGGTCAAACCCCTCCACCCAGGCCTCAGTTTGTTTGCGCGGACATTTTCTGTCACATAAACTAGATAGGACGGACACACAACGCATCCTATAAACCCTGTCATACTACGCACCAGGCCCGACATCCACCAGAAATATAAAACTCAAATTAATAGCTTGGCGTGAAAAGATGAAATCACATGATGATGATGATACAGTAAACAGGGAGACGGGAAATGGGCATCATCACATTGGAAGGAGAGGGCTTGACGATGCGGTGGAACTGATGAGTTTAGAAGCAGATGAAGGAGTGGAGGTGATCTAGGTTCCAGGGACCTTTTTTAAGAGGACCTGACTGGAGTTCTCCTCTGCCCACTCAGCCCTGAGTAACGATGGGACACTCCACCGCCTGTCCCAGAGCAGCGTTTGGCCGCCATGGTAACAAACATTTCCTTGGAAGGGCTGCAGAATGCTTGGCTTTTTACGTCAAAGATTTTGGATCCTGGTTCATTGTGACATTCTTTTATCAGAGACAAAACCCAGCAATTTCTGCTGCTGCTCTGATTCCGAGAGCAGATTGCGATGCCTTATATGGACTGTGCTTGGTCATTCCAGGACCTTGATGGAAATGATTTGTCTCGTCAAGCTACCTCCCCACTATACGGATGGACTGTGCATATGATGTCATCACATGTTACTTGTCAGCTGTATTCTTGAAACTTTAGGATCTTTCTCAACTCCCTGGCCTGTTGAAGAAAGGGACACACAGGATCATGTCTATCCTTGTATCAACCCTGTCTGAGTTATATTTATGTAACGTGGGATCACAGAGTGTTTATCTGAGGGTGAATTTGGCTGGGGCAGTCGCCCTATTGGAAGAGTCGAATGAAAGATTAAACATGTTATTTATGAACCCAAAGCTGACACCGAGAGGCGTGCGCCCAAACGCCTTCATTTTTCTTCAAATATTTACTCTTATTTTTAGGTCAAGTCCTTGACAGGTTTATTTGATGGAACAAAGCAAATGTCTTTTAAAAAGAGAACAAAATATTTCAGTCTTCACCTCATTTAGATGTTTGCTTAAGTCTTTAGATACATTACAGTTTTGGGCAAGGCTTCGCATTACGGTTACAACTACCAGGTAACAACATAGCAATATCTATGGTAACAAAATTGTAATTCCATAGAAACTTCATTACAGTGTAGTGTTACTACACTACACCGTTCTTTCAACAAGTGAAACTTGTTAAGGGGGAGGAGAGGCTTTCCAGGTTTAAGTGGATGCTAACAATGATCTTGTTTTGGTTACTCAACCTTCCCCTTTACAACATCCCCACCCCTTAGTTGTGACAAAACTCTTGCCCAGTTCTGTTTGCCATTTTCTTCCAAGTAGAATACGTAATGTTTCAAGAACGTGCACACAGAGAGCCTAATTTTCACCTGATATAAATCTAGGTGAACTACTGTATTTCCTGTTGCTTTGGGTTTTAGGGGGATGCAAGTCAAATATTTCACCTGTCAATAGCAATTGGCCTAGTTGACAAAAGATGCGTCTACACTTATACATATATAAATTCCCCCACTTCCAAATGGGCTAACAGTCAGATGGGTCTGTTGGAAAATATCACTGTTATTGTGTGATGTTGTCATTTGTGTCAGATTGAGTTTTCCATTTAGTCGCAATGTGCAATGGAAATCAGCAATGGAAAGAATTAGTGCATATACTCATGAAAGAATGGAACGCGCAAAAAAATATATGGCCTATCAGTTCTTTTCACTGACGTTTGGCCAACCATTGGCATTAGAACACAGTTGTTATGAGATACTTAATACTTGTCACGCAGAATAAAGGACAATTATACCCCATGAAAAATCACACCCTCTGTGAAAATGGAAAACGCATCTTGCCAGTACAGCTTGAGGCGCAGTATAACAGCTCCATGATAATGAAATAAACCTATGGGACTAAAATGAAAATCGACTACAAATGTGCTAATACCAATTAAACACACACTTGATTTAAATGATGGCGATATTATCCCTCAAATAATATATTGCACACCGTTGGGGATTAAAGTTGAATTACGATATATTATCTATTGTACATATGTTAAAGTATATAAGAATCTCTGAACAGCAGTTACTGTTTTTGCAAATCTCGCTCACAGTCTGAGGTTGCTATAATGATGTCTGATTTAAGGCCTCAGCTGAAGGAGTTGAAGGATTACCTCATTGGATTTTGATTAAACACAACTGGCTTTCATCATCATCTGTGTTTGAGATATGGGAGGAAATGTGAAGTTTGGGGGGGACACAGTGTCGCCAGGACACCTAATCCCTCTCACCTTTCTAAACTCTCTGAGGAGAGGCAGCAGCTTCCTGGCTCTCTCCACACGCTGCCCCGGCGCACTGCTACGTGGATGGCTCCATGGCAACGAGGGCAAACATCAGATGACAATAATGAGTAAGTGCATGCTAGAGTCAGGGACAGTGCCAGAATAACGACTCTACTGTTGTGGTAGGAATTATACCTTTCTTGGAAGGAAAATGGAAAAACTGACTCACTGTATATGTTATCTCTGCCACTCTTGACTGAAAGACAGAAGTAGTTTGGCATTCTCAATATCATATATTTTGTCATATTCGTTACATATCATGGGGATGCAGGTAGCAACATGAATCTGAGGTGATTCATCATGTGGACTTTAACATTTCTATATTGTCTTCTCAAGCATCTATAGAAACCGATGTACATGGTTAAGATTAGTCCTCATTTATATCTCTGATGTATTCAGTGAGACACACTGTAAGGTGTAAGGTGAATAGAACGGCTAAAGGAGATCAAGGCTCTTGCGTCCTCAGACACCCTGTAGGTTTATGTAAAGGTTTTGCTTGGTTTAGGCTTATCTGTTCATAAAATATTTTTGATAAGAACCCGAGCTTTCACATCGCCGTTGTTGTTACAGCGTTCTTATAATCTATAACTGCATTCAATCCACTGTCGGAAAGTTACGTAAGAGTTTATAGTCAGCTCCCCAATAATGCAGTCCATGTGGACATCAGACATGATATGGAAGGGCTGTACTCTAAGTCTACGTGGATAGCCACTGTATTGATATATATTTAGAGAGAGAGAAAGAGAGAGGGAGATAGAGTAAGAAACAGTGAGGGTTTCTGGGTAGTGACATGTGCTTGGCAATGCAGACACACTCACGTCCACACTCAAAACATAGACGGCCATAGGTCGGGGGCTTAGCATGTGGTCATAGTCCATCAGCGTTTGGAACAAGGCGTACCCGAGCGAGACCTACAGTACCGACCCACGATCCTCGTCTCCCAGGCTGCCCTGAGAGGCGGAACACATCGCAGACGTCGCAGGGATGATGGACACCCATTACAACAAAGAAAAGGGGAACTGGGCTCCTCTCCTCTCCATCCCTATAAATCTACAGCAGCACAAAGACTGGGCCAGGATGCCTGGCGTGCCTGCTGTGCTGCAAATTACCCACCCTACCGCAGCCACACAGGCCCAGAAGCCCACACTCTGCTGGGCTCACCGCTACTAACCATCTGCTCCACTGGAGCCTCCGCCTGAGACCATAAAATATGGTGCGCTGTGTAGAGAAAGCCCCACAGGGTTAATTGTGCCCAGGAAGTACAGTCCTGACTTGACAGATCTGTGTCCCAATGGCTAAGGACTGGAATGTGCAGTCTTTTGTCCGGTTTGAATGGTCCTGCTGAAGACCCACACACTCACTCAACGTGGTCCTGTTAAAACACAACTATTTCCATTGGTTTATCCCCTTCTGTGCAGCCCTTCTATGGTGGACACTTTGTGACCCCATTTATCTCAGTGACATGCTTGGGTCCCAAATCAGAACAACATCAAATTATGAGCAGGTGCTTGGAATCTACCTACACGACATAACACAGCGGTACTCAGTCAGGTTATCCAAGGCGTACATCCCTCCCGTCATCTGTTTTTACAGCTGGATCATTTACTGGCATCATATTCATACTGGGCCCCTCATGGACGAGAACATGATGTCTTGTCCTGAAGCGAAGTCTGCTGTTGCTTCACGGACAGAGACCTGAACTGTACTATGAACGACTGAGGGTAGCGGCGAAAAGCCAGCCTGTGTTCACCTTGGCATTTCCCCAATCCGACACTGGCACAGCGCTGCATAGCGATGGAGAACCACAATGTCCAACCACAATGTCCAACCCACTGTTTACGAACCAGCACAAAGATAATCGAGAAGCGATGTGCTTTTTCGCGTATTTACCAAACAGTGTCATCAGGCTTGTTGACATCTGCATGTGGATGCAGAAGACGTACGAGCAACACCAAAGCAGAGAGGGGCCGTTTGGAACCCAAGTAAGGACAGCACCTGTCCAGAGATGCAGCAGGGCCAGTGGAGGCTGTTTCTTATTATCGGAACAGAGGAACACGTATCAGATCTGAATCACGCAGCGGCCGAAACCTCTGCCAACCCGTTCGCTACGCGTCGCATATCTGACGTTCCGCCAGTGGATTGCCTCACTCGAGGTCAGGGTCTGGGCTGCTTCAGTTTGTTATTGCTGGACGTGAAAGGCGAGAGGAGGCCCACTGACAGGGCCACTCTGGAGACTAGAGATCCACGTGTGCCGTCTGGAAGGATACCTGCCGCTGCTTAGCTTCAGTCGCCCGTGTTTACAACCTCGACCATCATCCCCAAATACAAGTAGGGAGACTGCCGGTGGAAATGAAGGATTAGTCCTTTGATGGAGAAGCCCTCTGTCTTAGTATGACCAAGTTTGTGTCTAGGGACCAACAAAGGAATGATAGACCTACTCTCCAAGAGCTGCTGAGGGCCTGTCTCTCATAAAACTCCCTGTAAGGATCTCAGGGGCTTAATCCTGCGAAGCACCTTGACCCATGTCAACACCAAGATCCAGTGTCTGTAGTCGAAGATGAATTGCCGTACTCACCACCATCTAACATTTTCAAGGCCCAGCCAAGATTTAGTCAAGCAGTCCAAAAAAAACAAAAGAAAAAAAAACAATTAATAGTTGAAATACTGGCAAAAATTGATTTTCATGGTTTCGAAGAGTGCGCATTTATCTTTTCGAGTGAGAAATCTAAAGCTTATGACTTCACTGCTGTTTAATTCAAATAACCGTAGGCCCTTTGGCAAATAACCTGCCTCCGATCAGCCCTAACAATAGCCATCAGTGTGTTGAAAAGAGCAGATATCTACAGTATAAAGCAAAACATGTTGTTGGACCAATCTTCCACATTGTATTTTAATGATGCCTATTTCATGGTCAGATTCCATAAGTCACCAACAGCTGGCTCCTTCTGCTAAATCCTCCTCAAAAGACATTCCTTGGACCCATATGACTCAGTTCCACAGATGGTTTCTTATTACTTGTGTTACACCAACCTTAGCCTTTTTATTTGGAATTCTATTATTAAATGGAATTGGCTAATTAGCTTTTCTCTGAACGCACTGACTACTATGCTGAGCAAGTGTGTTTTCAATCATTGCAAAGGGTGCATCAAGCTATATAGAGTAGGGCAGACAAAGGTACAATGACTTTGTCACTTGCCTCCAAGTGCTAAAAGTATATCCCTAATGAACTGTATTTAATCACCTCTAATCATATGAATAAGTGTCATACAACTGCAGCTGGAATCTTTAGCTGGAATTTTTTTTAATTAATTATACTTTCAGAAAAAGACCCCAAAACATTACAATTTTAGTCAAATGACGTCTTTATTGACTTTCATAAATCAGTCTTATTTCAAATGATTCTAGAGGACAGTACAGATAACACATCATTGAAAGATTAAACTGTAATAATTAGTCGGAGAGTATTAAAAAATAAATAGCTTTGAAAGGAAGCTACAACAATAGCACAATACAGACCTTCATTGAAGGGATAGAATGCTTTGAAATCTGATCTACATCTTTTCCTTTAAATTCATTCATTACTGCTCTTTCACTGTGTGGAAGCCCCAGAACAAACTTTAACCCAACAAAGAATGACACCTCTACCATTTGCATATCCCTGCATAGGGCATCAATAGTATGGTGATATATATCGTAAGGGTTTTTATAGCCTAATATACGGTAGCTAATCTACAAACAATAATTTTTGTTGTTGTTGTTTGTTTGACTATATGCTATTCATATTATGTCCAGAGAAAGAACATGACTCTTAGTCCTGTGTAACAATACACAGGTCTGTAATCTATGTTACAAGTCTTCATCTCTATATCTCCCAGAGGACTGGAGACCACACCCCTCCCTCTGGTCATCTGTGTGAGTTGTGTGGCTAGACAACTACGTACTTAGCCACATTCGTGACTGTGTTTGTCCCTAAGCTATTTCTAATGACACATAGTGACTCATCCATCATGACATAGTATACCATCAGGTCAATTAGCACTGTACAAAATATACTCCATTTCAGAGCAACAGAATGAACCAGAGACCATTCTTCTAGTCTACAGCTAACAGATTGGTGTCAATAATAATATTTAGGCCAAAGTGAAGCATTTTCCATTGGATAAAAATCGTTTTTTCTGTTAATGAAAAAATATGACCACAGTCACACTATGGCCAAGAATAATAAGAAAGAAAACATAGCATGATAAATAAATATAATCCCGTGTTGGTTGCATCCAAGATTGCTCCGGATCACCTTTAAAAAACATTGCTGCGACTAACTCCACCTAGCTCTCAATGCAAAGTGTGACATGACTATTATACACTGTTCATAAAACAACACTGGAAGAAGTAACAGTCCGTCAATCAAATCCCCAAGGGAAAAATATATATTGTTTCAGATATTGTTGAAAACCCTCTTAATTAGATAGCTGTGACTCGTTAGAGCCGCCAACATTCTAGCCTGAGGTGTTTTGTGGCCAGAGAGCACATCCAAACCAGACTCCAGTATTCCAGAACTGATGAGTCATGGAAATAACCTTATGAGGAGCCCTGATAAGGCATGATGACATGTCTGTATTTTTGAGAAATTGTTATGCTTTGCTAACGAATACCGTGGTACTTTGTGTCTACCGTTTAGGAATTTCTCTACCTTATCTGGGATGTGATTCATGTTGACAAAGATGGATCGAGGTATTAAACCACTCTGAAAAAACTCAGCAGGATTTATGTAAAGTTAATGTGCCTTTGATGAACTGCATTTAAATTGCAAACAGAAACTGATTTGAGAGAGTTGATTTTCACGTCCTATGAGGTAGATCTCTATTGGATAACAGAAACTTCAATAGTGGTTTACAAATATAGCTTTGACATCAAGGAAACAAACAATGACAGAGAGTCACCTGTCAAATTCATTTACAGTATTTTCTATGACCAAGCCATGGTTCTAGTTTTGGTCAATATTAGTGAACTGACCGCATGTGACTAGCTGTCCTGCTTGTCTCTGAAGCATGGTCTGGGTGGTCGGGAAAAGGTTGTATGCTGGTTAGTTGCTAACTAGCCCTACTTCTTAGCCCTACTAACTAGCCCTACTAACTAGCCCTACACTACCCCCCACTGTAATGTACTCCACTGCTGCCTGCTACTAACATTTCCTCTTCTCCTGTCTCCTCGCAGCTCAGCAGTCCAGATAGCTGCATTCAGTGGAGACAACCTCAGGCCTCTTGGCGGGATTGCATTTCTCCATCTCCACCGTCTTGCCTGTGTAGTCCGAACACAGAACGGTGCGATGGCGCAGGCCCAGCCCACATGTCCGGGAGCAGGCAGACCAGGGGCCCTGCTGCCAGATGGGGCAGGGCAGGTCTCCACACGGCCGGATGTCCGCCGGCCGCAGGTCCTCGTCACAGTAGTAGGACAGGAAGCCCGCCCCGTCCCGACAATCGACACTCCTCCTGGACCAACCAGAGCCGCAGCTCTTGGAGCACTCGGACCACTCCCCCAGAACCCAGTCAGCTCCCCCAAAGGGCAGGATGGCGTGCAGGGGGGCCCTGCCCTCGGAGCCTGGCTTGGTGAAGGGCACGTCCCTGGGGAGGAAGAAGGTGTATTTGACCCGGGGCGGGGCGGAGTCTCCGGCGGTGGACAGCAGCTGGACGGTGAGGGCCTGGCGGAGCCGCTGGTAGCTGAGGATCCTCTCCAGGGTGGTGGACGAGCCGCTGTAGCGCAGCACCGCCCCCGCCACTGGGATGTCCTGCTCCGCCGTCGACACCGAGAAGTTCCCGTTCAGGATGTAGGCTCCTCCCTCTGTCTTCAGAGCCAGGTAGTTGCCGTCGTGTTTGATCCCCCGGTGGCTCTTCTGTTTGATGTCGATGTTGGTGGCCCCCGCCGGGATGGTCACAATGTCGTTATAGCCGAATCTACAATCAACACAGACGACTGGGTCAGAGACATTTTTTCAACACTTTCATGCGCTGAAGATGAATTTAGGATGGGGTTAAACTAAGCTCAAACAAAATTCAAACTAAACTCTACCGTCAAATACATTCCGCTACTTGGCTAGGTGTTTCATTCCACTCACAAGGCGTTGTTCATAGATCCAGTGATCTTCCTGCAAGTGGTTCCATCCCCTCCGCACGCTCCACACTTGTCCATCTTCACATTGGACCCTATTACCTGGTCGCAGCCTGCCTTCACGCACTGGCCCTGGACACAGATGGATGTGGTGTCTGGGCCGCAGGTGGTGCCATCTACCACCTGAAGAAAAAAACATCAAAGGAGACCGGCGTGTCACGGTTTGATCATCACATTCAAGGAGACAATGACGACAAGTGGACTGGCACTCTCGCACACCTTGGCTTCGAAGACTTTAAATTCACTGCTGCTTCTTGCCCTGCAGAACAGCTTGCATCTGTCCCTGGGTGACACGCCGTTGTACTTCGGGATCCACTCTTTGATGTTGCCATGCATGTCCAGGTACCTCTCGCTGTTGTACTTCTCACACTGCTCGTCTCTGAAGCTACTCCCTGGAAGGTGAAACACAGCAGGTGTTTACTAATACTTCCCCTGGTAACAGTGTAGGCATAGCTAGCATAGGGGGAACATTTGACTGTAGATTGACATTTACATGTATTCATTTAGCAGCAGACGCTTTACCCAAAGCTACTTCCGAGAGATTAGAGAGTAGATGAAGAGGCTTTGTGCATCACTTTGGAAAAGTGTGTAAAAATCTGCTATAAAGCACATCAAATGCGTCTGCTAAAATGCACATATTACCTTACATTAGATGCAATGCATGAAATACTACCATCAGTACAGTATGTTAAACTGTAGGTGACTGTATTCTATACCGTATAGAATTGAAAGGTGTGTTGCTGGAGGTTACCGTGGTCATCTAGGCAGGCCAGGATGTTACAGGACTGGTACTGGACTCTCTGGCCCACGCAGTAAGCCCCTCCATTCTGTGGCTCAGGTTCAGTGCACTCTCTCTGGGAGAACTCCACCCCTCCGCCACATGACCTGGAGCATGGCCCCCAGGGGCCCCATCCACCCCAGCCGCCATCCACAGGCTCCTACAGGGGTCAACACATACCTTTTGTCAACAGCGAGTTAAATCGGTATTCACAATCGACCAAATCTCTTCTCGACTGATTATCGTCTCGCGTGAAATCTTTCAGGTGACAGGAAAGCTGTCTCTTTATCTCCTGACAAGTCTGTCATTAGAGGGTCAGACGCCAGACTCAATAAGCGCTCGTTTTAATACGTTTTGGTTTCCCCCTTTGGCGTCTCCTCTGGCGTGTCATGGCCTGCAGTCTGCCACGCGTGTAACTGCCTCCCGTACGGACGCCGAGCTCCACATACGCACAGCTCCTGGCGTGTGCAAAGATACTGCCTTTCATTTCTCTGGGGTTTTTACGAGCTGGCCACAAGAAGATCTCTAACAGCCAGGGCGTCTGGGATCACAAGCTAGCCCCTGGAATAGGCCTGTTTTTAAAGGGCTGCACCAAATATACTTGTGCTTTTTAAAGCCCTGTACCAAATATACTTTACCAAGCACTTAGACTGACATTTAGAGACTTGAATAAAAGGGGATTGATTATTTTTGGCTCTCAGGCAAAGGATCCAGACAGGGGCATGGTGTGAAGAGGAACATTCTATTTTTGAAGAAGAGGTATTGAAACATAGCCATGGGGTCCAGAAGCTTTCACCCAAACAATTGTCTGAAATCATCTCTCAAGGCGCTCATACAGGGCACGGCTCGAGAAATTGTCTGTAACAGAAAGAAGGGTCTAGAGAGGCTCAAAGAGAGAGGAGGGATCCAGCAGACGGCAATATAAACACTGCTATAGCAGCTGATAGTAAATCTTCAGCATGGTATTTAAACACGTTTTTGAGAGACGTTTACTCTCTGGCAGGTAAGAGCCCTCGTAAATCAGAGTGACTCAGACTGAATCAGCGCGAGCGCCGCGTGCCTACCTCTCCCTGAAGGCGCTCCGTCAGGGCGCACGTGCCGCGCTGGCAGGTGGCGTTGGCCCCACAGGGCGTGCCGTCCGCCCAGGGCAGGCTGCCGTTGCGGGTGGTGCAGTGGGGCTGGCCCTCCTCTCGGCACCACAGCTGGCTGCACATCAGACTCTCCGGGGCGTCTCGGCACCGGGTGAACTCCTCTCCAAAGGCCTGCTGGCACTGGCGGTCGAGGCTGTAGGAGTGGCCTGGGGGCTCCACGGGCAGGGGCATGGTCTGCTCTGGGGGGTCTAAGAGGCAGTCACCTAACAGACAAATACAGACACGCGCACACTCAGTCACTTTTATTCTGTAAACGGGTGTGCTTCTCGAAGAAAGGACTGGAGTATTACGCAATCTTCGTTTTTGGGGTCGTGTTACTCATTCACTGTCATTGGGAGGTCATTACTTTACATACAGTACTGTGCTATCGGAGGCCTCGGGATCTTAAGGTGGCTTAAGCGAGAACACACATAGAACAAAGATTCTATCAATCATTTATGGCAACTGCAAATGCATGCCAGTCCAACCACTGCATGTGGACTGCTGTAAATGCTATGCTGTTTTCAAACTAAAACAGGTGTGCACAATTTTTGCTCGAGGGGCTATTTTCATTACAGTAAGGATCTACAGTATGGGCCAAATACATTTCCTTGACAGATCTGTTAGGGGAAAGTCTGCTTTGCTAAAGTTCTGTTGTCTAAAAGTAACAGCTCATGTGGCTTAGTTATGTGTTTGACATGTGGAACACACTCAATAACAATCTAATTAACATTTCACTGCTTAAAAGTTTGAAAGGATCAAAGCTTTCGTTCGTAACGTCTGGTATATTGTGCATACCAAAATTATACTAATGTTGGTGATGTGCCAATGTGTCAGAGAAGAATTCAGGGAAGAAAATAGTTGTTTAAACATTTCTGATATACAGTAGATTGTTGCTTATTTTTAGTGTGTCCAGCCATGTAAATCCTGTTTAAAATTCTGCAACATCAGTTCACCATGTACCTGGGGCTAGACCGGTAAAGACAACATGTGCTTGGCTGCACTCGATTTCTCTGTGAGGGAAAACAGTTGTTAAACCAAGAATGTGTGACTCACCGGCAGATGAGTCAAGGAGAGAGAGAGAATGTGAGTGAAGACTGAAATATTGATAGATATAAATCAATGACTCAAATATGCCCGCTATTGCGCAACTCACATACCTTCTAGCATTCAATTTTACACTCCACGCTCAGAATTGTGTAGTACTGTAGTGGCCTTTAAGAAAGAGCCCAGCTATGCCAGCATCAATCCTGAGCTGCCTTCTGCCAGCAATTTCAGGCATGCCATGTGTGTCTTTATGTGTGTGTACATGTGTGAGTGTGTGCAAGAGAGAGAGAGAGAGATAGAGAGAGTGTGCCTGTGTATGTGTGTGTGTCCCTGTGTGCTTGTCTGTCTGTCTGATTTGTTTGTCATCTGACTGATCTCCCTGCTGTTGCCCCAGTAACGGTCCATCCCACAAAAGCAGCTCGGAGAAGCCAGAGGCACAGAGAGCGGCTTACTCCGTTAGGATTGTTAGTTTTGACACTCTCAGCAAAATTACAAAGTGTGGTTTTTAGACACCATCATTAGTGGTTAGGGGATGGGTTAAGGCAGAGTAGGCATTGTAAAAACAGAGAGAAAGAAAATAAGCTTGTGAAATGTAGGCTCCACGTGATAGAAGGATTTCTCACCATGCTTTAAGCCCCAAATTACATAGCACATTCTCTGTGGCAGGTTTCCATTAACAACATAATAACATACTGAGCCTTTAGGACAAATGTCTCAAAACTGTTATTGAAAGTTAATGAAACTGCAAACCTTTTTTTTAAACACCAGTTTGGTTTTTACAGAATGCTCTCTCTGGTGCCAAAACCAAATATAAGCTGGGAACCACATGTTAACCAATAAAGACTAACAGTCGATACAAGATGTTTGTAAGTAGTGCATTGCAAACCATGAGTCTAACCAATACATCTCCACACTTTCCAACAGCAAAGGGGAAATGACAGTGAAAAAACAGACTGAGGTTTTGAGATACAGTAGAGCAAGCGAAAGTCATCTCACCGTGTCCGTTGTCGAAGAACTCGGTGATGTAGCGGGCGCTGCAGGGCGACCAAGGGAGGATCTTGTTGAGGTCTACGATTTCTGATGCCATCAAATGGTGCCCATCCAGATGCCCAAACCACTTCTTACAGTTTATGGAGTCATCGTGTGGCATGCTCAGGACGTGACCTGAGGGGACAGTCGGAGAAAGGCGTGAAAACACGTCAAGAATTGCTTCACAAAAGAAGATGCTGCCAATGTATCAAATCATTGGGACGAGAGGTAGATACAATGGCCGAGACTGGTGACTCAGGAAGCAAGCATGTTCTGTGAACTCCACGCAAATGTACACCACATGACAAAACAAGTCTCATGTTCCTCGGTGTGCTGACACATACCGAGCTCATGGGCAACAGTGTAGGCTGCCTGGAGACCATTGTCCTCTATGACCGAACAACTTCTCTTGGGGTCACACATCGTGCCCACGTCGGCCACGCCCAACGTGGTACAGGTCTTCAATCCGCAAATGTCCTGGGAGGAGAGAGAGAAAGCGGGAATAGCATTAGCGAAATTAGCGATAGGAGTTTGGGATTGGGAAAAGGACAGGGAAGGAAAAGGGTTCGAGGAGAGGAGGAAAAGAGTGAGGGAGAGGGGGCTCAGACACTGATATCCAGACATCGGTAGGTTTGTTCCAGACAGAGGGTTTTTTTCCCCAAAAGAGGAGCTCTTGCCAGCAAAACATTTTTGTCAGTGTTTCCATCGTAAAATGAAGCAAATACATGGCAGCCAGCAGACTCGGGAAGAGAGATTTAACTGTGTGGTATCCACAGCACACAGTAAAGGGGATATGCACATGCCCATTCAAGCCCATTGACGGCCTGGCATCTCTTTAACCCGTATACATGATCACACAGACGCCAGCATTAGAAGAGAACGAGTAACAAGTCCACACCGCCACTTAGAAGACGAGGCGGATAACTATCATTTTTGGCGGATGGAGAAGACATGGCTTCTGAATGTGTCACACCCGCAGCCCACTCATATTAACCGCCCACTCCATACCTGTCGGGTGAACAGGACCGCGGTGTCGTAGTGCTCGGCATGCCTCACGCTGGAAGGGTTGAAGAGCTGCTGCCAGGAACAGAAGTTCCTGAGGGCCACCCCTCCGTTGCTTGATACCTGTGGCCCCACCTCCTCATCCTCCACCACCAGCATCTTCACCACCACCAGGCTCACAGAGTTCTTGAGGCTGGGGTGTCTGTAGATCTGTGCAGCCATGGCCATCAGAGTCAGCAGATAGTGCTGGAAGGGGTGACAAACACACACACTTTGTCATAGAGATTAACAGCTTCCTTGCCTATGTAACAAGATAAGTACATCTCCATTGCTGAAAATCTACTATATTTTCTCCAATATAAAAACACCATGGGATGAAAGAGGCCACATTTCTAAAGACAATTCAGTTTAGTTCATCTGACAACATGCATACAGGCCTTGGGATACTCGCCCCAAATCAGTTGGACACAAATGTTTAAACATTTGTGTTTTTCTTTCCATCAATAAAATGGGTGGAAGGACCACAAAAACAAACTCCCTCTGGCTTGTTCCCCTTCCCAGATGGTGCTAACTCAAATACAAGCCCTCTGTGCCAACATTCCTGTTTACCCTTTCAGATACAGCCAAAGGAAGTGTTGTCAGTTGGAGTAACGCGATACAGCATGTGTACCTTTACCCTTCTCTGATGTTATTGTGAAGTACAGCATCTTAAATGAGTCTTTTAACTACATCTGCATGAGCTAGCCTACTTTTTGATCTGTTTATTTTCTTGCATCACTGCTGTTCCTTAGATGGACATTGGCATGGCTCCCTAGATCCTCATCAACTTCTACAGGTGTGCCAGAGAGAGTATCCTGCCCGGCTGCATCACCGCCCAGTATGGCCCTTGACTGCAGCTGCCCTTGACTGCAGCTGCCCTTGACTGCAGCTGCCCTTGACTGCAGCTGCCCTTGCCTGCAGCTGCCCTTGCCTGTAGCTGCCCTTGCCTGCAGCTGCCCTTGCCTGTAGCTGCCCTTGACTGCAGCTGCCCTTGACTGCAGGGCACTACAGAGGGTGGCGAAAACAACTCAGTACATAATGGGGAGGGAGTACTACAGGATTGTGTGTTTTTAAAACTTTTATTACTTTCGTTGCACTTTGGAAGGACCTGCTAAAAAGCATTGGATTGCAGAGTATGCTCTGCATTTCATAATAAACTTTTTGAGTTGCGTAATATTCACTACCCATTTGAGAAAACGTTAGTTTTGCACGGTCCTGAACTACAGTAAGCCTTGGACTGAATATAATTCGCCAGTTGAGCTGTCAAGCTATCCGTCTTATTAAATTACAGACTGGTAATTCTGTGATATACTTTAAATCAGGGGTCCCCAAACCTTTTTCTGCGAGGGCCAGATATTTTTTCCTTTCTTTAATGTGGGGCCGGGTCGTTCTGTAACAGAAAATTACATGGGCCGGAGTGACTACCAGTATTAGTCTCGCGTGCACCTGCTCGATCAGAATGGAACGTTATGTTGAATGTAACATTCTGTTGGTGGGTGAATCTAACAAATAATTTGTTTACGTTAATAATTATAGTTAATAACTATGGGAATTTATTTGAAAGCCAATCTTTACTATCAAATACAGATATGATACAGATATGAGGTAAACATATAGACCTATTTAAAATTACATTTTCTAAATATGTCTCTGGTATTGTTCGGGCCGTAGTTTTGGGACCCCTGCTTTAAGTAAACAAAGTCGTCAACTACAATGTAAAAGGGCGTGTTTACATTTGGAAAGCTCTTTTCATTCAAGTGTCTATCTATTATTATCATCGAGAAAAAGGCTTTCCCGTAAAGCATGGGATGAGGGCGAGTCATGGTTGTGATGTAGTGAGATTGTATAATGACTGGACTAGACTGCAATTGCTTACACAGGCACGCGCCCTCCTGGCTGCCCTGATTTGACAGATTCATAAACGATTTCAGGAACTTGGTGATTCTTTCTGGAAAACTGGAGTGCTTTGGAAACATTCGTGCGTAATGACGCATATGAACATGATCTCCCAAGCAATGAATGTGGGGTAACAATTGATTGCCTGTGTCAATGTTTTTGTCTAAAAACACGGTTGTACGTAGCGTCATCTTTCATTTACTTTATGTTAGAACTCACCTTGATTTCGTCCCCATAAAACTGTGTCATTGAGGAGTCTGCAACAAGCAGTGTTTCAATGTATCTAGGTGAAGAGACAAAGCGTCGACTGCGCTTCTTTCCCTGAACCTCATCCGCATCGTGATATGACTTGCCGTCATCTGAGTCCATAAACCATCTTACGTCCTTCAATTGATCAAAAGCAGTCTTTTGAGCCTGGGTAAAAACTCTCCGTGATATAACGTGCACCTGTGAGGTGTAGCTGCCTACTTTGCCATGGCCGTTGACTTTTGGTTGAATTACATATTCATCCCCGTGCGTAATGAATGACCCTTGTATGCCGTGACACAAACTAACCGCAACCATAGAGTCCTTATCTGTGTCCACTGTCCCCGAGTAGAAACAGCCTGCATACTCTTCCAGATTCTTCTCCGTCTCCATGACATCGCTGGAAAAATGTCCAGATCCAGAACTGTTGAGAAGAGCAGACAAATGTCTCGCTTGAATTCGCTGAATGCTTAATCTGGGAGAAACAAAATTGTCGTCCGGAGACAAATTCAGCGTGAACTCGCGGCCAAAGGCTTTCAGCCTGTAACTTTGTTGATCTTCGTGTCCTCTCCATAGATGGCCGCCTCTTACACTTGTCTTGGCGGGTATTATCTCCTCTGATTGGAACAATTCCGATAGAGCCAAGTTGGTCAAGGACAGAGTTAAAAAGGTTATGTGTAAAGTTGAAGCCATTGTATGTTTTCATACGCACGGTATCAAAGTTAAGTATGACTCAAAGCGGAAACTTTAACGCGTCCTACAAATATAAACGGAATGGATGAATATCTAAATACAATTCAAAATATACCTAACACTACTAAACATAGGCTTTGACCCCACCGTCGTTTAAAATGTACTGCAATTGAATATTTCAAGTGGTAAAAGTTTTAATATAAAACTCAATTGAAAATTGTCTAAGAAAATCAATCCCTAATTTGTGAAGCTGGAGCCTGGGCTCGAGTTCTATTGCGGAGTGAATCAACGCGATTGCTCTGACTGTGGTATTTATAAGCCTGGCTCTTCTAAAACATAAGTGGTTTATTTTTTGATTTCCATCGCTGCTGGTCTCTCCTCCCCCTCGTGTTCATAATAAAAAAAATCTCAAGTAAGATCCAATTGATCCATTGCTACGGGAAAGGCACGCCCCCTCCGTACCACCGACCGTCAAAAACTCTGTATAGAGTTGCACTGTACCCATTTGTTTTTTCAAGGGTGTAAACTCAATGGTATGCCTGTGCCCAATTTGTTAAAGAGACAA
This sequence comes from Mallotus villosus, assembly GCA_903064625.1. Classification (NCBI taxonomy): domain Eukaryota; kingdom Metazoa; phylum Chordata; class Actinopteri; order Osmeriformes; family Salangidae; genus Mallotus; species Mallotus villosus. The sequence continues at coordinate 64,253 of CAEFZP010004787.1, forward strand.
GGTGAAGCATAGCCTCTGGCTGAAAATGCACACATTGTAACACAATACAACACTGGATATAGCCCATGGAGACATTGGCCGACAGTTGCCCTCAATTAGAACTTGGCCAAAATAGTCCAGCCATTTCCATTTGTATTTTTATGTATCGCCACATCATGAAAAACCCTGATCTATTGAAAATCACCCATCCATATAATAGGTTCATAAAGTCTCGAAGGTAAATGAGCCATATGAAGCTATACATAATTACACTATTGAAATATCATTGTCACCCTTTGATGTTCATGAATAAGTGAAGTCTGGGGGACAATCACATTAATATTATATATAAAAAAAATGTTTTGCCACAAAGTGGCAGTGTCGTCTCACAAAATGATGAGGCCTGGATTTATGATTTGAAAAAACAAGATCAAATCCAGATATGTCTTTTTAACTTTAAATTAATTTCATGATTATACTTTTAATTTATGTTTTAGGGTAATTTATACAAGCATTAAAATAATTGTGGATTTAGCATATAGAAGTATAATCCAACTATAGTTTCTTGTTTGCCACAAGATGTCGCGCGTGTTTAACGAAAGAAAGAAGTGATCGATGATTATGCATCGGAAGGCTGCAATCACAGTGGTTAGAACTATTAATTATTTCTGTGGATTAAGACAGGAACAGATCAAATAAACATTGAATGTTCTTTTAATCAACAACAGTAAGCGCAGAAGGTGGAGTGTAAGAGCGCACTGATGTTTGACACATATTGAAAAGCTCTTTTAATGTAATACTTCTGTCCCGCGTGCATGGGCAGCATCAAACTGATTACTGATGTCCCGCGTGGGCAGCATCCAAACGTTTTTGATTATGTATATGCTGCATGTTGGATGCATGGGCTAACAGTTTTTAGAAATGTAAACGCATACTTAGGCTACGGAATACAACTGTGTGCAGTTACGCACTCCTTTACGCTTTCTATTTGTTATGAATGTTCGAAAATGTATTCAGGAAAGTAAAGTAGACATCAGCCAAGTATGATTAATTGGATTATGATATTGATTTGGCAATATCATTGTATTACGAGACGCGTTGATTTGGGCGTTTCGTTGGATACAGATGTGCTGTGGAGGTGGAATAAGTTCCACGCGCAAAGCACAGTCGCCAAAGTGGGAGGGAGACCCGGTTTTATGTAGCGGAGGATGATGCTAATACTTGCAGAGATTCGAGTGGTTGCTGAGTAAACCTTGAACCTAGACGCATAACCAATGAGCTTTCCAGAGCACCTCCCCAAAAACACGCATTACAATGTCTTTATGTTTACACATGACGCCAAATGCATAAAGTCCTCAGAAGGCAGCAATCTCCTAAGAAGACAGGTGGAAGATGGGAACGAGTCACACCCTGGAGGATTTTACTGTGAGAGGACGTACAGCGGCAATGTTTTAAAATATTGCACCTTGGATTATTCTCTCTCGTATTGACCTATATCTTCGCATATATTGAGCTGCAGAGTCGTTCTTTTCCATTCCAAAACATTACATTTATTGCTAAATACAAACATGCTCATGTTAATAAGGACAGTGTTTCTCTTCTACTTTTTCATATCTTACTCAGAATTTGCCCATTGCATGGAGAGCGAACTCTGCTTCCCAACTAAACTGGATGACCAAAACTATGACAATAACGATTTTGACAACGCTGAGGATATTCTAAAAGGGAGAATTATTCTTAAAATAAATGCTTTCCAGCAGGATTTGGTGATCGAATTACATCCAGATTCTAATTTCCTTGCCCCCACCATCTCTGCCCAGGACCCTGCCTCAGCGTCCAATGCTGCGGCTGGTGCTGACCTCAGCCGGTGCTTCTACTCCGGCTACGTCAACTCAGACCGGTATTCTTATGCAGCATTGAGTCTGTGCAAGGGTTTGCAAGGGGCATTCGGTTTCAACGGGTGGGAATATTTCATCACCCCGGTCCGTAATGACACCACTTTGGGAAACACTTGGAGCGCGAACAGCGCGCACTTTCTCCGACGCCGTGCAAACCACAACCTTAGCGGGAATTCAACATCCAGATGCGCAGTGGACACCGGTATCAGCCCCGAGCTCGCTCAGTCTTTGCAGAAATACAAGCACTTAAACGGACACGATGTGGTCGAAACAATGTTAAAGGGCTTGGGTAGATCCAAAAGATTCGCCTCTGTCCCCAGATACGTGGAAGCGCTGATCGTCGCTGATGAGTCCATGGCACAATTCCATGGCGATGACCTCAAACATTACCTCCTAACCCTTATGTCAGTGGCAGCTAGACTCTACAAACACCCCAGTATACTCAACTCAATCAGCATCGTAGTTGTCAAGTTCATAGTGTTAAACGAGGATGACAAGGGACCTAAGGTTTCCGGTAATGCAGCCATGACTCTGCGGAACTTTTGCACTTGGCAGAAAAAGATGAACAAGAATAATGACAAACACCCTGAGTATTGGGATACAGCTATCCTGTTCACGAAGCAGGTAAGACCGTACCTTATTTTTCACATGGGGGTTTCCAGCTAACACTCTGTACTACACTAACAATATATGTTATTTTCTGTGTTGATAATTGGTCAGAATTGCGACAGTCAGTTAATAACAGTGTTGTCAAGTGGTCCTTGTTCTCCATGTGTGGAAACTTACGGATAGGGAGCTGGTGTCAACAGGACACATTCTCATCCATTATGACTCTTTCTCCAATATTATGACAAGAAGATCAGCTTTTAATGTTAACTGGTTTGTACTCAAACACACTCGCCTCCTCTGGGGAACTGAGACCATCTCCAGCTGTTGAGACACGCCCACTGCGGGGAAGGGACCACCCATCGCTCCGAGCCAAGCGAGACTGGACACGCAGTCGTCCTGCGCCGAGAGACTGTGGATGGATGTGACAGACCTGAGATGACCACATCTGACAAAACCGTCTGACTTGGTTTCATTAGAGTTCATTAGAGAAGCAGTTGACAGTATGACACTTACAAAAACATTTCTCTGTAACTCATCATTGTCTCTCAACTCCTCATACAGGGTCAGAGTTGACATGACCCTTACATTCCTTCCAGAATGTGAAACTCCCACACTGTGTAGCTGACGTTAGATGAACCACCAGCCAGAACCCGTTTACTCTATTTCAGTGAGCTGAGCTATTTGATGTGCTTGCAGAAAAACGGACCAAAAGACTGACAAGTAATTAAATACACAATAATTAATCATTGGTTAATCATAGTTCTGTCCGGGGTGAGCTGTTCAGGGAGAAAGCAGGCAAGCATTAGTTGGCGAGAGTTACTTGCCACCTCCAATATCAACAGAGGAAACAATTACAGACTCAGAGCTTTCAGCTGGTAATGACAGAGCCCAAGGCTGCGTCAGCCCCTCGCCTCATTGACATTATGTCACATAGAAGATCACGTTATCCCGCAGATTATTTATGGCTCTCTGTGCAATGCCCAAAGACATTAGACCAAACCGCAAGATTTACCTGTCAAGTAGGTTACCTGTGTTTCTACCCAAGTGAGTAACATCAGTACCTTGAGTTATTCAACAAGTGTCTTGATTCTCTGGCTGTCCTCGACTCTAGATGTATTAGGCTCCTTTTGCTTGCTGTACTGTACTGTTCTATATGACACATTTGCCAGTGTTGACCAACATTTGGACTGAATGAGGGAAAACACATCTGAACCTAGTAGACTACACAACAACCCCCAATGACAAACTGCCAACAACGAACAAACTCAAAACAAACTCAAAACACACTTCATCAAGTCCCTCAAATTTACACCCAGTTAAAGGACATTTAGGAGCACTAGTTTGGAGTAGAGTGGCATAATGAGCCATTAAAGTCTGACTCTTTTCTCAAACCCCAAAGTGACCAAATCATTTGTTCCATTCCAATCAGCACCATATAATCCTGTCAACCTCAAAATCAATTTGGAAAAAGCTATGCCATGGTTTCGTGCAAGTACTAGATTTATTTGTTTGTTTTGTTTTTACCATACAGGCATATAACATGCAGTATCAATAGATCAATATGCACAATATTTGTGTAGATTGTTTACAGAGTACTCTAGAAGGTACTTTGTAAAGAGTTGACTGTGTGTTGGTCATGGAGTTGCTATGAAGTAAAAGACCAGTAAACATCAAAAGTACTAAGAATAGTTTTGCATGTGCTATGCTATTGAGTTGTCATTACTGGCAACTGCATATTTCCGTCAGGTAATCCTTTCCAATCCCATGCCCATAATGTAAAGTGAACTCTAATGGGACTTGTTAAAGAAAGCAGAAAAGACTTGATGCAGTCCGTTTCAGTAAGCTGCCCCAGGCGTTCAGACCATTTCACGAGAGAAATGAGAATTAGTATTCCATAACATTGAAGTGGACGTGAAAGACTAACAGAACTCACCTTCAGCTGGGAAGCTGTAATTATGAGAGGGGATACTCCCTGTGGGACGCACAGTTACCCAGCTGCCCCTCCTCTCGCCTCATTTTTTCTCCTTCCTCTATTGGCAGTAATCCTAACTTCCCTGCATCCCCTCCATCCCCACCTCTCCTCCTCCTCCTCCCTTGTGTCTATACAAATCACAATGTTGATTAAACATGGTAAAAGTGAGCGGGGGTTAACGGAGCCATGTCTCTCAGCTGTGAGTCAGAGAGTGGGAGAACAAGAGAAGATGAAAGAGAGAGAAAAAGTTAGAGAGAGAGAGATGAGGGACACACATGGAACAGTTTGGACTTTATAAAACTCTAATGAAAATCTGATGTTGGTATCATAGGGTGCCAACTGGGTCAGTGCTGTATGAGGAGTCTTCTCTGACATAGTGGTGATATGATAGGAGAACATGGATACTAATGTCACAATCACCTACTCTCCAGCGACAGTACACTGCGACTCCACGAGTTCCCGCTGAACGTGAATATCACATTTCCTGAAATCACATGAGCGGAGCTACGGGGCGGTTGCTTCTGGAGAACAGCCACATGTGCATCTGCAGTGTGTATGTGGGTGACTTAAGTGACATTGAGCGATAAAGCCAATTTGATATGGTTTACGTTCTGCTGCACAATGACCAGAGGCACAGGGCTGTGTCTGATAAAGTGCGTACCCAGCCGTAGTTTGTATGGAGATCCCCGGGTTATCCCTGGGAGCGGCCGCAGCACGGGTTGTTCTGCAGCTTTACTGTACTGCGATGTGCACAGAATGTGCACCGTATGTGAAAGCCCCCTTTCTCCAAGAAATTAGTAATGGATTCTTACCATAAACCTGCCAAAATCATATTTCCCCAGAGAGGGATGGCTGATAGTAACGCTACACTAAGTTTGCTATTCACTTCCGTGATAGACACCAGCGTGAGGAGGGGGAGGGGGTGGAACACACCTAAGTATTTCCAGATCTCATAAAAGCTGCCTGTGATATTGGTGTATCGGGCCCATTTTCCAGTGGTCGTCGTAACCTGAAGGCGTGGTGTCCGATGTGATTTGAATCGTTGCAACATGCTGGCCTATGGCTACTGCCGCTTCAGAAAAAAGTGGTCCATGGTTAAATGTTCTGTTCTGAAGGCTGAAGAGACTCCACAGGAACATGGTTGGTCGCGGGGCTTTGTTTAGAGCTCGTTCGGATTGGTCGTTGTTATTAAACAGCTGGATCCACAACCAATGGAAAGATATACTGCGGATGCGAGAAGTAGGTCAGAGTTAGGAACACAGTTCCTTTTTAGTCTTGTGTTTTTTGTGTTAATAAGTGTTCCCACACACAGACCTGCACACATGAACACATCTGGTTTGGATTTTCAACGGCCAGCAATTGTGGTCTATACTGTAAATAATTTGTCACAGCACTTTAAGGCTTCACTTTGGATGGGGGTTTTAAATGTAGGATCAAAGTAGCGTAGGGGGGTGATGGGGGGATTTAGAGTGTGTTTGTATGGGATTAAAACATGGGTGGATGTTCTCAAACCACCACACCATCACCACAGGTACAGCAGAGACCTTCCCCTGGTCAAAGGGGCTACCCTGGTCTTCAGTGTGCCCCGTGGTGATGATAACACAGTCAACTGGTCCAAATGGATGTTAAACATGGTTGCACTTGAAATATAGGAAATAAATATTTGGAAATGTAGCTGCTGGCTAAAAGGTTTTGCAATCTGAGATATTTATTTCCTCATAGACTTGTTTGGGTGGGTCTCTTCGGTACTGTACTAAACATGCAACAATAACACTCGGCATGAATCGAAGAGTTTCACCTCATTTAGTCCAGTTGAGCTTTTGAATTGTATTGAATTCACTGAATTAAGTGTGTGTCTGTGGTGTGTGTCTTCTGTCCAGGATCTTTGTGGGTCTTCCACCTGTGACACGCTGGGCATGGCCGACGTGGGCACCATGTGCGACCCCAAGAGGAGCTGCTCTGTGATCGAGGATGACGGCCTGCCATCTGCCTTCACCACCGCCCACGAGCTTGGTGAGTCTGCCATGCTCCTTCAACATGGCATCACAAAACAAACCTGCACAGGTGCTTGTAGTAATGGACGGAACCAAAAGCTGCTAAAGTGTGGACAGATCACATCAGTATCCGTATTCAATTGAACTCTGCCTTCACCACAGCAGAATATTTCGCTATTGACTCAGACAGCTGACAGCATTTCCCGCTCGCCTGCCTCCTTTCCCCACCTCCAGGTCACGTCTTCAACATGCCCCATGACAACGTGAAGGCCTGCGAGGAGGTGTTCGGGAAGCTGAAAGACAACCACATGATGTCTCCCACTCTCATCCAGATCAACCGCACCAGCCCCTGGTCTCCCTGCAGCGCCGCCATCATCACCGACTTCTTGGACAGCGGACATGGTGAGTCATCGCCAGGCCCCCCTGACCCTCTGACCTCTGACCCCTGGGGTGTGGCAGACACGGGGAAGCAGGGGAAAGAGGGTTTGATACGGAGACGTGAAGCCTTTGCTAGAGACACCATCGCCATGGCGCCCGAAGCCTCGGCCCGTGCTCGTGGGTTGACAACGTAAAAACATCTGATTTTGTGTTGGCAACCGGCTGGTCACGTCGACGAAGCGCATGCTTATCTTAACGCTCTTCATGTAATCACAGAGCTTTCTCTGTTCCTACTCTGGTATGTTTGTCACCAGACCAGTCATAGGGGACACATGGAAGTCACACTTATTTTGGAAGGTGGAAGTATTCCTCTGGTCTATTGTTTCGCTTAAGAGTCCTCAATCGACTTAGAATTTGGACGGAAATCTGCTGTGGATCATCTGCAGACGATTCTGGCACCAGAGAGCTGCACATTCTAGTGTAGACTACTATAGAATTTAGTTGCTTCACACTGCCTTCAGACAGCCATTCTCTTGAATGTGGACAGTGTGCCAAGACGGGCGAACCCCAAGGTCTGGATTCTGTTCAGTGACAAACTGGTATTTCAAGGCCTGCTATCCTGACCAGCTGTCCCAAATTAAAGGGGATGTTCCACAGAGAACCGCCAAAGAGGTTTGGTCAGTTAGGTGTAGTCCTCACTGTTTCCCACGAAGGTTAAAATAGAATGACGGTCTGCTAGTTTTTGTGCCCTTTTCAGGAAATCTAGACAGAAGCGAGGAATGATTCTCAGACAGAGCGAGAGATGTGGAATGTCACCCTCAAAGTCTGGTTCCCTGGTTTTCGCTGTGTGAAATCTCCATAGGATGTAAATAGGTTAAATGAAGTGATGTGGTCGGTGCTGATCCACTCTTATTTGGGTGAGAAGGCGTGCCTCCTCGCCCGACTCTTCCTCCGGGTCTTTCATGTTACCTAGCACTGGCTCGTCAAAGCCAGACTATTCATAGGCTGTTCCAGGAAGAAGCCGTGTCTGCTGCTTATCGTAACACCGCTCTCCAGAGCAGACACGACGCAGACCGCTCAGGCACAGCGAGGGGTTAAACAATAGCGGCGAGTGTGTGTGTGTGTTTTAGGAGAACGAGGTGCCCCCCTCCTGTGTGTGTTTTGTGTCTGGCTGTGTGCATGTGTGTGTGTATGGGGTTGGTCTTCGGCAGCTTTGTGTAATGAACCGGCCGCAGATTGTGAAGCCCCGTCTTCAAAGGGGCCGACGTTGCAAGGTCATGGTTGGGTGACTGACCATGAGGCTTTTCGCTGGTCTAATCAGCACACACGCACGCGCTCGTACACGCTCACACACACTCCTGCGCGCACAAGCGACGTGCAACGTGCAAAGTGTGCACGTCCATGTCCGCCGAACCATACCAAACACGTTGAATTTAAAAACGCATAAGAGAAACAAATACAAAGACAATCCCTTTGGAAGGGTAACTGTCGCTGTGGCTCACGGCTGCCCCGCTTGTCTTCCTCAGGCGAGTGTCTGCTGGACCAGCCGCAGAAGCCCCTGGCCCTGCCCGAAGTGCTCCCCGGCACCTCCTACAGCCTGGACCGCCAGTGCGAGCTGGCGTTCGGCGAGGGCTCCAAGCCCTGCCCCTTCATGCAGCCCCCCTGCGGCCGCCTGTGGTGCACGGGGAAGACCCGCGGCCAGCTGGTGTGTCAGACGCGCCACTTCCCCTGGGCCGACGGCACCAGCTGCGGGGACGGACGCATGTGCATGCGGGGGGTCTGCACCAACAGGCGGGACGTTCACACGGCCAAGGTACGGCGAGCGCAGCACACACACACACACACGCATCGACGCACACACACACGCCTCAAACACCTCGTAAAAGCTCATCTTTCAAAGAATTCTCGCGGCGGCGTGAGAAGTGTCGTGTACGTGCGGACAGGAGAGTGCCACCAGAGAGCCCTGCGGTGGGGCTGACGTAGCTAGGCTATCGTGTTGTTGTGAAACCTGACATAACCCACAAATGGTGTGTGTGTGGTGTGTGTGTGTGTGTTTTCCCCAGGTGGACGGGAAATGGGGTAAATGGGGAGCGTTTGGGTCGTGCTCCCGCACTTGCGGAGGAGGCGTCCAGCTGGCCAAGAGAGAATGTGAGAACCCAGTACCATCAAACGGGGGCAGATACTGCCAAGGCGTGCGGGTCAAGTACCGCTCCTGCAACCTGAACCCCTGCCCTGACACAGGTACCACTCGGCTCCAAACAGACAACTATGCTCAATGTTTTCTGGTTCCACCTCAGGCCGTTTCACCTTTGACCTTGTGACCCTTTCTTCCCTCTTGTGCAGGTAAGAGCTACCGCGAGGAGCAGTGTGAGGCGTTTAACGGCTTCAGCCTCAACACCAACCGCCTCACACCCTCCGTGGTGTGGGTGCCCAAGTACTCTGGGGTCTCCCCGAAGGACAAGTGCAAGCTGATCTGCAGAGCCAATGGGACTGGATACTTCTATGTCCTCGCACCCAAGGTTAGCAACCCCGACTGAAAAATACAGAGAAATATTTCTCTTAATTGCTGTGTGAATATGGCCGACTGTATGTCACATTAGCAAGCTTACTCTGGCGGACAAACTCTCAACAATGTATTTTAGGATACTGACGATGCACTTTCTAACAATCTATGTGCTGGTTTGGGAAACAGACGTAGAGTATCTCCATTGTTGGAAAGTTACATGCATCAGACGACCATCATTATCAGGAAACCAGGCCCACAAACATGACTTCAGCTCAGCCTCACTACTTACAGTTCGCAGAAAAGAGAAGAGAGGAAGAGAGAGAGAGAGAGAGAGAGAGAGAGAGAGAGAGAGAGAGAGAGGAGAGAAGAGAGGAAGACAGAACCGAAGATAGGATAGAGAGAGGGCTTATCTCTCTCAGATAGAGTGGTGTGGAGTGATCCTGAGCAGGAGCCCCTGTCATGGCCCAGAGCTGTTGGTCCACGCCTGCCTGTGCCGTCCAGCCAGAGCCCCCAGCCAGGAGACCCACGGGGGGATGGGAGGACGCAGCACGAGGGGCACACCACACCAAAGTGGGATTAGCTGCTGACTGGGCTAGCTGTCCAATAAAAAAAGCCAGAGACAGAAAAGGCTGCCTGGTGGCTTATCATACAGCGCTGTGCTGTGCTGTCGAACCAGCAGCCCTGTGTCTCCCTCGTCTAGACCTTTGGACGTGACACGTCATGTGATGGAAAGAACGGTGTTGAGGCCATGCTCACAGACACGTTGCGTTATCGGTCACATTTTTCATCAGCCCCATTGACCCCCGCCGACACAGACTGGGGAGCAGACCGACATGGTCGACTGCCTCCACTCAGACTGGTCATGTGTTAGGGTCCTGTTCAGACAGAGGGGAACCAGGGATGACTGTAAACACATTGGTTTTCTACCATGTCTCAAGGCTGCTTTCCTTAGTGTTAGCGTAGCAGGAGAGTTTTTGTCATGTTATCCTGTAGATTTACACTTTATCATGCCTGTCAAAGGGCTCAACCTCAGACCAGCAGGATTAAGAAATACCTTTCATCCTGCAGGTGGTGGATGGGACTCCCTGCTCCCCAGACTCCTCGGCTGTGTGTGTCCAGGGGAAGTGCATCAAGGCTGGCTGTGACGGCAAGCTGGGCTCCAGTAAGAAGTTTGACAGGTGCGGCATCTGTGGCGGAGACAACAAGAGCTGCAAGAAGGTGTCGGGCCTCTTCACCAAGCCCATGTGAGTCTGCTGCCGCACAGCTGTTCTTTAGACACTTGTCATCCTTGCTAGCAACACGATATTAAATCGCGTTGACATTTCTGAACGAAATGAAGTATACAGTCATACAGTATGTAAACAGTGGCTGTGTTTCCTCACAGACATGGCTATAACTTCGTGGTCACTCTGCCCGTGGGAGCCTCCAACGTAGACGTCCGTCAGCGGGGCTACAAGGGCATGGTGAGCGATGACAACTACCTGGCCGTGAAGAACCACCATGGCCAGTATCTGCTCAACGGCAACTACGTGGTGTCTGCCGTGGAGAGGGACATCATCGTGAAGGGAAGCCTGCTGCGCTACAGCGGGACGGGAGGCCAGTCAGAGACCCTGCTGGCCGTCAAGCCCATCCGAGAGGCCCTGACGGTGGAGGTCCTCTCCGTGGGCCAGATGACTCCCCCTCGCATCCGCTACTCCTTCTACCTGGCCAGGGAGAGCAAGGAGGACAAGGCCCTGAAGAAGGAGGGCCGCGCCCGCTCCCACAACAGCGTGCTGGCCGAGGAGGGAGAAGAGGAGAAGGGCGGGGACGTCCTGAAGAAGACCTCCTACAGCAAGGAGGGCCAGCTCCCGGGGAAGTGGTCGTCGGCCTTGTGGGACGAGTGCTCGGTGACGTGCGGCGCCGGGCTCCAGAGGAGGATGGTGCAGTGCCTGGGGCCTGACGGGGAGCCCAGGGCGGACTGCGAGCCCACCCAGAGACCCTCGGCCACCAGGGTGTGCGGGGACCCCTGTCCCATGTGGGATATCGGGGAGTGGTCGCCCTGCTCCAAATCCTGCGGCAAGGGCTTTAAGAGGCGGCCCCTGCGCTGCACCACCCAGACAGGCCTGCTGCTACCCCGGGACCACTGTGCCGGCAAACGCAAACCACAGGAGCTGGACTTCTGTTCTCTACCCCCTTGTTAGTGAGTCCCTCTTCCCCTCCCTCTTCACAGCATAACCCCCGCCCTACGGACCAGTACAGCATGCCGGTCAAATAATGTACAGGACAAGGGAAAAAAACAACCTACCAACAACAACAAGGAAATCACTCCCAACAATCAGATCCATGTTTTGGGTACATCGTGAGCATCTGCCTGCAACATGGGACAGACATGACGAGGAAAAACATGTGTGCAGGGGAGAGACGGTTTCTGAGGGGTTGTTGACCTTTGGTCACTGATCGGCCAGTCAGCCTTCAGAGGTAGAAGTCTACCTCTGACCAACATAATCTGAAAAAGTTGTGTTCTTTTGTTACATGGGATATCCATTTAGCCAGAAATCGGTCAGTTTACTTGGTTGTTGATCATTAATGTTGGTTTCAGGTTATGGTTAGGTTTAGCGGCTATAACAGTGCACTGTTTTAACATGTAGATGGCGAGCAAATGGTCCGAAATAATCATCAACAATCAAGATCGTGTTGGGTGATGTAAATCAAACTGACAGTACTGAAAGAACATCTGAAAACTGGACAAACAAATGCTCTTGTACTGCAAGAACCGTCATCCTGCCTTAAAACCAGGCGTGGAATGACAACAATAAGCACAATAAGCACCAGGAGACAGGATCTGATTGGTACATTCAGTGTTGTTTTAAAGCATAGAGAAGGCTTTAGTTCAGCTGGGTTATGTTGGCCTTGGTTCAGTAGTTACTGCAGTTGGATACTACAGTATCAAAAATGAGGCATTTGTCTTCTAATGCTTCACTCTTTCCTCTTTTGTTTCAAAAACAAACAAAACGTGCTCACCATTTCTTTAGCAATGACAAAAGTGAGAGGTGTAGTGGACATGGGTGTCCCTTCAGCTCTCCTTGCAACCTAGGAAAAAAAACTACCTGTAGAACTATACAGACTTAGTGCAGTAATGAAAACATGTTAGATGTTCAAATGTTCAAACGATCAGCTCAATTGGCACTGGTGGCTATTGAAGAAGCAGGTAAAGTCACAGTGGGAGTAGAGAACAGGACAGGAACGTCTGCCCACTCCACCGCTGGTCTGCACCCTGTCAGCTGATACGATAGCCAGCTCTCAGTGATGTCATCGTTCTGCAGGCTCGGCTACAGCCCACACTTCACTGGTTCAGCAGCCATGTTGACTTAGTCTGGTGCCTGAACCTCCCCACGTCCCGTCCCCCCCCACACACACACGCACACAGACAGACGTGTTTACGTCTCTTCTATTGTTCAGCGGGACTGTTTGTCTCTCTCCTTGCCTTCATCACATGACCCACAGTCATGGTATCTCTTGTCCATTTGTTGAGCCAGTGGTGCAGCTGCTAAATTCCCGCCTGTCCGGCACAGTTGTCATAGCTAAGTTATTATCGTTGAAAGGATCGAGTGGTGAAAACAAGCCCTGGCATGAAGTCTTGGAGGCGGTACAGAATGTGTGTTATACTGGACCTCTATGTTCACATCCCAACAACCTGAAGCGAAACGTTATTTGTACACACTTAATGAAACCCTGTAATCCATTATATACTTCTTGTTTTGGTTCTTGAGAGGGACCACATTGTCCATCTAAAAGATGGTTCCTGTATTACTTGGAATATTTTTTTTCTTTGTCATATTTTGCAGTTTGTACAGCAAAAGACTTAAACGTCCTGCCTTGTATACTATGTATACATTCATTCGGCTGTGCTCAAATAAGTCATGTAAATACTTTTTTCATTTGTTTTGTGTGTCTATGCTGGCCTTTTGAATTGTCCTTGACTGTAAGATATTTATTCCAAATAAAACCATTTACAAACAAATCTTGAGCCGGTTGAATCGTGTTGTTTGTCCTTGTGCAACCTCAGCGGTCATAACAGGCCTCCCCTTGCAGGGTTGCCCTACAACGAATCACGAAAAAGCACGTACTGTTTACGACATACACAAGTTCCTTTCTCGTGTTCTACTTGTATCTGTTACTCATGTGTTTATATCATTTTCCAGAGGTTGTTTTAGAAATGTGGGGCAAATTGAAAGCCTGGACTGTTATCAACTGAGCAAGAAAAGTAGAGAGAGAGAGAGAGAGACCAGAGGGAAAGATGAGGGAGGGGTGAGGAGGAGAGAGGCGAACCAAATTGCAAGCAGGAAAATGTTACATCTGGAGCCTTCCAGAGCAGAGCCATGTATGGCAGTTTAGCTTTGTGACTGAAGTATATATATAGGCATTGAGAGAAGGGGTCAGGGCCCAGCACAGAAGGTATTGTTGCAGGCCAGGGTATTACATCAAGCTGAAGGTATTGTTATGTCGGTGGTACGAAATCTTGATTCACTTGACCTACATAAAGCAGATCGAAATAAACCTGGACGAAAACTGCAGGAGGATTTTCTTTCTTGGCCCTGTTGACCAAAGTTCAAGTTCATAACAGAGTCAGGTTGCAGGTTTTCTCTGAAAGGCGGAATCATTCTTTATCAAGAAATATTTAGGGCAGTGTCTGCGCGGCAGACGTGAAAAAGAAAACATGCAGACCTTTTCAGGATAGCTCGTTCCAAGGAACCATATGATAGAGAGGTATTAGTGATTTAAAGTTCCGCAATACAGCTTCTCCCCGATAAATCTCAAACATTCCAGGGCCTCGGCTCTATCAGTACTCTTTCCCAAGTCTAAAGAGTCTACGACCTGTTCACCGACCGAGGGGATCTCACAGGCAATGATTACATTTGAATTCATCCAGTATCTTCAGACCAAAAGTCGGTTGCATTTCTTAACAGTGCATCTGTTCTGTCACCCGCGGACGATGAGAGGATGAAAGTGGAATGATAAACGTGTAGATCTGACATTACGGTGCTTCATCTGGGGCCCACATCTCGTATTTCATTTTGCGGTTATTGTTTCCTTTAGCTGGTGTTCATCCACATTGTGGCACTGAGGCCTGGCCTTCAAACTCTTCCATGGAGCCTGCTGCCAGAGGATGACAGGATGGAATGGGAAGAGAGGGAAGTCTCTGGAAGAGAGGGAAAATCCGACCTCATCAGATCTGTCAGCGTGTATCCTGTTTAAACGAACTGACCCATAAATCCAGCGTTCTCTTCCTTCATTACGGCACCCTTTTTGGGACGACGCGCACAAATCTGATCCTGATTTAGCTCGACGGCTAATAAACCGTCAACAACTGAGGAACCCTGGTCGTAATTAGAACGAGGAGGAAGATGAGACGCTCTTCCTCCCTCCTTTCTGTACGGTCAGCACAGGGTTGTTTTTGTGGTTATCTCTGAATCAGAGAGACTGCGCTCCAGAGACAGCTTTAAAGATAATCACTCTCAAAGGAGGCCTTTGTGCGTAAGACTCATATGGCGCTGAGGATGCATGGTTAAAAGCAAATGAGAGGCCGCACACAAGGCCCGAGGCCCGAGACCCGAGGCCTGCCCATCTCCCAGGAGGTCTGCTGACTCGGCTGCCGAGGCCCCCCCAGCCCCCCGTCGCCTCCTTACAACGCTGGTGACAGATTCACAGCTGGCTGGAGAAAAGCTCTGCTACACACATACAGTACACATGCACACAAGCTCGGCGCTCCTCCACGACAGTGGGCCTTCCAAGTGACACCGCCCACAAGGGTCCACTCCCGTTCCAGGTTCAGAGAGTGTTCAGGCCCCAATGTTTTACTCTTTAACACATTCCATTTCACGGCCCCCTGGGAGCTCCTTGACCCGCCAGACAGCATCAACCCTGGTTAAGAGGGGTTGAGAGATAGCTCGGGCCGACTTCAAATCAACTCTCTCCTCCTCATAACCTGCCTTTGGAATTGAGGTGTCGACTAGAAGATAATGTTTGACCTCAGATCTAGGAGGCAGGATTGTTTATTGTATCTGGACGTTTTAACACAAACACTCAAATGGAGGTCATGGGAAACTCTAATGTTGGGCACCTACTGTATGTTGATAAAGTAACACAAGAAAAGTCATTATGAGAGATCTATATCAACACAGGCATCGGCCCAAATGTAATAAATATGGCTTTCTCACCTGATATAGTATTTCCTGTGACCGTGACCCCGTCAGAAAGGAGCTGGGAGGCTTGAGAAGACAAGGGAGGATACAACTGTCTCCATTCCTCCGGACCTCTTTGGACCTCCCACAGAAAAAGCAACACTTGACATGAAGGCTACAATAACTTCCATGTAATTACTTAGCGATACCTATTGTAAAAACGTTTTTTTTTCCCCTTCTCCATATGACCCTATAAAGCCCAACTTCCCCGTAGCAAGTTTCACTTGCGGTAAAGTCTAAACCGTTATGTAGTGCAACTACAAAGCAGTTTCTACATCATGACAACGAAAACCGTTTCCTAGCTTCTAGTCTAACTTCTACGGGCCGACCTGGGACTACAGGAAACTTCTACTGGAGTTCCAGCACAGAAAATGTACATTCTGCAGGTGCAGTTGTGACTTGTTTGGGCTTGTTCTGGACTGGTCAGTGCAGTGCTGTGTTGTATATCAGTATCAGTCTCTCAGGAAATCCTTGTTGCTACAGGCCGTTATATTGACTCAGGTGAACCCGACGACCACTGTCAAAACAGGAGCAGAGACTGCTAACTGCCCCAACTGTTTGTCATACAAACATTTAGCCGTCAGTGGTTCACAATGCAGACATACATGCCAAACAATGGATATTAGATCATAGCTGGAAAGGGGTACCACCAAAAAAACAAAAAACACCCTGGCCTTTCACGTCTATAATGTATAATGTAGAGAGAAAGCTGTCCCGTTGTTCAGTTCTTATAGACATGGAAGCTGTCAAACAGCCTATTGTATTATGTTTGTTGTATCCATAACAGTAATATGGCAACAATGACCTAATGCTAAGGCATCATTTTCAGGCACATCGGAGACTGAGGTACAAGTTAAAGGATGTCAGTTTAATGATTGATTACCCTCAGTGCTTCATAGAAACCGAACGTCATGGAATTTCTACGCTGAACTTGATGGAAAATTGCTCTAATCATCATGGATATGCGCGTGTACAGGTCTGTGTCTTTTCGTTGAACAGTATGACAGGAATTACATGGTTTATTTCTTACTCTGACCTTGTCGAAGACTAATGTTTCGTCTGTTTCCTGTGCTCCAGTCAACATCAATATGCC
Source organism: Mallotus villosus (assembly GCA_903064625.1). Lineage (NCBI taxonomy): Eukaryota > Metazoa > Chordata > Actinopteri > Osmeriformes > Salangidae > Mallotus > Mallotus villosus. The sequence goes on from CAEFZP010004787.1 coordinate 80,903, forward strand.
AAGCATACATCTATACTGTTTTACAACCAATTAAGGAGGGGATCATTATCAAGTCCCTACGTCTGTCTGAGCTCTGGAAGCCCAGCTCATTATTTCTACCAGACACTGCTGGGCCAGGCGTGGGAAATTCTGGAAGACTACATCACCAGCTCCCTCTTTCCACCTCTGGGCATGTGGGAACACTGTGAACAGAACACAGTGCACTATGGGAAATGAGTCCTCCAATAACAGTTCTTCTCCTGCCATTGAAATAAACCAAACACCGTCCACGGGCTTCCCCCAAAAGCCATTTGGAAAGGCGAATGATGTTTGAGGAAACCCAACAGCTTGAATCATCTCAGGGCTGAATCAAAGGGATATCTGTGTTCCCGGAGCTGCCTTGTTTTTATCTTAACTAGTGTTTGCTTACTGTCTATTGACTGTATTCAGATCCCGAGATTACCTCATCCGTTCTCTGGTCAGATTTAAAGGCAGGACGGGCAGCTGAGAAGGACAAAGACGACGCTGTGTCGACACTCACAAAGCTCCCTCGCTGCTAGCGCCGCAGGACGCTGTCTCAGAGCGCTGGAGTATCAGACAGGGCCAAGAGGGGAGACCTTGGCTGGGGTTGGCACCACCCTCACGGGACACCCCCGGGAGGGTGCTCGGAGAAGAAAGAGGCCGAGGGCCTGGGCCGTGGGATGGGGCAGGACAACTCCTACATGATAAACGGGCTTTGTTTGAGCAGAGCAGAGAGGCTAGCCAGGGCCAGTGTGTGCCCGTGTGGGCCAGTGTGTGCATGTGCGTGTTGACACCATTGCTAGAAGAGACTTCAGCAGATTGATTGTTTTACGGTAGGCATGACTGGAGAAAGATTTCATCGGCGGGCAGACAGGATGCTTTCGTTTATGCTAGTAACGCATCATGTTTTGGAACCGGGAAACCACAGCCAGATCCATGAGATGTAGATGTCTCAGGGCAAGATGTCGATGTCATTTTATATTTAATAGAAGTTCAATATCCAAAGGCATGCCAACTGCAGAGTATTGGCATCCGACTAAAATCTGGGGAATTTCATATTTATTTGCTCTAATCAAGAGTTTCTTAAAAGTCTCTGTCTGAAGAGAAAGATTGAGTAGAACCACATGTCTTTATTAGAGAGAATACCGACAGCTCCATGCGAAGGGGGCATGTTTTACAGATCAGACATTCATTCTTCCCACTATGATCTGACAAGATGAAAGCAAACAAGCACAAAAATTTGGTCTTAATTATCAGAGGTCGACGTGTCCGTCCGACACATGAAGCAGAAAAAGCAGGATACAAGATGACGTGATTCATTTCTTTTGACGCACACAAAAATCTCAAAGATTTAGGGTGGTCTTGTTCCCCTCTGTCCTGAAGGTTTTGGGGTGGTCCGGCTCCTCTTGGTCCAGTGTTTATTTGCAGCCAGGTTGAGCTTGACTTGCTCACCACACGTCTGTGTTTCAATGTCTCCACTATCCAGCATGCACAATGATGGAAGCTGACCAGAGCATGAAAACAGTTGGCCTTCCCTTACATGCTGCAGTTCACTCTCTCCATCCGTACCCTCTACTTACCAGATGTGGAGGAGAGGGCGGGAGCTGGAAAAATCGGGTTGACTGCGTGGTTCTTCAGGTGAAGGTGACCTTGCAGAAACCAGAGGGTCGTGGTTTCCCAGTTGGAGTCGATCCATTTGAAGAGAGGAGTTTGGATGTAAGAACGTTTGAGCCCTTGCACAACAGAACATGCTCTGAGTGGTGAGTGTGTGTTGTGTGTTGTGTGTTGTGTGTTGTGTGTGTGTGTGTGTGTTGTGTGTTGTGTGTTGTGTGTTGTGTGGTGTGTGGTGTGTGTGTTGTGTGTTGTGTATTGTATCGTTAGCATCAGAATGAGTAGTAGTCCTGCTGCCTGTGGTTTGTGTGTGTTGGGACTGTCAACCTGGCCCAGCCCGTCCTCAGAGACTGAGTTCATTACTCACCAGGCAAAACTTCTTGAAGGGAGACGTGAGAGGATGAAGTCATATGGTTACATGTATATATATATATATATATATACAGTATATAAATATATTAATTCCCAGAGCTAAAGTGATTGAGTGAAGGCCCATTACCAACCCATGGCCAGAAAGTTAGGGGGATTCTATATGCTTTAGTGATGTGTTGTACACAATATGAACCATCATCCCCCTACCAGCAAGATCATTACTAATGACATGGCATTCTTAAAAGATTGCTTGCCCCAAATCCTAGTCTAAGCTCTCAATGAGCACTTGAGAGTTCTAATTATAGGAGTTAATAAGTGCTCTCTAATTTACGATGAAAAAACAAACGGATAACGCTTCTTCTCTGAACTAGCGAGGGGTCTGGTGAGACCACATTTCCAAGAACAGGGGTTTAATCAAGGCCAGGATCAGACTGATCTAAACCTGCTGTAAGCAAACGCCCTCAAAGAGCCCTGGAAAATACATCACCCATAATCCCACGCTAAAACACAGCCACTCAGGTCATATAGAGCGTGTAACACTGAATTGAAACCAGCTCCATTTTGTGTGTTTTGTGTGTGTGTTTTTGTGTCAGCTTTTTTGCCATTCTCATGGATGAGAATTAAAATTAAAAAAAATCTGACAATCATACACTCTTCTATCACTTCTGTCACGACGTGAAGTGGGGTTGGACCCAAATGCAGGGAAGTCAGCAGGCATAGTTGAATGAAGGGTTTAATACTGAACTGGGCCACAGACAGGGGAACACGCAGCAACAAAGGGTAATGCAAAGACAAAGACTTGACACAAAACAGGAACCTAAATACACAGAACCAAACAAGACACAGGTGGACACAATGAAACTAACGAGAACTCAACAAGACACAGGTGAAGACAATGAGACAGGGAAACACTAGGGCAGGGCAAAACCAAACACAGGGGGGCACGGCTGTGGCCGTGACAGTACCCCCCTCTCAAGGGACGTCACACAAAGGCCGAGCAGGGGGTCGGAGCAGGTCCGGGGGTCGACCTGGAGGCAGGGCAGAGGGTCGGGGCAGGTCCGGGGGTCGACCTGGAGGCAGGGCAGAGGGTCGGGGCAGGTCCGGGGGTCGACCTGGAGGCAGGGCAGAGGGTCGGGGAATGTCCGGGGAACAGCCTGGGGCCCAGAGCAGGTCCAGGGAACCAACCGGGAGCGGCACGGTGGCGCCTGGGAGCGCGGACGAGGTGGCGTCTGGGAGCGCGAACACGGTGGCGCATGGGAGCGCGAACACGGTGGCGCATGGGAGCGCGAACACGGTGGCGCATGGGAGCGCGAACACGGTGGCGCATGGGAGCGCGGACGAGGTGGCGCCTGGGAGCGCGGACGAGGGGGCGCCTGGGAGCGCGGACGAGGGGGCGCCTGGGAGCGCGGACGAGGGGGCGCCTGGGAGCGCGGACGAGGGGGCGCCTGGGAGCGCGGACGAGGGGGCGCCTGGGAGCACAGGCGGCAGACAGAAGGCCTCCGGAGGAGGAGGAGGCGGCGGCCAGATGTCCTCGGGGTGAGGAGGAGGCCAGAAGTCCTCGGGCGGAGGAGGAGGCGGCCAGAAGTCCTCGGGAGGAGGAGGAGGCGGCCAGAAGTCCTCGGGCGGAGGAGGAGGCGGCCAGAAGTCCTCGGGGTGAGGAGGAGGCGGCACGAAGTCCTCGGGCGGAGGAGGAGGCGGCCAGAAGTCCTCGGGCGGAGGAGGAGGCCAGAAGTCCTCGGGCGGAGGAGGAGGCGGCCAGAAGTCCTCGGGCGGAGGAGGAGGCGGCCAGAAGTCCTCGGGCGGAGGAGGAGGCCAGAAGTCCTCGGGCGGACTGGCGCTGGCCGCACAACCTCAGGGCGAGGCCGGGGCACAGGGAAGGAGCGGGGCTGGGGCACAGGCAAGGAGCGGGGCTGGGGCACAGGCAAGGAGCGGGGCTGGGGCACAGGCAAGGAGCGGGGCCGGGGCACAGGGAAGGAGCGGGGCTGGGGCACAGGCAAGGAGCGGGGCTGGGGCACAGGGAAGGAGCGGGGCCAGGGCTCCGGACAGGACCGGGGCTGGGTTCCGGCGGCAGGCGGCCGAAACTCCCAGGCTGGAACAGCCTCGGTGGTCGGGGCACTGGGCAGCACAACCTCTGGATGAGGCAGGGGCCCAGGGCAGGACCGAGGCTTGAGTCGAGGTTCGGGCTGGGGCTGGAGCCGAGGCAGGAACCAGGATTTGGGCTGGGCCCTCCGCTGCAGGCTTCGGGGTCCACCAAAGGCAAGCCTGGTCCCCAAGAAAGGGTTCGGGGAACTCACCGCTGGGTCCAATTTTGGTCTTGGCATTCTGTCACGACGTGAAGTGGGGTTGGACCCAAATGCAGGGAAGTCAGCAGGCATAGTTGAATGAAGGGTTTAATACTGAACTGGGCCACAGACAGGGGAACACGCAGCAACAAAGGGTAATGCAAAGACAAAGACTTGACACAAAACAGGAACCTAAATACACAGAACCAAACAAGACACAGGTGGACACAATGAAACTAACGAGAACTCAACAAGACACAGGTGAAGACAATGAGACAGGGAAACACTAGGGCAGGGCAAAACCAAACACAGGGGGGCACGGCTGTGGCCGTGACAACTTCCATAATGACAAAAACTTGAATATGTTATCATTTTAAACCAATGCCTATTGTCAATGTCGAAACAGCACCGAGCGTGATGTTAGTCATGGTTTATCTTACAGGTTTCTATGACTACTTATAATACTGGTTATGTCATGCTAAAGACTGTATTCGAAGTTTTATGACAGAGTGTGAGCACCGCCGTGGCGACGCTCCACGCGACCATGCCAAGGGTGCACGACTCTTTCCACTTTCGACATCAGCGACGGCAACTGCAGCTAATGTTCCCTGGATGCAGACTGCCCTGTGCTCTGTCTTCATCCTACTCTAGGCAGGAAAGGCTTGTCTTCACTTTACACCTCCCAGTCTGTCCTGTGGAGCCACACGCCTTCCATCGGCTGTGTGACAACCGTTACCCAGGAGTCAGTGGGCCAAGAAAACACAAAGGATTTGAGGCCCGATTCTCATCCACTCAGACAATGTGACTTTGTCTGTCTGCAGGAATGAGAGGGTGGGTGTTCTGGTGCTCAGAGCGTGATGAACATGGCACTTGAGCTGGATGTGTTGACGTGTGTGTGAGGATGAACTTGAGGGCAACCACTCTCTCTACACAGAAACCATAACCGCAGGCAAGCTGCCAGGCCACATGGTGTGACAGTGAACATCCTCGGAGTTCAGCAATTATCATACCGTTCAGTAAACATAGCTCGGTTTATCAGAGTTTCCAGACTTAGTAATGAACCACAAGATCATCCAAAGGTTGCCAGGTTCAGGATGAGAAACCTGCCAGAGAAATACAAAACAAAACTATTCCTGAATAAAAGCAAGTATGAGCAAATTGGAGAAATTAGAAGATGTATATTTCAAGCAGTGCAAATAAATAGAACAGAGAATCTCTTATTTCACAACTGGTTTCAAAATATCAGCATGGACAGACCGCGAGGAAATCCTCTCTTTGAACTAAGATTTAAAATTCTAAACAGCAAAGCTCAATAAGTTATGTCATTAATCATGCGAGGGGATACCAAGCAGAGATTTTTTCAGGGCTCTCATGTCGGGCCAAATAGACTGGCAGGCTTCAACACATTTGCTCTGTGTCTTAACTTGCCAACTCTAGGTCATATAGTGAGCTAATAAGACATTCAACTTTTTTTGTTTTCGAATGTTGAGGTATGTTTGGTTTGGAGAAATCAGTGGTCCTTGGATACAGCTTCTTGGCGTTCAAGGTTTGATACATTGGAGTAAACTTGGTTGTCCCTGTGTACAGTACTGTGATTTGATAAATTATTTATAGTTGTAGAAGAGACCCACCAATGAAGGATCAGCAATAATTACATCTTTGTGAGTCAATGTTTTCTGTCTAATAAAGACAAGTCCTTTTTAACGTCCCTTATTAAAAAACAACAGTGAGTCACCGGCCTGTCTTTATAAGACCTGATTAGAAAAACAGAAAGAAATCCAAACAAAAGAAACAACCATCTTATTTTTCGGCTTCAAAGGTCTTAAAGGAATATGAGAACCATTGTCTATGCAAACCAAACATATTGAGGTGGAACTCTTCCCCCTCTCCTAGGTCGTTCAGAGCCTCTCAGACAAGGATGTTAGGACACAGATGTATCCCAGTCTCAAAGAGGCTGTTCTTCTAAATTAACGTCTAAAACAACTTTTTTCTGAAAGTGACGTTTTCCCAAAACCTCATGTGAAATTACTAAAGTTACTTAAAATCCTCTATTTTCAAATATCTGGTCTGAACAGGCTAGGTGGTTTTTTTGCGTCTATTCCTACTGGAGTGGACTTCCTGAGTCAGCACCTTCAGATGGACGCTGACCAAGTATGACCCTTGCCTGGTTCTCGGTGACTGACAGGACGTTGGCTGAGCCCCCCCCTCTGTGACCAGCAGCAGGTGCTGCTGACGGGGGAATTTGCCCTTTTTCATTTTTTTACGTTAGTCATTACAGATGACTGCGCTCATTTGGCAAGAGCGGCCCGAGAGCTCATTTACCATCGCCTGAGGGACAAGCGCTAGTGAAAACAAACACAGGTTTATGCAGTATAAATGTAAAGGTCAATGTTACCATAAAGGGCTGTAATGTTTACATGTTTTTCAGGTTTTTCATCACCTCGCCCTTTACAGAACTACACTGGCCAGAGTCGAGGGTACCTTTTTATCCTTTTTATAAGTTCCAACGGTGCAAAAATGTGTTAACTGTCCGCGCTTGTTCATGCATTTATAAATAAAAAATTGTTGTCATATTTTGTCTTGGGGAAACCTTGTTTACGAAAGCCTCACTAGAGAATACCACTTTTGACAGAAAATCGAATCTAACGCTGGGAATGCTAGGGTTGGAGTAGAAAGAACGATAACAGACAAGTCCATCACCACTAAAATACGGGAAAGGGACATTCTTTGGTACCATGGAGAAAGCAAGAGCCAAAACAAAGTTGAAACAAGCAAATTGGAGTCAAATGTAGCAACGGTTGCCAAGTTCTGTTTTGAACCACTGTGATGTTGTTTTAGAGGCATATTCCCCAACCAGGCCGGCTTTCCTTGTTTTAGGAGGGTGACGTCACACTAATGGAGGTCTCTAATCTCTGGTGTTCAGCGTGTTCATGAGTCCCAGCCATTATCCCAACATTGTAATGCCAAAACATAACTCTGCAGCATGTTCATTTGTCAGTCAGTCCCACATGTGGATGGAACTTTGCTGTTGAGTCGTTACATGACCCAAGTCCAACTGAAAAGTGGCCAACAACATAGGTTTAGAATTCTAACCTCTGATGTGGAATATGTGGACTCTGATGTGGACCTCTTTATTACACTCTCACTGCTCCACGTCTGCTCATGTGTCTATAGAGAAGACTGATCTCAGACCTCAACGTTTTGAATCAAACTCACTTTTCTGTACTGTTTGAAAATATACTGGGAGCTGCCTATATGTTAGGCATGCTGTTCATGTCTGTGGTGACATCATGTAACAATGAAGTTCTGTGAGTGGAGCAGGTGCTCTGGCAAAAACATGGATATGAACTGCAAGATTGCAGATACGGCCTGTAATTTAGGAAATCACCTATAAAAAAACTACCGTTGGAAAGCACACTCAGAATCCAGAATCCATTAGTATAATGTGATCCAAGACTAATGATTAATCATCGACATATGCAGTCAATAAAGTCCCCTATCAAATATCCATCTTCTTGATTGTAACCATTGATTGCACTTGCCCTCAATTATCATCATTATATCATTGGTATGTTTGATCATGGTCAGCCCAAATGGAGAAACTCGATTTTTGATTGTAGGATAACTAGTCACTGATATTAGAACCTTGATGTTTCTCACCATAAGGTAGACCACACCAGTGCAAACTAAGACCACTTCACAGATATTTGTAATATAAGTAACTTTGACTTCCTCGTAGATAGTTGGGGTAAAATCTGCTGCAATACATATTAGCCAATGTCTCATTTTATCTTGATATCTAACCGGAGCATATCCCTTGACAATGTTATTTTTCTTCACAGAAGAAGAACAACATGGACAACATACCTCAGTGACAGGGGCCTGTGCTGTATCATAGCGTGTTACACAAGTCCATTGGGGGAGGACAACGCGTCCAAAACAAAGTGCACACCAAGCACAGTTTTGCTGTTATTAACTATCAAACAGCACATTGGCTACACAGCATATACACAATTCATCCTCAGTGATCACAGAAGGGATGGTGAGTTGTGCTGGGCCTTGCTACGCTGGGCCTGGCTCTTCAGAGGACAGGCAGACAGAGATACAGGCTCATGATGAATCCGTCTAGGATTGTTGTGCGGATGCACTCAGGACCCTCTACCCCCAAAGCCTCAAAAGGTGAGCAGATGCTCTGAGCATGGAGTTCAAACTCGAGCGGCCCCCTTTGGATCTTGATGCTATCTCAAGGACACGTGTTCTGGTTTATCTCCAGAAATCTCCAGATCTTGGGGTTTCTTTTCATGTTTTTTTTTCTTCTTCTGGGAAACGGGGACCAGGGACACCGGGGAAGACAGGTCTGGTCTCCCTGGACCAGGCCCTGACCGGGGAAGACAGGTCTGGTCTCCATGGACCAGGCCCTGACCGGGGAAGACAGGTCTGGTCTCCATGGACCAGGCCCTGGGAGTCTGTAGCAGACACAATCATGTCCATGAACACTCCCCCTAGGGTTCCTGATGTTCGGTAATAAACGAGAACACTGATACATTTGTCAAACTGCTGTCTGCTTATCTGTATTTTCTGAGTCGAGAATCAATTCACCATGGAGAAATCCCACTGAAGCCAATAAGAGTCTGCCAACAAGATAAAAGCCGGGAGAAATATGGGCTGTGTAAGCTGATAGTTCATTACCACGGTAACACAGTATGTCACAGTATTACTGCAGTTGGGAGGTGGTAGGAAGAGGTACACTGTGCAATTTGTCTGATAATAGAGAACAAGAACTTCCAATACCTGAACATGTAACTTGCATCAGCAGACATATTTCAAGACCAAGTCCCCATTACAACAAATGGCTTGGTCATTCAGGGATGCTGCACTATGTACAGCTCAGCCACTGAGTATGATGTGGATTTCAGAACTATAACATATCCACTGTTTAACCTCTATAAAAATACATAACTTCCTAACTGTTTCTCTTGTTTTGTAGACCTAACCGAGCTTGAGGTTGGAGATGCAGCCATGAACATGGGAGAGATCCCTAAGGTCAACGTCGTCACACAAGGTCAAGAGCTTTTCAGGAACGTTTCAGAATCTTTGCATTCCAGATAGCAACATTGCAGCAACTCTGCCAGTGTCCCAGTGTTGACTGTAAATGTCTCCAAAATATTGTCTATTAATTTTGGAGCCAAGATTCTGTTCTCTGCCAGTCCTGCAGCTGTTGCCAGCTATGTGCTTCTGTCTTCTTACATTTCAATGGCATGTTTCAAAAAACATTCCAAATATGAGGTCCAGGATGCAAGTTCATGTTTCAGCTTGATGAACGGAAATAGCCACAATTTGACCCCGAAACCATGACATGTAAAGCACCTGGAGAGAGCTTACAGGACATGGTCAAACCTCTAAAAAGGAATTGTGGTCAGAGTCTGATTTCATACAATATCAAACTTAAATTAAATCGCTTCCATGTGGTTCCTGGGGTATGTCTCTGCATGACTTTGTATATTGTGTTTCAAGATGGAAAGCCTTGTTCACCATCCATGAGCAGAATGGTAAAAGACATGATTTGCATAGAAAAATTGGCTCAGTGCTGCAGCTAGGACAGATTTTAAGACTGCTTGAGCTATTATTTTCTTCATACAGTAACAGTTCTTTTTTTTTACAAAGAATGCATTGTGCACACTATAGTGCAGACTGAGAATACTAAGTGCCTTTGTTCTTTGTTTGGCAGGACACATGACCAGCTCTTTTTGGGTTCCCCCTCTTGAACTCATTCTCTGCCATGAGCAGAACCATTATGGAGGGCAGAGCTGTCCATGGAAAGAGCAGAGAGTCCCCCCCCACTCCCCCCCCCACTCCCCGCCCCACCCCAGAACAGAAACGAGGGGAACGGAGGGGGGGGGGAGGGGGTAGTGTAATCAAGGACTTTCCAGTGTTACAGTAAATTTGGGTTGCCATGGTGAAAATGTACGGGGTTTCCGCATCAACATTGATGCGGGTGATCGGCCTCTCCGCACGGCCTTGAGGAGGGACGCTAATCCAAACAGCCTGCCGAGGAGCCTGCTGGCTCCACATGATCCTCCTTAACGCCCTTCTTCCATTCCTCTTCCTCCTCATCACCCCACCCCCCTCCTCCTCCTCCTTCTTCTTTGTACTCCTTTCTCCTCTGCTTCATGTCTCCTGTGCATGCTGCGCTCTAACTGGGATGGATTATCAAGAGTGATAGAGAGGTAGAGAGAGAGACCGTGAGAAGGCTTCTGACATACAGTACAGTAGATAGAAGTAGAAGAATTGCTGAGGTTGTCATCATTATTAGACCACTGAGCATTACCAAGACTGCTGCTGTGGGGCTTTCAGAGTCTGGCATTGTTGTCATGGTTTCTACTGAGGATTGGGCAGGTCCCCCTGTCCAACGAGAAAAAGGAAAAAATCACCTGGGTGGTCGTCCTGGAGCCAACCTATTAGGAGAAAGTGTGAGTCACTTGGGAACCTGGGGTAGCCAATCAGAGCTCACTTCCAAGTCCCATAATGACTCATCAGCAGAGTTAATTGGGTAACGGACCCTGGTGATGCAGGAAATAATTTTTGTTGTTTTCCTTCTCCTGGTCAAGTAAGAATAACATTTGAAGTATTCAAAATACCAAATGTGTTTCAGATTTTTCTTTTGTCCATGGCCAAGTTTGGAACAGTCAATTCATACGGTCGTCCATGAGAAAACAGGGCACCAGCACATGTATGAGAAACCCTTTGAAGACCTAAACTGCAACAACTCTTATTAGTTTTTGACTGAACACACCAGATTTCCTTGAACATAAGGTCTGCAGAAGACACTTGGGCGGAGGATGTTGAAAGTTATTGAATACATAAAAGTTGTCGACAGGCGTCCGACATATAATTTGGTGGTTATGGCTGGTTTCGGTTTTATGACCTTTTTTCTCCTTTAATTGAGATATTGAGCATGGACTGAATCTTCCAGCTGTAATGGCAGAGCACACAAATATGACAGTGCAGTGGTTTCACGGTTCACTTAATTGTGTCTAGTGGGGAATATATATTTTAATTTGATGTCACAGAGTAATGGGGGTACATGGTGCGTACAGTGCCTACTGCTGTGCGGATGCTCAACTTAAATCCAATACATCATAAACAGCCCTCAACAGAACACTGTATCCAGAACACACAGAACCGATGCCACCATGTTCTCCTCTGCAGTACTCAGTGAGTGTCTCTCAGCCACAGATGTCTGGCATCGCTGGCCCAAACAGATCGCCTTGTTGATTCACAGCTCAGAGAAGGATGCACTGGGGTGGGCTTAGCAGCAATGAAGTTTCGCACACTTTGCCATTCAAGAAAATATATATTTGTCCCCGATTTTTCGTAATCCGAATATCCAGTTCTCTATGTGTTTTCGGGTGTACGAACTTTCCATTCCCTCCTACTCTCTCCAATAGTTGTTGGCTGCTGCTCTAGTACTATGCCAAGGCTGACATCAGTACTCAGACTTGAAGACAGGAAGGTCCTCCATGCCACTGTCCAGGAGAGGAAACTACCAGGATTTGCAGGTCATATTCCTGGACAGTGGAAAGCTGTTGAGGAAATGAAAATGAGATGAGAAAATCAGGCCTAATGTAGAAAACACAACGATGTCAACAGAGGGCTGTTGTAGCCTGCTAGGAGTGAACTGTTATTACAATTGTGCATGGTCTTCTCTGTATGTTGCTTGGAAACTTGCTCATCCCAACAATGGAAAAGGGAGTTTAGTTTGCCACAAGAGATAAATCATTTAGTTTAATAATTAGATTAAAAAAACATCTGTTTGTCAATTTCACCACTAAAAGACTGAAGGTTATGGGAAAACCGTTCAATTGGTGACTTTTGAAGAGAACACTCTGTATGTCACAAAAACATAATGAATAAATCAAAAAAAGAACATACTGATCACATCTGAGACATGAAGTTAGGTCCCAGAGTAAATCAGTTCGCAATGATTTCTGTCCCCCAGTTCCTGACCTCACTTCAGAATTCAGGGTTTGGGATGCATGGACTTACTGTTGTTCTTACCTCGTCGACCCCAGCCATGGCACATCAGGAACACTTTACGTCCGACCTCCCCGACGTGGCAACTCTGTCACCCATGACCGCCCTCTGACCACATGAGTCTGAGGGCCGGTCCCCAGAGGGTCAGGCCCCGCTCTCCTCACATCCATGCAGCCTGAGTGTGGACCCAGGGGAGCCTTCTCTCTGTCCAGCGGTACCGATGGTACGACATCGAGCACAGCCATGTTTAAGTCATGATTTCACACCCTTGACGTCCCACACGTCCTCTATCAATAACAATGATTTCATATTTGAACCTCCCCAGCCAAACAAGTCTTTCGCTCTGGGGCTACGGTATACAGAGGTCACTCACAAAGCCTGTGTCACATTAAAACATTGACTTTCTTTCCACCTTTTCTGCCCCCCTGGTCACAGATGGTAGCAATCCTATCACTCGAAACCCTGCGCACCTTATCCGTAAATCACTCTGACATCGAGAACTTCCTCCAGTTATTTACTCTCAGGGAGAGCGGAGAGCAGGGAGAAGGGGGGGGGGAGTCTAACGAAAACACAAAGCACCTGCCTACAGCTTTTTCATCATCTCCCTCTCTTCAGCAAAAGACTGCAGGCTGACACGGGTAAATGCGTCACTGCCGTAACTCAATCCTTGACGTGATCGTTGGGAAGCAGGGTTGACGCCATGGCGATGAACGCCGGACACAGTCCAGATCCTCTAATGATAATAGAAAGCATATAGACCCCGTCTGCAGGTCAGGTCCGCCTCCTCCCCTCCAGGTTTGCGAGTGCTGCACCTGCCCTCTGACGAGTGCCGGGCCTGCGTCTCCAGTCCCTGCTCCTCTGGGAACAGCCTCCACGTCACACACACCGGGGAACAGACCCAAGACACATCTGCAACACACCTTGGAGCAGCAAGTACATCAACTTGATTGAAATGATGATTAGCAGCCAAACAAACAACTATTTGTCATGATATAAGTAGTAGTTTGGACAAACTTTTGACTGGTACTGTACATACTTTAAACACCTCAACACAGTAAAAACATCTTTAATCCACGTCCATCGTCTTAGAAAAACATACCGTATAATTATTTAACACATACAGTCGTGATATACAGCGCCACTCATCCACTGAGCCTTGGAGAGATACATGACAGCTAGATGCTAGCACGTTCCTCCCCATGGCCGTCCGAGGCAGAGACACCCCAGTCCAAATAGCTGGTCAAGTGCTCACACGTCTGGCTGTCCCCGGAGAGCGAGCACCGCCCTCCCACCCCACCCACCGCCGCCCCCCCCCCTGCCCTTCACTCGGCACCCCAGCAGCACCGTGGCCCTCGCAGCGCCTGGCTGGCTCCCAGCATGCTCCAGCGGGCAGGTTCATCCCCCCCTACGGATGTGTACGTCTTCATTATGGGCTGTCAGTGGCGCTCCGGGCCGTTTGGGCTCACGGAGCGCTCCGCTGCCTTGACTGTGATGCAGGTGTGATCGTGGGTCTGGCCCAGGGTGCCAAAAAGGGAGGTGGTATCATTGAGTTAGTGTGTGTCGACACAGGAAACAACAGGAAATTTGTGTCTTTAGCATCAGCCCCCCGAATACAGAAGGGCCTCTGCTTTGGCACACACATACGTGTCTTTGTTTTGTCCTCTAATACCTTCCTGATACCTTTTCCTTTTCCTAATTCAGATATATCTAGAGGCACTAACTTGGTGTGTGTGTGTGTGTATGTGAGTGCTGTGTGCGGTTCTGTGTCTGTGTGGTTTGTGTGTGTGTGTGTGTGGGGGGGTTGTGTGTTGGAGAGTTTGAGCATTTGATTGGTGTAGGGAGTAAGTGTTCCACCGTCTCATATATCTGTTTTTAAGATAAGTTCCAGTAACAAGGCATTTTAACGCAAATACACAAAAACTGATTTGAGTTTGGATTTCACTCTCATGACCCCAACAATAATGACTGTGGGAATGTAATCCCAGCCCTGAAGCACGCCTATTATTTAATATATCAGCCCTTGTTTTGATAAAAGCTCTGTGAGCTTTGCAATCTAACTTTGCAATCTTAGACCTGGAACATTGTATTCTTTAACTAAAAAGGTGCCTGCCTCACATATCTAACCTTAACTCACACACAGAGGAAATGAGGCCTTAGAACAATGAGGTAAAAGCACAACAACCTGTCAGGCCTTCCCTATCTTAACAAAGCTCTTTTGGCCACAGTTTAAGATGATCAACATTCATGACACAAATTGCTCAAATGATCTACAGTAGTTTGTAAAAGGGACGTGACTGTTTTGATTTGGAGCTATTTGGTTGACTGGACGAGTTTGTATTATTACACAATACGATCTCACCACTTCCTTCCGCGGGGCTTGTTGGAGGCTTAGAGCAGGCATATCAAATCTCATTGGCTGCGAGGTACTGTATGGCAGAGCTTTGAATGAGCTCACTGCCAAACGCAAGTGAGTGAATTGAAAGAGAATAGATGTAATTCTGGTGAAGAAGTGAAGTAAACCCCCCTGTCTATGCCTGGTACATCACACAAGCCTAACGCGTTCTCCTCACGGGGGTCGGACAGCTTGAAATGCTGACGTGGAACGGCTTAGATCAGAATGAAAACATCTCGGATGCACTGAGGCCGGTTCCTGTGTGGCCGCGGGGCGCACGCAGCTACGGCGTCACAGGGATGTTGTTCGGCAGGAAGACCGCAACGGGAGTTTATTTGGGATGCGCTGGACTGAGACCGGGGCCGACTCTGGACACACTGACCCCTGGTTGAGGACAAGGGAGAGGGAGCGTGGCTCCGCAACGACTCCTGTCCTGTTTGTTTGACTAGCAGATCCGATATGTGAGACAGGGCAGAGGTAACGTCAGACCTGCGTGTGCTTGCGTGTGTGCTTGCGGGCACATGGTTTTATACTGCTCTGCATTTCTGTGTGTCCAGCATGTGCTATGTCTCTGTGTGGCCTGTATGTATGTATTTATGTGTGTGTGTGTAAGAGAGAGAGAGAGAAAGAGAGAGAAAGCGTGTATGTGGGTTTGTGTGTGTGTGTGCGTGTGTGTGAGAGAGAGAGAGAGATAGATAGAGAGGAAAAGAGAGTGTGAGAATGTGTGTGTGTGTGTGTGTGAATGTGTGGATGTGTGGATGTGTGCATGAGTGATAAGGAGCATGTGTGTGTGTGTGTGTAAGATAGAGTTTAGTCCAGCAGCTGGGGTCCAGGAGGACCTAGTGATCCCTGTGGTTTCCTCTCTCTCTCTCTCTCTCTCTCTCTCTCTCTCTCTCTCTCTCTCTCTCGGAGCTGTGCAGGACTGGGTCCAGATCACACAACTCTTCTCCCTGTGACTCATTCATAGAATATTCTGCCCCCCCCCCTTCTCTCTCTCTTTCTCTCTCTCTCATTTTAAAGACTAAGCCATCCGTTTTATTTTGCAGTCGTTTTTAAACAGCTGAAGGCTCCAATGGTGTGCCACATATTTCTTTGAAAGACACATCTTATGGCAGAAGTAAAGACATTTATGGGCCATCCCAGTTAAGTTTAAGAAATGATATTGATATTGATGCTTCATACTGGACAGCGGTATCTTTCGGAAAAACACTATCCCAGATTATTGTGTTTCTTCAGAGTGTGAGGATAATATTTATCCTGCAGACTCTCAGAGGTCATGGTCAAATGAATGTATATCATGCTGTACACAAGCAGCAATGTTTGTTTTGTCTAGTTTCAAAATGTAAACACCAACTGCCGCCTTGCGGCATTTTAAATTAACCATGGAAAGTATCTGTGTGAATATCTATGAAAGGAGTAAAGAAGAGATAGATGGAAGCTATTGGTCAGAGACAACTGTTGATGATGATGAATATCTACTCAGAGCTGAGGTAAAGAGGGATCCCAACATTATGGAGAATCCTCCGTAAAGATGCAGGCAACAGTTACCTCAGCTTGGCTTTAGTATGTGGTCTCTTTCCCTCTCTGTATTGTAAGCACGCACTCCAGCCACCTGCAAAACTCATTAGGCCGCACCAGATTGGTTCCACATGTAGAGATGCACTCCCACAAATACTGTGTCCCATAAAACGGAAAGTCTTGGCATAAAATTGTGTGAAGAAACGGATGGAATTGGGAGAGAGTAAAGATTCTGAAAGGTGGACACTGGAAGCAAATGAGTAGCTTTTGGTTTTTGCATCAACTTTGCTGCCGAAGTCACAGAAGAAAAATGTGATATGAAAAGAGGCGATATGTCACAAAATTCCTTCGACTCAAAATGGCTGACAATTCTGGTCATGAAATATGGGAGACAGAACACTCCCTGGCCATAAAAAAAAATGGCAGGAACCTTACACCAAATTACTCTTCTTGAGTCAAAACACAGTTCAGTGAGTTGTTGGACTTAAAACCCCGTCCAGTTATCATTTGCAACACAGTTAACCACATAGAGTCCAAATATACATTACCAGTCAAAAGTTTGGACGCATTTTCCGTATATAAAACTTATTGGAATTGAATAAGCAATGAACAGGTAGAATACTGATGTAACAAGTACTCAGAGAGAGAGAATGAAACAGACTCAGAGTCTCTGTCTCTGTCTCTGTCTCTGTCTCTGCGTCTGCCTCTGCCTCTGCCTCAGCCTCTCCCTCTCCCTCTCTCTTTCTCTCTCCCCCTTCTTTGGGGTGTTCTCTACATTACAGATAAGCCCCAAAGTTGTGCTGGGTTTTCAAAGTGTTGGTGCATGCTGGGTTTGGCTGCCCGCTCCATCCCACTGCTGGAGCTCAGAGGCAGCTGTCAGGCCCTCCGGCATGACTCAGAGCCCTGCCTGCATGTGGGTGTCTCCAGTGTGGAGTCAGCAAGGGTGTGGTGGTGCTGGAGCCAGAGCCCCAAGCCCATAGCATAGCTCACAACCACAGACCCTCCAGCAGAGACATGCACACAGAGGGTGTGCTAACACACACGCACACGCACACAAGCATGCACACACACACACACACACAGACACACAGACACACAACGAGCTTGGGGAACAGGACAGTCTCCTTCGTACGTTATGTGGGGGAGTAGGGTCTTTTACAGGGCTTTCCTCCCCATCAGCAAATAACTGCTCCTCTGTCAGACTGACGACAGGCAAAGCTCTCTTAGTGAAAGCCATTTGAATAATTCTTTTTTGTCGAGCACAAAAGGTCAGCTGTTCTCCAAGATGACTAATAAGATCCAGATAGACGCCTGTAATGTATTGTCATAAGAGGCTGTTGATGCTTCTCATTTTATGAATAACGTTCTGGATGATCCCCAGCTGTTGGATCTCGACGCTGCATGCTGAGGTGGCTTACGGGACACGATCCAGGTTGTTACGAAACGATAAAATAACCAACAGTTGATTGCAGTTTGACGTGGAGTGGGCTGCATCAGATCTCCTCATGGCTTGAAGTGCTCCCAAAATGTTTTATGGTTTCCTACATCCACCAGAACTCTGATTCTCTGATACTGACTGTTGGGAGGCTATGGGGAGACTGGAGAGACAGGGTTGAGGGAAGGCTGGGGGAGACTGGAGAGGCTGAGGCAGGGCTGAAGAGAGGCTGGCTCATGAATAGAGGCAGCGAGTGAGATGCCAACGGCAGACACTTGCCTGCCTGTCAAACCATCACGAGACAGAGAAGTCAGGTCAAATTTCTCAGACAACGTTTTGGTGCTTCTGCAACCAGTGAGAATAAAACGTGTCAGGAAGAAAGCAACATTCACAGAGGCTGGCGCCAGTTGAAAGTTTCAATTGCTGCACTCGACAACAAGAAACTTTGTTGATGTTTTTGCTTCAGCCAAACACTGACACACCTTGCCCCCCATGTTACGTCATTCCAATGATCATAAATCACAGGCGGATTCAGATTCAGAGTATTACGAAACAAAAACAACACTTCCTTCCTACCTTCCATGAGAGATCAAACGCGTGGCCTGGCCCAAAACGAACCTTCTCTGTAGCAAATCTCCCTCTCTCATTTCATTGAGCTAAGCTATTGTGCTTGATGAATGGCTAGATAGCACGCAGAAGAGAAAGTGGGCATCCAAACACACGCACAAAAAAAGGAAAAAATGACTTGACACGGCCTGAAATAAATGCTTTCTTCCGAGCTACAGATGAAATGGGTGACTGTAACACAGCCTGTGGGCAGTCAAGCAGGCAACATTTAATTAAGTATTGGGGTATGGATTACCTGAGAGGAGATAGAGGAATCAACTGGGTTCAGAGAGAACGCCATCCGCTCCCTTGGCATAAGATGTGTCAGCATCACAAGGGGAGGGAAGGCGAGACGACGCAAGAAATCCTTTTGTATGAATGGGGATACAAACATGGCTTCATCTGCACAGTCAACTTAGCATCAGGACACATTATATAGCTTAAAGTCCTGCAGCCCATTTGGAAAATAAGAGACAGCGTCAATAAACACGGTTCCTGTTGGGGAAGCGGTGCGGAGTGTTGTTTCCCGGTAAAACGCTGTCACAGTTGTGGTATTAATATAGACAGTAACAGGCTGATGTTACCCGGGGAGACGCTGATGAATGGGAGGAGGAAGGGAGGGTGTCTACAGGGAGGGGAGTTGTACAGGGGAGCCTTGTTGCTTCACTACTCCTCTGTTACTTTGACAAACACACCAGCCTTATCTTTTGGAAGCCAAGAGTCCCACAGGCTTCCTTCAGTCGTCGTTTTCTGGAAACCTCGAAAGATCAATCAATTATATGACAATAAATAAGGGGTCCTACAGAGAGGCCGGACTGCCGACCATGACTACTTATGTAACTGCTTCAGTCTGGTGGTTTGAGACCACCTCCTCTGAACTGGTGCAGAGAAGCCCAGCAGTCATTAATAACTGTTCTTCTTACTGATGAGGAGTGTGCTGCGCTATGGCGTGGGACGGCTCTGGTACAAAGAGTTCCCCATCGTGTCCCTGGCAGGTGGAGCTAATCTAAACATTTGGTTTGTACTGTAATGTGGTGCAAATTCTTTTCAGGGACCAGCTGGGAACAGGTAATTCCTCCCTCCGCTGCCCCACCCCCCCCCCACCCGGAAAAAATCCCAATTCTCGCACAACCGAGCGATTGAAGCATGAAGGGGGTTTGACAAGGTATTAAGTTTCACAAAGGGATGGAGGAGAGTGAGGGATGACATAAAAGTGGATGCTGGGGCAGCCAGGCACACAGCCGATCCGTCCAGAACCCTCTTCAAAGGACATGGACGTGCCACACAAGGAACTGCTTTTCTCAGCTACAAGGACATTACACTTAAAAAAGACAGTCCTTCCTTTGGAAATTCAATAGCTGTTATGGATTGTAGTTGTAGAAAAATGCCTCTCAGCTTTCATGAGTGGGGAGGGGGGGGGGTATCCACTTAGTCTGTGTCTCCTGAAGTATATCACGCAAGAAGTGTGTGTGGGGGGGGTATATCTTGAGAGAGAAGTCATCTTTTCACACCATATGGAAACCACTATGTCAGCAAGGCGGCTGTGCAAGTCTCTGACCAACAAGGTTTTACAAGCTCATTTACAATGAGTTTATTTACAAGGTTGAGTTTCCTCACCCGGGACGTTCAAGTGTTGCAGGTGGTTTCTGCACGGTGAGGCTGCGTTCATAATACGCTGTTATGCAACACTACAGAACAGAGTTGGCTTGAGCCCCTGCCCGCATGTCATTAAAAAAGCAAATGGAGAATGGAGAAAGGCTTTGGAATAATTTATACAATAAATAAATACAATCCCACTAAGATATAACTTTGACTGGAATGCAAAAAAACATAATCGGTCATTTGATACAGTGACTCACACATTCAATCAGCCTTTGTCATATGTAGGAACTGTCAGGAAACTGAGTGTTGCACCTCAAATATAATTTAGTGACCAGCCCCTCCCTCCCCCTCCCCCTGTCATGTGTGTCATACGTGCAAACATTTGGCCCCCCCAGCGTTACTCAGAGCACATACAGTTCATATTTCACTGCCCTGTCACTCACCCACAAGGCTTTTCTTCTGCACATAGATGGCCTCTCACCATATCCTCATACAAACTTGGTCCTGCTCGCCGATGATGTCATCATCTCAATCATAACCAGATTGAGTTTTTTTTTGCAGTCTGGAACAACTGCTCACACATGGGAAGGAACGTTCCTTTCCTCCTCTCCGCGAGCTTGAAGGGTCCAGAGTCGGTCCAAAACACAAACGTTTGGGTGCTTTGCACTTTTTCTGCATCATGTTAACCATGAAATGAAGCCGTTCTAATACACGGTGACATGTTATGGATCCATGGTCCGTACCTTCCTCCGGGGGGGAGAAGGTGAATCCGTACCGGGACCATAACAGGAAGGGCCTTGCTGAACACAGATGACACACACAACTGTGAATCCCACCAGAGCAAACAGGAGAGCCTTGCTGTTGAGACACTTTCAATTAATGACGGATCAAATAAACTACGTATAGAGATTACGGAGTGTTTGCATGTCTTTGCATGGGGGTTGTTGTGACTAAGATGGCTGGCAAGATGTATAAATAAACATTTTGATACTAGATTAAAGTATTGATTGAAACTATACCATTGCCATTGCTGAGTTATTAAACTATGGTTGTCATTCCTAAAGCATTTGAGGGTAATGACGACATCCACCCCAGATAGTCCTCAACCATGTTGTGAAACAACTGAAGTGAACATGAACCCATGCACACACATTCCCAGCATATGTCCACGACTCCTGAACATGCTGTTCTGATTCTGCAGACCTGCATGGCTGGCGCTTCGAGGCACCAAACCCCTCGCAGTCTGACACGGGCTCTGGTCATTCCATGTTTCTGAGGGGTGGGTGGGTGTCTAATGCTCTTTTTGGCAGCCCCACTGTGCTACATTAGCCTCACCCCATGTGCTGCGCTGCGCCGCATGCCAGAGACTTGCAACTGTGTGAAAGAGCCTTGGAGGGAGAAAGCCATCTGGTTTGTCTCACAACCTCCTCCTAGGTTTTTAGGGGCTGATCAAAGCTATCAAATTAAAGACAGTCTGACTGGTGATGCAGTCAAGGGAGGTTTTTTTGGAGGGCCCACAGGCAGCAGTGATGGGGTTACTGTTACTGGGGTCTGTGTGGTTCTTTACCTTGAATCTCCTCCACAGTCACGCCGTGGTGCTGTCTTGTAAAATGCTGCTGCCCTGAGGTCGAATGTCCACCGTGAGATGGAAGGGTCGGGGAGGGGGCCCATGGCCTCTCTGCCAGGCCACAGTATCGACCAGTCTGATTGGGGTAGCGCAGTTCACATACGGGCTCTGTCCAGGGGGCGGACATCATGTCGCCTCCCTTAAAGAAATCAAGCCAGATGAGCTCCAGACCTGAGGGTCCTCATCAATGGACGGATGGATTGATGGATAATGGCTCAGCGTCACGGCTCAGCAAGTCTCACAGCGTACAACAGGATATTCTTCTCAAACTGAAAATGACCTAATACACTGAGACCTGTACGCACAGTTGCGTACATTTAGAGTGGGTTGAACGTGTTCTGTATTACATCTAGGAACAGGTTATCCACTTGCTTAATCAAATGTCCTTTTGACCTGCCCTTGCCTTCCATTGACACAGCTGCAGTTGGTTTGAGGAGAGGGAAAGCACCCATAAAAGCATTACGACAGGGCCCAACCTGAGCGTTCTCTCCACGTTCTCTCCCCGATGACATGAGCGTGTTGTTTCAGCTGTCGTGCCACGCATGAGCTATCGGCTGCTTCTCTGTGTCACACAAGTGTTTAGTGAAAGCCCTTACGCTCTCCAAGACCAGCCCAGTGGGGTCTAATTGGAGCAGTTTCAGGCCTTGCCAGACTAACATTGTTCAAGTCCGGCCCCCCCCGAGAGCCTCTGCTGTGTATCTCCACACCAGAGGTATTCATTTTCATTTCCTGACTGAACAGAAGAGCAAATTACTCGTGTTTTCCCAGAGATCCTAATGAGCCATTCTGTTGCCTTGACCTTTGACCATTTCCTACTCTCACCAACGTGTTCTCCACAACGGATTGAGGCACAGTCGACTGCAGTGACCCATAATTAGCATGGCTGGTCGTTAAGGTGGAGCTAATAGCTATTTTTCCCCAAGGTCAATATAGGGGGCAATGATTGGACCACTTGGCTATTACCACGTCTGTCAAAAAGTCAGATCCTATATGAGACCCTGTGTGTTCAGTAGTTGGGTTGTGTTTGCTTACGACCATTTACTGGGTACCTTTTCAATGTACTGTTTTATGTACTCTAGGTCTACACTGATTTTATTAGTCACCTGGGATTATATAAAAACATTCTTCAATCTCAAGTCATCCATGACATTTCCGTGTCTTTTACATACAGCACTGTTGGTTTACTACCTAAGGCCGTGCATTTCCAGAACTAGAATGTGTTTAATCAAAGGCAATTAGTTATCTGTTACAACTGTGTTAAACCATGGCTATTGTCATTAATCCTCGATCTGCAACATTGGAAGCGAAAACATGAAGAAAAACCTATTGCAGACACAAATGTGTTGTTCATTATCATTTTAATCATAATGTAAATCCTGAAGTAGTGGAAGCGAGGCCTGGTCCAGCTCTGTTCACACGCAGCCTTTGAAATGTGTCCTGAAATATTTTGATATACCACATCCTGAGCTATACCGTTCCTAATCATTTTGCTTTGTAGTCTTTCAACATGTTGATTGCAAGCAACTCAGGCAGTAGATTTCTGCGGGCGATTCCCCACCTGTGCAATACCCCGCACACCATGAGGAATCACCAGTGAGATATAGCTTCAACAAAGCAATTAAGGCTGAGGCATCTAACGTCAGCAAGATGTCACGCACACTACACATTGTTCCGCATAAAAAATCTTTGACCTCCTGCTATGTGGCCTCCCTTGGAGTCTGTGGTCAGTTTGGCTCCAGTAATGTTTGAGCAACACACAACCTCACTCGTATCATTAACTCTCCCACCAAGAGGCACTTTGCTGACTCAGTGCGTTCTCCGTAAACGAGAGAAAGCAGGAATGCGAGAGCTCTCCAGTTTGATAACAGACAGCCGTGAGTCCGAGGGGAGGGAGTCGCAATCAAGGGAAGGGCAGACGGGTCAGACAGAAAGACACAACACAGGGCTCAGTCCTGCAGCCTGCCACGACTGGCTTCAGCCTGAGGATGGTCACCAGACGCGTCCGTAAAACCTCGCTGGAGCAGATGAGTTGTAACATGATAAGCATGAGAACAATTCTTGCTCTCGTCTTTGGACTCGAGCATTAAAAAAGGAATCCCAAACGGGGGAGCTTCTCCAAATAGACGTCCTCTGCATTCACCCTCAGTTATCCCCTGTATTTTACAGACTAATCTTTCACTGTAGATATATCTGTCTAACCCCTCTGGTAAGGTAGTGCAGTACATCTCTCAAGGTAGTGCTAGTGCACTACACACTCAAGAGAGGCCAGTTGATACTGTATGTGGATAGGCTTGGCTAAGATACAAGGACTGGATTGGATTGGGTCTGTCAGTCCGCACTTGGAAGATTCCCAAATTTCGGCTTTATATCAACATTAAATCAACCTCATTGTGTTTCCTGCGATATTTACAATAGGAGTCCTGTTTTCACAGAGGAACGTCTGCCAAGAATATATACTGTCCTGTGTACCCAGGTTATTATGGAAGAAGGACGCACAGATTGGTGATGACTGTAGACTCTGTTAGAGAGAGTGCAGTATTGGGCGTTAAGACGACGGAAACGGACGGAAACAACCTCCTTATAAACCTTGGAGGCAATATTTTAGTCGAGAAATATGCACGGTTATCATAAAACAGCCGTGTCTATGACATCCACAGATTACGCATGGATATTTCACAGTCTGCTACAGTCTAATCTCAGCTGTAGTATATTATCAAGCCCTGATATGACTGACGACAGGATGACAAGCTACACCACAGAGGACCATCGGAATGTTCCTCCACCACACTCCTCCAGAAAAAAAAGATAATAATAATAACAACAATGTTTCAGTGTACACGTGTATGTCCTGTAGGATGTCAACAGGGCGTGTTATGTGTGGTGAGGGGGGAGTGGAGCTGTTTTTCTGATAAGGGAGAACGTAGCTTGTCTGTGTGCAGTGCCCCGGCCGACTCTATCTCATCCCCATGGAAGTGTTCTGGACTAACTGGTTATGTGTGGTAACCCTGTGTGATTCAAAGCACATGAGAATGATTAAGACGGATGTATGTCTTCCAGCACGCAGACCTCCTACATCTTCCTGCGATGGGAGACGTGTAGGGTTGGGAGGACAACGCTTACATCTCTACATCTTACAAACACGAGCTGCGGCTACACTGTTCAGTAACTCGCTTGGAGGAAGAGGACATTAGTTACACGCCCTTTATACAGTCCTCAGACGTCAAGGTATATACACATTCTCACCCTTGGTATTTCTATGTTGGACAAAGAACTTTGCAAAAAAAACTGAACCTTTCTCTGTGGAACCTGGCAGCGTTTACTTGAGCTCTGCATTGTATGAGGTGTGCTGCCAAAAGGCTTAGGGCCTCAACAACATGTCTCTCTGACCAATAAAACCTCCAAAGTCTCCATGTAAAAGAACGTAATCCCACATAACAAGGCACATATCATTCATTAGATCCTCCAGAACGAGACCAGAGGTGACGACTAAAAGTGAAACAAAATGGTGAGACGCTTTAACGTCTTCTGTAAATGGATTTTCCCCCAAGTCATTCCAGTTGCACATTACCCACAACAGTGTTACGCAACACCTCTCATTTCTTAAACCCCAGAGACCACTTTAAAAAGGGCCCACCAACAAAGTGAACCCATGAGGTTTTTAGAGGACATTCTGGCAATGGACCTTGTGAGTTAGGGCCTGGATCTACTGATGTTGAGACTGGTTTAGTATCTGGGCACTCTAACAGACAGTTCTGCTCCACATGGGGCGATAACCAGTCCAAAGGGCCAGTGGTCAGTGCTGAAAGTTTTACAGCTAAAACCAACCGCAACTTAAGCAACCCCATATGAAATCAGTGGGATTGGTTACGTCACTTGGCAGAGAAAGTCATCAATAACGTGGGGGACGACATGATATGCCATTGTTGTTGTCGCTGTGTTAAAATTAGTAGTGCAGCAATCTAAAACCAGTCTTTACTTTGGCTCTTGTACTACAGTACAATATATGTATTACATAACAAGTTTCTAATTCATGTGGAATTACGGTGTAGTGAGAGGGCCCATGAATCTCTCATATCCTGGGCACACCACTGGCATCGAGGATTACAGGTCGTAACTCAGCAACTACAGACTGTAAAAACGACGAGCTGAGAGCCAGTACGTACTGTGGATGTGCTTGAACAACTCTGTGCTTAACATTTTAAGTGGTCTAAAACATCGATATGATTTTCTCTGAGGAAAACTCTGAAAGTTGAGCTGAGGTGAGACGATGCAGACTTTTAATTGAAGAGATACTGTACGGAATGTCAGAATGGCTACATAGAGTTCTTCAACTAAAAACTGGTTTTAGGCCAACAGAAACTACCATCCAGACTTCAGCGTGGGTTTTGACAAACCATGCCACAATAATCAGCCTCTTACCTGTAGTTCCTCCAAGTTATTACTGCAACTTATTTTGTTTAAATCATTTATACCTTATAAGTAAACTGTGACACATAAGTGTGGTATAATTAACTATATTTTGCCACATCATATCACCTTCATATAATTACCAAATTTACTCAACTTCTCCTTAATAGTTCAAGTGTAAAATGGCATTGTTTTCATTAATAAACGAAATACAAATTTGATAGAAGATATTCCACATCAATTGTCAGCCATGGTGTGGCATGGTGTGCATGCATCGTGCCTCTCTTGTAGTCAGAAGTATGGCTGTAATTAAAACCTGAGGAATAAAGAGCTGCCAGTTTTATAAGCCTCAGCCTGGCCAACCCCCGGCGCCTGTGAGCTCAACCCAGGCTGCGTTTGTTTTTCATTGTCTACAACATCAGAACAAAAGCAGAAAGATTGGTCCAGGCAGGCCATGTAAATACTCGCTCCCTGGATCAAATCCAGATCTCAAAAAGAGGCCTCCAGTTATGCGTGTCAACCTAATTAAGCGGTTTGACTAGTGAGATGGGTCTCAGCCGTCTCATTCTGTGGCATCATCAGTATGAAGATAATATCTATGTAGCACAAACTAACCACGATTCGGCCGTACCACAACATACCTCAAAGACTAACATTTTTATGTTTTTATGTCGACGGTCTCTGCTATAAAAGTGAGGTGCGGCCTATCATTTCCAGACTTCATTTAGCAGATGGAGAAAACATTTGAGATCAACCATTAGAAATTGATTTGGAGATTGAGAAATGTGTTGTGGCCATACTGTGTCATCCGTAAGAGCTCATATACAGCCTCACCCGGTGGGAGAGCTGTGTGCATGACGACCATCTCCATCCCCTTTGTTTTATGTGTGTTCATTAAGGCAGCATGAGTGAGGGGGGGGATCTCCACATGGCTTCTATTGCTCTTCGAATACGGGAAGAGGGTCTCAGTCAGCCAGGGCTTAGAGAGGAGCTAAGAGGCCCAGACCACAGAGAGCAGGACCCTGCGTCACGGCTCTGTTTAGTCTTATCTAGAAGTGATAAAGGAGTCATCCGTGAGTCTGTGCTGTGAAGGTTGTAAACACTGCAGTCGCAGCCCGACTCCGAGACGGCCTCCAGAAAGACCGCAATTCCTCTCCGTCACTCTGATTTAACTCGATTAGTCTTTTTGCCAAAAACTCGAGATGAGTAGTAAAGTGAGAGACAACTTTATCCAAAAGCAAATTATTTGTATAGATTGTAAGAACAGGAACCGTTGTTTTTAGCTGAGCTTTCAGACTGTTTCGAAAAGTACAAACTAGATAAACAAATGGTGGTTGTTTTCCGTGAGCATGGTAAAATGAAATGTATAAATCTGGGATGGTTCCATGGCATGATGCCATGAGAACACCTCTAGAGCCTTGGCCCCAGTAGACAGGAAGTGACAGAGAGAAGAATTGAGGAGGGAGGGAGAGAGAGAGAGAGAGAGAGAGAGAGAGAGAGAGCCACAGAGGGAGAGAGAGAGAGAGAGCCACAGAGGGAGAGAGTAAAACACAAAGACAGACAAGAACAACAGAGGGAGAGTCTCTCATTCCTCTTCTTCAGTCCTGGTTGCCTGGCGCTTCGCTTGTCATCCAAACACCTCCCTGAAATTCCACTCAGAATATTGATGGGCTACCGATTCCCTAATTAACTGCCTCCCAGAAACCGCAAGACAAAACAGGTGTTCTTGTTTTTCTGTTTTTCACTGCCTCGCTTTTCGAGAAGTCACTCGCTGGATGGTATTGCAAACAGCCAGGTGTCTATGGAGACCAGTAAATAACACCATACAGTGTACCTGAGAGAATACTCCCCCGAGCCCAGCCCTGCCCTAGAGGGCAGACACCACTGACATTACCCAATAGAATGAGCTCCCCCTGAAAAGCATCGACTGGCCCACTACAGAACTCTGCTTTATGTGCCAAGGTGATTAACTCATATTTTCACACTGAGCAGTCCAGCAACATATGACAAGGGAGACAAATGGACTCATGGAAATAAGGAAAGTTGGCCTTGGTCTGTAGCCCCAAAGGTAATGTTCATACTCGCCCCAGATATGCCACAATTCTAAAGAATGGAAAAGATGTTTTCTCTCGAGGAAAGCATGCTTATTTTGGAGTGAACAGGTGAAACAAAGTTGGACCACAAGAGAAACAAAAATCAACTATTTTTCCACCCACAATTCTCCAAATGGCTCATTATTCAATTGTAGATGTCAGGAGAGAGCGTTCCCATTTAGCATGTGTCAGACTTCCAGCAGACTGGGCTCTGGATCGCCAGGCTTACACACCAGACTGGGCTCTGGATCGCCAGGCCTACACACCAGACTGGGCTCTGGATCGCCAGGCCTACACACCAGACTGGGCTCTGGATCGCCAGGCCTACAGGCCTGTTACACCTGTGACTACGCCAAGGAGGCATAGACCGGCATGGAGAGAAAGACGAGGAAGAGGAGAGGGGTTAGGGTGTAGGGGCAGGGGCCAAGAGAGAGAAAGAGAAAATGGGTGTGTGTGTGGGAACAGTATAGGCCGGATGAATGCTCACCTGAGGCTTTTTCTCCAAAACCTGACAGATACAAACAGGCCAACGGAAGACCCGTGAACCTTTGACTCCCAACCAATTGAAACCAGTGCATGCAATCGTTTTGTTTGGCAACATATTTTCCCGGAAAAAAACTATAAATCAACATTTTTGTGCTGCCCTCAAAAATGAAACTTGTCTGAAGATGACAAACGAATGAAAACATGTCTTTCAGAATGTTCTATGCGAATATCTACGCTCATCAACACACTCGACCACCACCGCACGTATCTCTGGCGCCTTCTCTTTGTCGTCGTGGCTACATTCACTCTCACTTTGATGATTTCTGTCATGTTTTTATTCCTGTGGTTTCATGTGCTCTCAATCACAACTGTTACGTCTGCGAGCTCGAGCTTTGATGGAGTATTCTACGAAACTGCACAATTAACTGACGTGTGTGTGTGTATGAATAACGTCACCTCCACGCACCGTTCTGTGAAAATGACTCGGTTTGGACAAATGAATCAGCCACGGCTATTATTTCAGCTGAAGCCTTTTAAGAGGGAGTCGTACAGTAAAACACCAGACGAGGGGACGCTGTCCCTCACTGCCAGGACGGGGAGGTTCACCCTGAAGGGCCCCATGCTCAATCATATGTTATCTGATTCAACCATGGAGCATGCTCTGTAAAGGTTGACCCCGCGACCTACGGGTTACCTTCAGCGGAGAGGGGCTCGAACCCACACATGTCCAGGTGGGGTTTTATGGCTCGTGGCAGGAAACCCCTCTGGTGATGGACTGCAGGTGACCAAGCCTGTCCAGTGGAATGTTGGGGGGGATCAAGCGGGACCGTCGAGAGCTCCGTGGCTGAACTGCTCTCCGTTCTCTGGGCCGACGTTGCTCCAGTCCATTCCTCGGATTCTTTTCCACACTTACTGTCATCGGGGCTGAAGGGAAACATTTACAAGCACACAAAGTATCTCGCCACTGCTCATAAGCTTTGTTTGAACAGAGGGCTAAGTCAGCTAGGGTTGTACACAGGGTACGGTTGATTGATTGACAGGTTGTATAGAGCAGAAAGGGGGAAATGTAGCACTTAGCTGTACATAACACCTGCAAATTCGTTTTAGCTGCACTGTACTATGTGTTATTGTGAATGAGATGTTATTGTTGAACTGTGGACTATTATTGTCCCACCGTGTCTAGTAGCTGAGATGTCTTTACTTTGCACTGTGTCTGATAAATCTAGACTGTTACTTGACCACCGAAATACTGCACTTTTGATTCTTGCCTTTCTGGTGTACTTTCTAAATGCGGTATTTGTACTGATTTACCAGGGGGAAAAGACAGATTGTATATTAATTCACAGAGTTAAGAGCCACTACCATCTCCCTGACACATTGTGGGAGTAAAGAAGCTTCAGTTGTTAAGTCTTGCATGATAAGATCCATACCCAACAAACACTAAGTACTATTTAACCACTACATTCCCAGCACCTTGAAGCTCTTGAGTTAAGCTTTGAAACACAAGCGCACATTGATTCACCATAATTAGCACTACAAACAGGTAACTAATTTACCTTTCATCTTCACATTTCAGCATACAGTCAACTGACACACATGGGAAGTTCAGCTACTTCCTGTCGTTTGGCTCCTGTTACTCATTAAAACACTGGCAACTCAAAGCCAAACTGAAGTCTTCAAGGCTGTTGTATGTGCACATTTCCATCCCTACCTTTTGAACAGAGACTGGTTGACTGGTGTGAGAAACCTGTGGCCAATCACAGACACTAATTGATCAATTAGCGTAAGTGCCAGGGAGAAATAAGAACCAGCAGGAGGGCTGTGTGGCCCTGTACAAGCGCAGCCCGGGGACCCTGCTCTGGAGCAGCAAGTACACCAGCACGTGACATCTGCAGGTTCAACTCCCTCAAAAGCAACAGTGTGGTAAATGAATACAGAAACATGCCTGTTTAGCCACAGTTGATCCACTGACAGAAATAACTCGAGCAATGGAAAACCCACAGGCCTGCCTGCGGCGGCGTGCCCTGACCCAGATCCCTTTCCCATGCACATCCTGTGGGGCGAGGGAGCAGCCACAGCCACAGCCACAGCCCCCGGGCGCAAAGTGAGGACACATCCTCAGGTGTCGACGGAGCTCTGTGGGGAGAGGTTACTTACGGCGGGAAAACCACAAGCCTTTCTCACCCTCTCACTGACCCCCTCATCACGGCAGGGGCCACCTCGAAGCGCCCGGCAACCCGCACGTGAAGGTGTGTAGGTGTGTGAGCTGTCATGCTTTACTACACGCATGAGTGGCTTACAATACTCCGGAGTAGTATTTTCCATTCGGCTTAAATCACTTGCATAAACATGAACAGTGATCGTATGTGAAGTATGTTATCATGAGACCAGAGGCTCGAGATACAAGCAGGTGGTTCTTGATGTGGACAGATGTCTATGTGGCTTCTATGTGTACGGTACAGTTTTGTATATCCCTATAGGCCTGACAAGCAGCGCATGAAAACAAACGTCTGCTTCTACTCTTCGTGGGAGACACTTGTGGTCCATGACACATCCGACAGACTCAGTGTCTGTTTCCTGTGTCGCAAACAAATACATTCGTTAACGTCATTTGAGAAACTTTATGTGGAGCACACCGTGGTCATCTGTGCAAATTGGTACACTGTCCTCGGTTTATGTCTCGCTAGTGCCAACTGTACAAGACTGGTTCTCAGTGCTGCGTACTAGAGGGCTGTCCCATA
This sequence comes from Mallotus villosus, assembly GCA_903064625.1. Classification (NCBI taxonomy): domain Eukaryota; kingdom Metazoa; phylum Chordata; class Actinopteri; order Osmeriformes; family Salangidae; genus Mallotus; species Mallotus villosus. The sequence continues at coordinate 112,109 of CAEFZP010004787.1, forward strand.
AAAGGTATATTTGTTTTCATCTGTTTACGAGGAACCTAAACCACACAACTTATGCCAGTCTTATAAAGTCTCCTCTTGAGCAGTTTCTGCACTTTGTTTTTCCCTTCAGTCTAATGGCTTAATGGAGAGCTGGAGGAAGAACATAACTTCTTGTGGTGTACACTAGCCATTAAACAAGTATAACAGTGCCTCATAAAATCTGAGGACTGTGATGAAATCCATGCTGTGTTTGGTTGTGTTTGAAACAAATATGCTGGATATTATATGTATCCAAGGGACAAGGGGACAGCTGAACTGTTTATCGGGATCTCACCGAGGTTCAGCAGTTTTGAGGGCTTTGTCCTGAGCCTCCTTGAAACAGCCTGAACTCCAGGAACACTTTTTCAAATTGAGCACATACTTGTGTAGACAGCAGAAAATAATTGGCGCTGGAAGATTCCATTTGGAATAGATGTACTTGGAGAAGAGCATGGAATGAAAACATCTTTGCTCGTACGTGTCCCATTAAGAGAGATTTCAGTTTTGAACTGGTGAAATCTGGAACTAGACATCCTGTCTGAACTGTCTTCTCATCTGAGGGGATCGGAGCATTCTGTTCTGTAGGTACTAGAACCACAGGCCACAATGAATCAATGCATTAGTACGTCACATGCAATATAGCTGGATTTTAAACTAGCTGCTCAACACATCAAATGGGGAATAAGTGTTAAGACATTATGCAAGATCTGGCTTTGATCTCAATGTTAATACAATTGTATAAATTCTATAGTATTTGTTTGAAGTGTGTTCAGGCAACAGTTCCTCATTTGAATTAGACATTAATTAAATTAATGTTGCAAAATCCCCAGGGCAATGTTGCTGTCTGTTACACTGCATGAACGTGTGTTCGTGTGCGTTTAGACACGAAGGCAGTAGACCAGTGCATTGGGCTGGGAGGGTGACCTCACAGCAGAACACAGTTCAAAGTGTTCTGTGTCTCATCTCACGGTCACGTCTGCAGAGAGTCAGCATTGTGAGTCAAACTGCCTTGTGTCACATTCTCGGTGTGTGTCCAGACTAAGGCCATGTTTGGCAAACACATAGAGCCAAATATGACCGTCATTTCGGGGAGAAAGACTGGAAAATCTGGCAGATGATAGTTGCCAGTTCGACATCACATTCAAACCATGGCGTCAGATGGTGAGGGAACAAACCGGTGTTATTGCAGCGCTACGTGGGGTGATCATTCATCTAAGAAGATCAGGTTTCTTCTGGTTCTGTTGTTTTTCCCCACTGAGACAATCCTTGACAAACACGTATAAATGTTGTTAGAAAAGGCATGTGCTGGGAGTCACCTGGCATCCATAACAAAGGGCTTGTCTCAAAACTGATCTCTAATGAACTGGGTATCAATGCCCAGCAGGACTGACCCAACTCATAAACCACAGGGGGGAGGCAGAGAGAACCATTTTATTGCAAACACCTGTTCTGTATGGCAGAGCGTATACAATGAAGTAACACAATTAAGCCATTAAATGTAATGCTTGTTGAGTCCATGAGGTATTGTAATGTAGGTCTTATTGTAGCTATTATCCACACCTCTCATTAAGGCAGTAAAAGTCGAGCCCAGAGACTGTCAGCGACTGAAGAACTCAATGCACCATTGTTACAGAACTCCGACGTCGAAAATGTGAGACTTGACGTGGCGAACAACAGCTATTAGGAGAGACAAGGCGATGAAGGGGGAGGATCACGGCGATCCCGTCTCCAGAGTGATCGTTTATTTGACGGGGAGAGAGAAGACTTTGGCCTGACTGACGAGCCAAAAGAATCTGTTTGTTCTGGCGGACAGCCATATCCATTTAGCCTCACCTCGGCCCTGCCTCATGATGTCAGTGTCCCGGTAAATCCTGTTTCACTTAGCACCAGGTAGTGGAGCTCACCCAAACAAAAGCCATCAATTGGCCTCAAAGTGTCTTGTCTGCATCTGGATGCCATCAGAGTGATGAGTCACTAGAAAATACATAGAGTCGATCAGAAGGGAGTACGTGGATGATCTTACGGACCATCTTACAATCTTGTTAGGCCTTGTTTGTGGCTTGACATCATCCCAGGTTGCCACGGCGACCCTCTGTATGATGGTTCAAGATCATGTCGTTCTGTAATCTCTTCTTCTGATCTTTGTCTTGTCTCTCACTCCTGTGTACATCATGACATGTTATTCCGGCACGTTCTCCCTTTGAGACGCGCCATTCCTGTTCCATTCTTGTCACTCAACATATTGGTTAGAATCTCAACGTAAAGATCCAGTTGAACAAACGTTGCTACCTTGGGGCATCGTCAACATAGCAACGTAGAGGAGATAGACAGACAGACATTCAGTAAAGTGGAGCCCACATGCACTGTTTCCAACATCACAACCCCATTGAGCAGATTCAATGTTTTGTTCAAAACCACAGAGAAAAGAGCAGTGGAAAGCTCTGTGTTGTGGACCTGCTACAGTATTGTTATGTTCTCTCACTCCCATGTTTTTACAGACTTCGGTATCATCATTTCCAGGTGTTGATCATCTCAACGTGGGAAAGTCCGAGCATTTGAAAACAGAGTTATGGGCCAAAGTAGTATTACTCATTCAGCATGTTGTGTTCACAGGCTGAGAGACCCTCTGAGCACGGCTCAACCCGAGCGGTCACCCGCTGCACTGAGTCACTGGAGCACTGACGTAAACCCACCCTCACATCCCAGAAACGACCGGACACCACCACCACCACCACCGCCGCCTCACGTTTCCATGGCTTGGCTCTGAAAACAGACGTCAAAACAAGAAAACCACACGCGGTCTCTGGAGGGTTCCAAACTCCGTCTGAGAAGTCGTGATCTCCAGTAATCCGACCGACACCCCTGGGAAGGCGGGGCCAGAGGAACACAGTCCTGGGTGTGATTGGCAACACTTCGGATTGGATCTGAACCATCGGGGCTGCGGCCACACATTTGGAACCAGCAATAAGACTTTATGTGTTGTTCAGTCCTGACAGGCGCAATCTAGAACACGGCTCCCATGTAAGGCCAGAGTCACTCAGACTGCCCTGGGAGTGTTCACTGGAACAGCCATCAAACAGCAACAATGAGGTGAGAGAATACCGATGTTGATTAAGACTCGCTGCAGTGCAATTGCTGTACTGTACATCATCAACCAACAGTATGTTTTAGCGATTAAATAAAAATCCCAAAGTTGGGTTGCAGAAACGTTAACTGAACGATAAGAAGAGACATACAGGGCACAGCTACATGCTCGTAGGCAGCGGCCATGAGATCTGTTGTGATATGCGGGCCTCTTTTAAAAGCAGCCATCCAGCTTAACGAGCTGATAGGCTGAAGCACAGATCTTGGGAAGTGTCACTATCCGTGATGGACACTCGAACTCAACCGAACTAGCCCTAACCCACAACACATCATAAATCACTTCTGCCTTTCACACAACATGCTACTTACATTCACCCTGTTGCCCTGTTCCAAACACGAAAAAGACAAACAATGTCAGTTTTGTCACGCAGTTATTTGCATTTTCAATATTTACCCAGTGGCTGTGTGAGGAAAGGACTAATCACTGTTGATGTTAAATATGTCCTACATTCAACCCTGATGCTGTACACTGTCACATGGAGTCAAGAGAGGGTATATCGGCATTGAGTGACAAGCCAGTGAACCATCACACCCAGGAACCCGACTCCGGGCCTCATGGGATACCTGACCATGTGGTAAACAGCGTGGCCGTGCAGTCTCTTGCACAGGTCTGTCGACATACCTAAACATGTGGTAAACATCAGAGGATGACTGATCCCGTCCACTGTATAGCTCCATCCATCTGGAGGAAGTGGCACTTGGTGTGGAGGAGTACACTCTAAAGACTTGTGGGAGGGACAGACCATGAATAATGACCATCCATCAAATTGAGACGTGTTTCCAAGAAGACCATTACTATTATTGTTTTGAGAATATGTAAATAGTTCGCACAGTCTGTTCTTGAAGGAATGTCAATGTTTCAGTTCTCAATAAAGTCAAATATCTTTGTCAAATTTCTCTTTGTGAATCGGAGGATGTGGAAAAATTGGAACCTTTAATGCAGTCTATAAAATGGTATCGAATATGAATGAGAATGAAAAACATATTTTCCTTTCTTGGCCCTTGACCGAGTCTATTTTAGTTTGACATTAGTCCATCCCAAGGGAAATCCCCACAGATTCTTTCCACTGAAAGCCCCTGAGATGATCATATTTCCCATCAAGAGATATCATTTTATTATTCTGGATCTAGTTGTGAGAGACCGTATATTAAAGGAGACACAAAAGTGACCATGTGGGTGGTGAGTATAAAAATACAGTCCATCCCACGAAACAAGTGAGGCGGCGCGAAAGTGAGTCTGAGAAGATCAGAGAAAGATCACAAGACATGTCTGAAGTATCCACAACCCAAACAGACACTTTCACTGGGAGGCTAACTAAGCAGATCACTTCATATTCCCCTCTCACATTGACCTGAGGGCCCATTAACATGAGTTTCGCATCACCTGAGAAAGCAGAATCGTTCCCTGGCTCACGGCTTTGTGTTTTATTCACCCAGAGGGCACCTCTGTTCATCTGAATTAGCCTGACACAGGGTCTGCAGTTTCACATGATCAGAGTTACCCTCCGACTCGATCTATAATCACAAACAGACACCGAGTCTGTGGCCGTCTACAATGAGCAGACGTAATTCTACATGGCATGGTTGGCCAGAGGACAGAGCAATCAGAGTTGATGGTATGAAAGAAATGCCTTGCTCGCCCCCGGGGGGAATAACTTCACAAAAGAGAGAGTATCTGTATAGCAACAGCAGTCGAATTAAGTCAGAAATAAGTAAAATAATCTAGTGTGGGGAGGGGTTGTAAAACAGCCTTATTTGGATGACAAAATCTGTTCCAATAGCCTGGAGTTTACGGCGCAGTAAAAAAACACGTGTACTCGTCTGTCGAAAGCGGACGTTCAGCACAGGTAAGATATGAAATCCCCTGCAGTGCTCCAACTTATGTTTAATGGTCTCTCTCTTTCTGTCGCTCCCAATCTGTCTCAGTTCTCTCTCCCTCCTTCTGCCCTCGGTCTATCCCCTCTCTCTCTCTTTATCCAGTTTATGCAATATCTGTGAAGTACATAAAATACCGTAAACAATTAGATTAAAAACATCACTTTCTTTACCCTTTACTTTCGGAAAGTGTATGCTTGATTCTTTGAGCAAAACCAATATGGAAGATGTCATCATCGTGTGCACTCGATATAATCTAAGGTGAAGCCATCTTCACATGCAAAACCTTTGCTTCATGGAGGACATGAAACCAAAGACCTGCCTGGCAACTGAAAGTGAAATTAGCTTTGAGACCAAGGGGCTGCCTCAAAAAAAGTCACAAAAACTTTCCCAGACATAACTTCTTAACTTACTTTCTTCATATTGACACCTCCGGCAAAACACTGAACTACAGATACTCTGAAGCAAAATCACAGTCAAAAGACTTTAAAGACGTTTTCATGGGATTTATGGTTATACAGTGGAGAAAACACAAGTGGAGACAAGCCCGAGGCCTCTCTCATCTCTTTTTAACAATCCTACATGGACCTCTCCTGAGAGCCACACACACACACTCCCACGACTCCCACACACACACACCGTGGTCGTCACCGAACACCTATCATATCTGTCGACTAATCGGCGTGTCAACAACAGGATCATAAGTGATTGCTGCGTGTGTGTGAAGATAGGCACGAAACCATCTGCGGAAAGTGCAAAACTCGATAGCAGCGCGGAAGGGAGTGAAAGAGGTTTGACCCGAACGTGTCTTTTCACCGGCAACCCCCAGCTCCTCAGCGAACATGTCACTGAAGATGTTTTATGGTTTCAGCGCTACCGACAGAGCCTCACAACACCTGTACAGTAAATCACCAGGGCTCCAGGGTGTTGCGTAACGTAGGCGGGGCTAGCGAGGCCCTGACGCTGGGAGACGACGGCGAAGCGTCTCCACCGGTACTGAGGATGCACAGATACAGGAGTGTGTGGGGGGGGGTGGAGGTCAAGGGTTAACCCAGGGTCATACTACCACACATACATCCACGGCTGGCACATGAGGACATTGGGGATTTCCACAGTGTGGGTCTACTTCTCCGAAAGGGGGGTTGGGGGGTGGGAGCAAGTTTGACTGTCTGTTTTGACCCCAGTGGGTGTGCCTCGGGGCTCCTGAACGCTCCAGAGAAAGCTTTTGGATATGAAGGTCTGATAAAGCGCAACATGTGTATCTGAAACAGCTTTCGAGCTTCACAAAATGTGACCTCCTGCCATGAGCACATTCCCTCATATGGACATAAATGTGATCCACAGCCACATCTCTGTGTGAAAGTAGGTCAGAGCTGTGTTGGAGGCTGCAGGGTAACCAAAACTGATTAGTTGTTTTTCAACCAGTATGCCAGAGAACAGAAAAGAGTGCTGTCTAAGGCCAACTGTCTATTAGAAAAGCCCTGCGTCAGCAAGAAGTGTGTTTTATCCTCTCAAAGACCTGTGGAATTACATCAAGGCTGTATCCTTTAACATAGCCTCCGGGCTTCATCAAAGGAGAACGAATTCATCACAAAATAACTTCTGCTTCCACAAAGACAACTGATAGTTTGATCAATGCTGACAGAGACAAAAAAAGTGTGAATCTTGCTTTTCATTATTTGTCCTTCAGTAGACGAGTCTATCTGTTGATCACATTTGTTTGAGTAGGCTGCCATGGCCACAGTATCAGCAGGACTGAGAATAGGGGGGAGAACTTCTAAAGAAACAAACACACTGGTCCAGAAAATACCCTGCTTTGGAGCCAGATCCATGTCATTACAGTTGCAGTTGAGCAAAGTAAGGGAGAGAGAGAGAGAGAGAGAGAGAGAGAGAGAAGCAAGTGTGGGGCAATGCCAGTTCTCCGGCTCATAAGTGGAGCTCTGGAGGTGATGTCACCCCTCCTCTCTCTCTCTCTCTCTCTCTCTCTCTCGCTCTCTCTCTCTCGCTCTCTCTCTCTCTCTCTCTCACTCTCTCGCTCTCCCCTGCTCCCTGTATGTATGCGGTGTGTGCACTCAAAAGCAAGCCAGGGACCAAGTTGATGTTCACTCAGTCTGCAGGCTGTGCGTGACCTGTGGGCCATGCCAGAGAGGGAGAGAGGGAGAGAGAGACAGAGAAAGAGAGAGAGTGTCGGATGTAACACACACAAAACACTGCGTGGTACCACTTACCGCTCGCTATTAATAGATAGATGACATACTGAGCTATAGTTTTGCTAGAGCAATATAACCCTAAATCAAATCTTATTTGAAGGGTCGTCTTTGAGAACCTCACACACGGCCATGACAACTCACTCTAATGAGGCCTGTCAGGGACTATGGGCAAGATGGAAATGGACACAAACATGCGCAGACACTGCAAACACACTGAACACACGGGGACGCGGGCTAATTGCAATCACATTTGTTAGTATTGAGGGTTTAGTTGTGGGCTCAGCTGGTGTTTGGCCTCGAAAATGCTTCCAGAAGTGGGTCAGCTATAATGAAGCGAACAAACCAAATATTTCAGTTCCGTCCCTTGACAATAAAAGAGGGGAAGGGCTCCAGAGTGTGTCACCGTTTCCACAGGCATCCATGCAGACGCCTTTGGCTGAAGTGTCGTAAATTACAGCTTCATATTTGTCCGTCTACACGCAGGCCTCGGATGCTTTGTTTCGGGTTCTTCCTCTCTCTGTCCCGCTGGGACGTTTCCCCACTGCGCTCCTGGCAGAGTGTGTGTGTAACACTTCCCATCATCCTCCGGGGCCCGGATTGTTTATCGACGCAGTGCCTGACATCGCCAGAGAGTGTCTAAACACAAACACACATTTTTCAATCGAGAAGGTCAGATAATTGGTCCCATGTGCATGGAAGCGTTAGGAAGATCATAAGGAGAGGTTGACAAACCACCCCGTGGGTGAGAGTGATGTGGTTACCATGGCGCGGCACGTTGACACCATGAAGGGCCGGGCTGTCGACGGACCGCTGCTTCCAGCCGACGCTTCTGAGGCACGTTGGAATAACGGATACAGCATGTGCAGGGACGGGTTACCGAGCCCATCGTTATTCTATATGTTCTGAAGACGGCCAACAGAACTTGTGTACCCTGGCTCACTTCGTTCAGGGGACCTCCGTTATGCAACCTATTGTAGGTCAGGGCCATAAACTGCCTAGCGGTGGTGCTCTACATTAGCCAGAAGAGATCAATATTTACTGCTCGGCGCTTTTACAAGCCCGCGCTGTCTCGTACGGTCTTAATAGCGAGAAAGAGTGTTCTCCTGCGTTCCTCCCCCCACAAAGACATCCAGTTTTAGTCATTATGCACCCAGTCATCCAGTTCATATCCCTCCGCAGCGGGGACGTCTCCCCCTGTTTCGCGTGTCGTTTGGTCTGTGCGATACAGCCACGAGTGCTTTCTTTGGAGGAAGGAGGGAAAACATTTAATCAAGGATTGAGAATGTGTTATCATTCCCTGTGTTGTTCTGGATTTCTCTCTGGAAATGTAGCGACTGTGAGGACGATAAGGCATGACCGTGCACTCTCCAAAACAACAGCTGTGTCCAGAACACCATGCACTAAATTAGCAGTCATTCACATTCTCCAAACACGAGATCCATCTTCCCCAGCCTGCGGTTTGAGTTAATTGATGTGTTTGGGGGATTCTCACTCACAGTTCCGTTTGAAAGCCCTTGGAGACAATGCCCAAGGCAGTAGTGCATGCGGGTACTGACAGATGAACTACACGCTCACATTGGAGCAGACGAATGTGCAAAAGTGATTGATAGCAGGTGGATAGATGTTTTTATCGAAAGAGCCAAAAATATAATTCACATCGACACAAGTGATCAGCATAATTCTCCTGCCTCTTTGATGTAGTACAGTACAAGACAAAACATGGAAGCCAAGACAGAATCGAATGCTAGTGCCATGACATAATATACTATTCAAACCACAGAGAGGCGCACGCATGTCTCTACTTAAGGTTGATTCCTGGAAGCGCTCCTAAATAACCTTTTATGGAAACAAACAAATAGTTAAGAGAATCCTGTCTCCTTGGGTTGGACTCACTGCCATCCGCTGTGCTTTTACAAATCTGGAAGCCATAACTTCTCCGGGGCAACAGCCTGATCTTTACTGCCCTGTGGAGAAGGAAACCATCAAAGGGACCAATCTAACGACAAAATCAGTTTCACCTGCAGCCGAGAGACGGGCTGAGGCAATACGCTGACCTCACTCCATTCCCATCTTTCATTCCTCGCTCTGGCATTGTAAACGAGCCCGCCTCACATTACCGGACCCGTGCCGGCACAGTGTGCCGCAGGGTGGCTCGGCCAGGGGCCTATCGGCCGCTTCAATATGTAACAAGACACACTGCACCACAGGCAGGCTGACAGGAAGGAGTTTGATGATGTGGAAGACGTGTAGAAGAGGTAGATTACGAAACAGAGTCAGTTGGCGATGAGTATTTGTTAAAGACCATCACAGCCAGCATGGGTGAATCTGGGGGAAGAGGGGGAATCACGTCTGGAAAACCACGGGTAAATCTTTCACCTCTTTCATGGAAGCACATGGAATGTTCCAACTGTGTTATGGCAGGACAGAATCCACTTGACAAACTGACAAACAATAATTCATATTGAATCACTCTTTTCCTCAGAATTAAAACAGATCGAGGAAAGAGTAAAAGCCCTTTTCCACGGCCAAGTGAAACTCTTGCAAACTCTCTGGTGCTTAAAAAAAAACGTTGTTCCGCATGTCTCGTCTTGCTACAGCACAAAGTACTGTTCAGCAGTGCCTGTCCAGAGCACATCTCCAGCAGATGCGTGGCGTGCCGACTCTCTGGACACAGAGCAGGGGCTGCTCTCCAACACAAACATGCTCAGCAACAACACTGGTGTTGTTGGCCATCCGACATGCACCCGGTGAGGAATGGCGTGATTCCAGAGGCCCTACCTCCCTCGGTTCCCTCTCTCCCTTCATTCCAGAGTCTCTCGCTCGCCTCGGCTCCGGGACGTTCCGGGACGTTCCGGGACTCCCAGGACGTCTCGTGCTGAGGGGGTTGTGTTGTTGCTGCCTAGACGGAGGGTAGCATGGGGCTGTGCGTGCTGACAGGACGGCTGAGCTTTGTCGTCACACTGTAGTCGACTCGACTGTATCCTTGGTTTCCTTCAGCACAGGGAGGTGTGCTCCCAGCACTACTGGCGCTGAAGCAGCGATCCATAAATGTCCGTCTGAAGCCTGGGGTCTCTTATTAACACCAGAGGCCTCGGGTGTTACACACACTGCATAATTCAGACTGATTTTACTGCCAAAGTTGAGGTTAAAATATCCCTCAGCATGAACATTTAGCCCCTTCGCTTACCTCACTGACTGTATTCACACACATACACAAACACACGCGGTATTTTGAATAAATAGGCAGATTTGGCAACTTCATAAATAAAGGACATTTTATGAAATATTTCTTACATTGATAGAGTCCAACCCAAACCAGCTACAGGGCCAGCACAGGAAAGCAGTTAGCATTACCTATGCCAATTACAGCGATTTCTCCTGAGGTCCCAAAGCCCCCATGAGGCCATCACTTCCCATTCCATTCATTCTGCTCAATCAAAAGTAATGTCCCTCACGGAGCAATCGCTGGCAAAAGCTCCACAGCAGTCAACGCAGTACGTTTAATAAACCCTCCTAGCGTTGCAGGTGAGTGAAGGAAATGGGGTCCATTAAGGCCGTGCACGCACACTCTCAGCATGACGGGGCCAAGTGGGTGAGGCATAATCCTTTGTGTGCGTGACTCTGAAAGACCCCCGCAGGATTAGGCCTAATTAGCGCTGTGATAGGGCCACTTGACCAGAGAGTCGAGAGTGTACGCTAGGGCTGTTCGGCCTCGCTCCTAGACATCTACCTTCCTGTAAGACTTTCACTCCAATCCCACTCCTCAAAAGCAGGAATGATTAGCAGGAATGATTAGCAGGAATGCGCTTGTCAACCAGCTAATTATTTGAATCAGGTGTGCTGGATTAGGGGTTGGAATGAAGACCTACATGATGGTAGCCGTCTAAGAGAAGGGTTGAGCAGCGCTACATTACACTGGTCATGTGACTTATTAGCAAACACAGCTGGGAGATCCTTCCTTCATTACAGCGCTGTCTTAGATCTCTGTGGTGAATACAAACATGCTGGTCTAGACTCCAGGTCGAGTACCTGGTCCCTGCCAGTGAGTGCAAGTGACATCTACTACAATGTCCTTCACAAATGTGTAAAACAGCACCGAGCAGCAGGGTTGTAAATCTGTCTGCTTTGTTTAATGGAAGGCATGGCTATACTCTCTGCAAAGGGCCAGTCCTACATGTCAGGCCTACAGAGTCATGTAATGAACCTTGTTGAACAGGCCATCTCTAGTGACGGGTGTTTCTACATGAGGTCATCCATAGTTACGCTCATTACTGGGCTCCCATTGCTGACCTTGGGGAGAATTAGGACATTCCCTCTGCTCCTCTGTCACTTTCATCCTCAAATAGCTATGGAGTGACCCTCTGCCACAATTGAGGGGATTTTTGTCTGGAAAAACTATTTCTGAGGTTTTATGGATATGTATGAGCTCGGTAATGCAGGTTGAAGAATGATGTTCTCTTACGAGCAGGAAACGATTTAAGTGTTTAAGTGTTGGTGTAGTGAGCCAACACTGTATCATTCCTCAGTGCTATGGCTTCGTTATCCATGTTAGCTTTGGTACTACAGCACATCTCTGAATCCAAAACATTAAATTAATGAGTTTAATATCGAACAAAATCCCTTGTAACCTAAGAACATGTGCAGGTGTAGAACCAAATAACACAAACAATCAATCTGCAAAATCATTAACCAAAAGCAAGTACGGCGATTCAATAGAAGTGAACACGCACTCGTTTGTGCACAACAGTCTTTTCACCATGGGTGTGAAAAGAAAGATGAGGTGCACGTCCATCCTAGGCATTCAGCTGCGCACACTTAATCATAATGAAAACACATGACATCATCCATCAAGCTGCTTCTTTTTGCCTTCAGATTAATGGGTAACATAAAACCAACTAGGAGGCTTTGTTGAGCTATGTTCCTGAATTTTCTTCTTTTTTTTTCTTCTTTTTTTTTAAGATTACCTCTTGTATCTGGTATGCTTGTTTCAGTCTTAATAGGCCTTGTTTTCTGAGGGGTGTTCGACTTGAGACCTTGAATCCTCTGGGACCACCAAATATGGCGGTCATGCACTCAGGGAGTAGTATTCTCACAATCAGCCATTTCATTCAGACTTTGATAGAGCATGTGGGACCTGCAACTTCTTTATGAAACCTAGAGTATAATGTTGTATGAAACCATTCATTAGTAAGGGCCTGGTCTGCCATCTGCCCCTTGAATACAAGCCAACGGGAGCTTTTTTTGTATTTTATGCACGTACCTATGTTTTGTATGAAAGTAAGGCAGATGGAGAGTACTAGATTACTGTTCATGCTCGCCACCACTTGTACCACCAGGGACGTAACCCTATGAACCTGAGCATGCTGGAGCCGCATGCCGTACCTCTGACTCATTCTGTGGGCAATATCACATTCTCCGTTCCGTCTTGCCTCGCCATGCTGGTGTACTGCTTCAGTTCGCGACGGCTTGCCAAAACTCAGCAGGGCATGAAATAACCGATTTACGCGTCGGATCAATTATCAATGCCGCACCGGCTCGCCGTGTCATCGAGCGTCGTCCTGGCGACGTCATCCGGCATCGCACTCGTTTGTGTAATTCGCGGCGCCGTTTTCTCACCGAAACGGAAGAATGAAGCGGTCCTCGGTCCGTGAGTTGAGAGAGCCGGGAGAGGGCCGATGCTGTCTGTCTGCATGGGTCCCAGCCTGCGCCGATGCTGTCATTGCATCCTGTAAAACATCACAGCTCTGGCTTCGTCACACATCGGACTCATCCATTCATCATTCATCCATCATCAAAACAATATCTCTGACCAGCGGCGTCGCCTCGGTGATGGACCGCAGGGTGTTCCCCGCCTTTGAGGACTGCAGTATGAGAGGATACATCTTCAGACCTGTGGAACACATATTTATACTGTACATACATAGTATATACTTTATACCTTCGTATATGTATTTACGAGAGGTAAAAGGCGTAAGCAGCAGGGGAGGTGTTCAACAGATGGTTGGGTTGCGAAACAACTGATGAATGAGGGTGGCAGAGGATAGGCCATCCCCCCCATGGGTTTAACAGGGCTGTAGCTAGGTGACCCCTCTATTTACCATTCCTTCACCGTAATACGTGGTGATGGATGAAAACATAGAGCAGAAATATGAAATGCTGTTAGGCCAGGGTCATGAGGGTACCTCCTGGTAACAAAGCATGGAGAGAAAACATCACTGCCTTGCCTGCTGAGAGGAGATATAGATTAAACACGCACAGCGGGACTGCCCCCTCATTAATCATCTACGGCCGGGCAGTGCCAAGTGAAACAAGGCAACCTACTCAGGGCACTGGGTTTGTGTCTACTACAACAAACACAGTTCACTCACACCCCCACCAGCCCAACCAGCCCTGCCGTTGTGGAACTCCTCCACATCGTGTGTCACAGAGGACCGCTCTGCTCCTCAGTACCTGCAGGGGAGCACGCACGGCGGAAGCTTGAGGACCTGCTTAACTTCATGCCGAGGATCAGAGAGCAGAGGAAGTAGCCACGCTCGACCCCGAGGGCCAGAACATAATCGTTGTGGTTTTCTTCTGCTACAAACACTTTGCTCGGCAATCCTTTAAAGTCTCCACAAATGGAGCCTGAGTTGGTCCAGGCTTCTGCCAGCTTCTTCTGCTCCGAACCGTCTCGTTCACGTGTAGTCAACAATGACATTGGAACAATTAAGAGGAAAAATAGACGGAAGCGGTTTATTTATTTAGCAAATTGCTTCATTACTCATTGTGGTTTGAAACAAAAAAACTGTTGCCTTGCTGAATCTGGTAAAACTCTGTCATCGACAGATTATAGATATCAAGAACGTTCTCCTGTATTTTATAGACGGTAAGGTCCTCCCATTAATCTACTCCTCTGCTGAAAGAACAAACGACATCCTCTCCGTTGGGCGTGTCTAACTCAACGCAAAACCTTTTGGAGTCTTGCCGCATGGGTGTGTGGGTGTGTAGCCTCACTAAAATGCTGCCTTACTCTAAACACCGGTTGCACCTTCATTTATCTGGGCTAATAACAGCTCCGAGCGGCTCCTTGTGGGCCGGTGTGACGGTGGAGGAGGCTACCGGCTAAAGCCTCACCACTCTGCCTTCCGGGCTGCTTATTAAAATGACAGACCATGTCACTTTTTACACTTCCCTTTGAGATACAGCCCATAACTACTGTCATGTTGAGGCGGCACGCTGAGGGGAGGAAGAGCTGCGCTTGGCCTGTTACATAACGTTCTGTTTCTGGGCCCGCCCATCCTCTCTCTGCCCTCCTCTCCACAGCGCCCCGGTGGAGGAGGGAACTCGCGCAAGACGAGGTGTGTTTTATCGTGTTTTATGACCTTTCTTGAGACGGTCGCTGTCCAAACTCTGAGGGGTGGGGGTGGGAGTCCATCCAGATATGTCTGGGTATCACGCCTGAGAGATAAAAGGGAAACACACAAGGAGGAGGACAGAGCCGTGAATGCCGCCTGCATGAGCTCCTGTTGAGATATCCTGGCTTCCCTAACGCTCCTAGCCTCCTATAGACGCGAGCTCCCCACCGTGGGTTTTTCCTTCATCCATCATGAAGAGAGAAGACCTGGGAGACGTGCGAAACTATTCTTCGGCCTCTTCGCGTGCCTCAGACACCCACTGCGGTGTGATTGTGTTCCACTCACACCTGCTACAAACTCTCAATCACCCTCAACACCAGGGGATTAGGTACCTCAGCTTCCCCAGCTACTTACCATCTACTTTGACATCAATCCAGCTCATGCCGTGAGACAGAGAAGTCAGAAAAGCAGCAGAAGATGCAAAGAAATGATCATCCTATTAAGATGTCTCCCCAGCTTTTACTCCTGCTCTGATGACTGGACAGGATGAGTGGTAAATACTCTGAGCAGCACACGCTACTGGTCCTCTGCCACTACAACGTTTCTGTCCTAGAGCGCAAGTCTTCTCATTCATTACTATAATAATATTTACCCTGGACACTTGGATGTCAATATTTGGGGGAAAATCCACTTTAAAAGCCAATTAGTCATGGTGTCCCTGAGACGGTACAAAGATGAGGAAATCATTCCTAGCCTCTCGACTGGGTGATGATTTGTATATGTTCAAGGCATTTTATGCAATCTCAGTGTTACTTACAGCTTAGACAGGCCGGAAGGTATTAGAGCTGTGAGCTGGCCTAATGTGTGGAACATACTGTAGTCTACTGAGATGATCTGGAGCATTCTGTAGACAGCTAAGAAAACAACACTGGCTGGATTCTTTTGCTATGATGGATGAACTTGGTGGGAGCGTTATACTGGAGACGAGAGTGTTCCAAAGAAGACAGTAATTTAATAATAGAGCTAATCTCTTATTACATATGGGTACATTAAACAAAGTAATTACTGTTCCACTGAATGAATGGCTTTGGTCTGCTGCTCGAGGGAGTATAACATTGCTACAGGTCACATGTTGCTTCTCAAGCTGGACAACAAGTACCCACTCCATGGGACAACTTTCCAATGTCAACTTATTGACTCAAAAAGCACCCAATTAGTAGCTTGCCTTGGATGTCTCACTGTTTACCATAGCCAGCTATGTATAAAGCCTATTGGCCAAGGGCCATTCTGGACCCGCTCAGTCTAACACCCTGCCTAAGTAAATGTCCTCCTGTAATGGACTGCTGGACATGCAGAACTGAGAGTCAGTGACCCGTCTCCCTGGCCCCGGCTCCCAGCAGAGAGAGACGCCCGGCCAGGCGGTGGAACCTGCCTCCCGCCTCGCAGCATGATGCAGGTGCAGCCCATTAGCCCCACCCTTCTCAGGATCGCTGGGAGGGGGAGATGGAAAACGCTCGGCTGCAAGGTTACGGCCCCATCATCCCCCTCCGGAGTCATTATCTCCCCTTCTCTCTTTCTCTTTGTCTCTCTTTCCCTCTCAGGCTGAGTGTGAATGTGTGTGTGTGTGCGTGTGTGTGTGTGTGACAGAGAGAGAGCGTGAGGAATACTTAGGCTCTTGGCAGGGCTGCTGAGGGTGTGGAAGGCTCACAGTCTGTGTGTTGGGGAGGGATTTCTGCACCCTGGCTTCCCAGTGTTAGCTGACCACTGAGCGGCCCACTTTCTCCTCAACCGTTCTGTATATCCACGCAGATGGATAATGGGGATTTCCACTTGTACAATAGGCCTGTGCACATGAAGTATATCTAGATGCCACACAACCTGCTCATGCCAAAAGAGGTTGCATTTGAATGGCCTGGTCACACACATTGGGCACACATACATTCACATGACCACACACCCACCCACTCGCACCTGTTTATTTGGCTTGCCAAGAAAAGTCTTCAGGCTTTTTTTCAGAAACCAGAGAAAGCAAACAGAAGACTAAATATAAGATGATCAGCTGTGCTCTCTTAACTGTCGGGAATGGGCAAGCAGCCCAGGTGACTGCATGCTGTTTCCGCCCCGAGATGAGTTCATTTCAAAGAGGGGGCATGAATTCAAAAATGACGCACTCTAAAACAAACACCCACATATTGCGGCACATGGCAACTGAAGGCATTCACCTGGTGACCTCATTCCTAACAAACCCCACACAGTTGCTGTGTTATTCTTCGTCTCCGAGGTGAAACCTATGATAAGGTAAACGCACCGTGCATCTTAGTACCACAGACATGATTTACGGTGGTAGATCCAGAGTGCTTATCTCGTAGTCTGTGGCTCCACTAATACATAGAAGACGCGAAGAGTCCTCAGAAAGCAAGGTCTCTTTTTAAGAGGTCACATAATCCAAGTGACTAAAATATTCCCTAAAAATCTGCCACACATGACAGTACTTTCACAGGGGCACGACAATGACCGCCTGGAAAGTGCGAGCAATTATGGAGACCACAATATGAGAGAACAAGGGCTTGGAGCGATCCGATTCCTTGATGTCATTTTGTCCATGAGTGTGAAGAGAAAAAAAAAGACATATTCCTGTCAATGATTTTATGACCTATCCTTTCACAATGGCCTTGTACCTCCTTAACAAGTATAGAACACCTCACCACTCTCTGTGCCTCGACTGACCCTGCCTTTTCTTCCCACTTGTAGTTACGAACAGTGGAAATCCAACCTAAACACTCCATAAATTGGATCTCAGGAACGTTTAACACGGCTCGCTTCCTTTCCCATGATATCATGGGCTGATACTGGCCTCCCTCCCTCCAGCCTCCTGCCTGGGGATTTCACTGGAAAGGAGAAGAGTCCAAGAGTAGCGGCTGTGCTGATGGTGGCCCACACAGCTCCAACTCAAAGCAGTTTAATTTCCTCCCCAAAATCTTCATGATAGACATCTGTATTTCGAAATAATCGTAGCCAAACTCATGTACTATCTACTCATTCATTTTCACAGAAAACAATGTATGATAGTTCCATTGGTTAGAGTCTAACCACTGGCGAATGTACCGCCCCCACAGTTTAGCAGAATCAGCAACAACTAATGTGATTCATACAGCTCTCTCGTCTTGATTCCCTGCTAAGATAAATCTCCACCTCATCTGCATCCCACTCACCTGTCCTGAATGACAAGAACCATGTATAACACCCCACTAAAGCCTCAACTTTATAAAGATTTCTTAAACAGATATATTTTTCTGTTCAAATTGAAACACTACGCCCCAGGGTCTTCCCGTGGGTTAACTGATGCAAGAAAGAATGTAAATATACTCAGTTTGTGGGAGTAGAGTGGCTATAATTACAACAGAAGCCTCATTTCCACCAGGACGAGTAGCCATTGGTGGTTTCAGACTGGCGTACCACATATGGACGAGTATGTCGGAGACAAAACCAAAGCCTTGACCCAGCCCAAACCAGCTCACTAATGATACCCCTCCGACCGAATGCCACCAGTCTATGAATACACAACATCAAGCTTCTGTCCGAGCTGGTAGTCTGCACTTATTCCTACAGCCACACATTCCAAATAGTGTCCAAGCACATTCTGTTTCGTCCAAATCTGATTCAGAAACTATTACAATCAAGGCAAGAATTTGGTACCTCTTGAATAAATATTATGCTAGCACATGGCCATGTTCAGGTGATCCTTCACAGAGACTGCAGCTGGCACGTACTGTTATTGCTTGTCCAACACACTCTGGACAACATAGCCATTGAAATACACAAAAATACACAGGATCAGGAACTATCTAGCTTTTTGATGAGAATGGGTCAGTGAGTACGACCTGATTATCCTGACCTAACCATGCTGAAGCTAACCATTGCTGAGGCTAACCATGCTGAGGCTAACCTACAGTCTGGGGTACAGCTGCTTCCTGTCTACTGATGGTCGTGGGTTTGGACGCACAACTGATGGAGCAAAGGTTGATGGGAACCGTTCGGAGAAAAAGATGTGGACTGCCAGACCTGGAGATTAACAGGAGAGTAAATATGAACCATCTGGGCTATAGAACACATCCTCCCTCCACGGCTAGGCCAAACTGACCCAGCCTCCCCTCACAAACAATACCCACCAGACAGCAGCACTGGTGAGGAGATGCAGTCAGCTGCTCCTCATCTCTTGAACCATTACAGGAGTGTTACTGTACTATACAATGAAGCACCCAGGAGATACTGGCATAGATATACTACATATGTAGCAAATGTGTAAGCCCCTGTGTATTACGGTCAATGCGTCTGCCAAAGCTGACACTTTTCTAAGGTGCTACAACTAGCCGCACCTTTGGGCCACTGACTGGCCAGCCAGACCCAGCCAGACCCAGCCAGGCCCAGCCAGGCAACAGCTGGGAACTACTGATGGGGGAATTCCTCAAAAACACACGAGCAGATGCAGGGTCTTGGAAATGGAACTCTTGGAAATGGAACCTTGGAAATGGAATCTAAATAGCAGAAATGTCAAAAGAAAGTTAGGAAGCAAAGATGACTTCTGTATTGTAGTTCTACTACTGCCGATGGTCATTACTCTTCGTCTGACCATCATATGGCAGTGTTTTTGGTCTATGAGCTTTCAAGGCAACGACATCCCATAATCGGCTGTTTACACACAAGCTTGTGTGGACATTACATCTGTAATTTAGATTAGGCTAAAGCAGACTCCATTACGTTTTGAGGTAAACCTCTTCTGTCTGAGCTCTGTCTATTTTTTGTCATTTGTAGTTTATAAATAAAGTTAGCTTAATGGATCCTGAAACTTTTTTCCGTCTTACTGCTACCTCTATTACAGGCCAGTGTCGGACAGCTAACGTCTGGGAGAAGACTTCCATGGAAAACAACCACAAGCTTCGTCCCACTATCACAGACTGTGACACCAAAGAGTGCACTGACCTAACACGCCAGTGTTGCTGCATCTGGTTCCTGTTAGCAGTGTCCTGTGTTGACTCTGTGGACGTGCATGGAGATGAGGCCTTCAAGGAGCCCTCGACACCCCTCCTCAATGCCATACTTGAGGGCTGCTTGTGTTGGAGGAGCAACCAGTATGTCTGGAAAGCAGTCACATTTTCATCACAAAATACCTTTATCCAATTACAGCTTGTCCTCCCCTTCCCTTCTGCTCCTTTTTGCAGGTTTGAACAGCAGCTGCCGTGATGGATGTGTCCTCTCTGGGAGACGAGACACCAGAGGAGAGAGATCTCATCGTCATCCAGACTGCTGCCGTTTGATAGGGTAGGAGCAGGGCAGTGGCTGGACTTGGAATGAGAAAGGCTCTCTGGTCTGAAAGTCCTATCCCCAAGGAGGCCCTGCTATTGTGAGTGTAGGATCAGTTTGCCTCCTTGTTTAGGGGTTTGCTGTCGAGCGTGAACGAGGGGCACCTAGCTTCTTTGAGGGCGCTCCCCCTCACCCTTCCTCTCCTGGACAGCTGCTTGACGTGAGATCCCAGACGAGTGGTCCCCAGAGCTGGACACGGTCCTCCTCATCTGATCCGCATCATCTCTGACAGATCCCCGGGACAATCAGTCCAGCCGAGTTCACCAGTGACCTCTGTTCCACAAGGCAGGGGGACGTGGGAGCCGTCCGCACATGCATGATGTATCACAGAGCACGTACTCAACGAATTAAATGGGTCAGTGTGTTTCTTTTGTCTCAGATGGATGCTTGGCGCTGTGTTGATAGAAGAAGAGCACTATATTACAGATCTTCTAATAAGTTGCAACTGCGTGTGGGTCTCCCAGACAGTTTGTTGGCCATGGGCAGGAATTGAGATAAAACATTGCATTTTTAGATAGAATGACATATGGTGCAGACAAAGATGTATGCTATCTTGGGAAACGTACCAAACTGGCCTGAATTGGAAATACAATAGTAGAGCCAAACTGAATTACAATACACTGTAAAGTTGATATTATATTTGGTATGGTTGCAGTCGAAGCTCTTTGTGTCTCCACTGAAAACCTGGACGATGCAAAGCCACATTAGATGGTGACACACTTTTCCAGTGTGAAGGATGACTCAGCTATTTTAGGTAGCATTAAGTAGTGGCCGTTTACACAGGATGTCCACCTACAGGATTCTCCACAATGGAAAAGACAGATTCCCACAACCAGCAGCCTCCAGACATGAGTCACTGGGTCAAGAGAAAGGAAAGGAGGGCAGTAAAACGAGAGAGAGAGAGAGAGAGGAATAAAAGGAAGATGACCAGAGCTCATGACGTGGACAACATCAAGCGGAGGTCTCTCTCTCTCTCTCTCTCTCTCTCTCGGACCCTCCCTGTCTAAGTGGTCCAGGGACAGGACAGTGCTTCCTGAGCCATGACCTCTCTCGCTGTTCTGTCTCATGTAATATCAAAACACGGCTTCGCCCTCGAAAACAGACGCTCCGACAGACCCTCCAGACCTCCAAAGGGTTTTCGCTTGGAACAAAGAACATTCCCTTGTCGAAAAAATAAAAGAAACCCCCCAGTTTTTCTTTGCAGAATGGTGGAAAAGTTCAAAGCTTTGCACGCTTTATCTTACCCACTGTCTCCACCGTGGAGAAAACACACAGAGAGTCCTCAGTCACTTTGTTCTTCGCCTCCTCTTCAATCAACTTGTCAGAACCCATGTGTCCTCTTCACGCAACCACGTCATCTCTGTTTCTCAACACTAAGCTCTGTGTGAGAAGCGCTGACAGATCTCTGGAGAGTACCAGAAACAGATAGTGTCAATGAAGAAGCCTCAGACTCTATCAGATGTTGTGTGTTGCACAGAAAACCTTCACTCTCGCTTGAAGTCCAAGACTTCCAACTTTCGCTAACATTGGAAGCCAAAGATGTCGAATCTGTGGTCAGTCCATTTCCCCAACCACTGAATTGCATTTTTGTAGAACATTTGCTGACGTTAACTCGCCGTTTGTCAGTTTGTGAAATCCCTCTCGAATGTTAACATGTAAAATGATCTTCCACACAGATCATTGGTCCTCTGTGGGATCATTCTCAATCCAATGGCCAGCCAACATTCCACATTCTCAGCATGTGGAGCGTTCTCATCAACTGGAGAGGACAGGGGGAATGCACAGGCAGGAAGTACAACATTAAATGCCTAGTTTACAATAGAGTGCAAATGATGATTCTCAAACATTTGTTGGATTCAAAGTTGATTTGTCATCCAGGTCCAGAAGCTTCTTGTGTGCTAGTGAGCTTTGCGATGTCCGCCTCTTACTCAACCCCTCAACAGTTAATAAAAATCGTGAACATGGCTTAAGAGCTACTCTCCCTTAGGCTTTGGCCGACAGAGACCAGTGTTTTTGTCATGCATGGAAGGACACTGAATCCTATTGGTTCTCATCCTCACGGATAATGAGGGATTGGAGTACAAATTGAAATGCTTTTTTTTCATTTCATTTTTCATTTCGCTTTGATCCAAAGAAACACACAGGGGGTTGACCTTCTGACCTATCACCTCTTGATCCACAGTGAAATGCTCTACCATTGAGCAATGCCCATTCCAACCATATTTGACCCATGCACATTCGGTGTATATTCCATAAGGAAAGTATGATCATAAAGGGAATATAGATACAGGTGTCTGGGATGGATTACGGGTAAAGTGAAGAAACAGCTGATTAGCACAAGTCAGTGTATCAGTATCATAAAATATAGTTCTCAATGCAAGGTATTGAACAGAGCTGTATCCATGGAGATATCAGTTTCAACAAATCAACATGTAGACTTGCCTTCCACTGCCACCTCGTGGTAAACTCTCACATCCACATCTGACCACAGATGAGCGAGTAAGTGAGTATACTCTGCCCTCTGGAGGCTGACAAGCCACATTACAAATGTATTTATCACCGACGAGACCCTCGGGTCGGTAAGAGTTCATTACAAACTAAAGAAGCGCGGTGCTGTAAAAAATGATCTCTAGACGACCCGATGGCCTTGCTGTCTGTCCATGATTTGCTTTGATGTTTTGCCAACAAAAACAAAATACATACTCCTATAAACATTTTCAAGCTCTAACCAATGAAAATCCTTTTCCAGCAGGTATCTTTTGGAGGCATCGAGCAACGTGCGTAAACGTGTTGTTTGGCTTCATCGGATCGTATGACATACCGTGACAGTGGATTACAGAGAACAACCTCTCTGACATAAGTCTTGTCTGTCTGTGTGTATGACCAGTGGGGTTATTGGCAGGTAACAACATAAACTACAGTCAACTTCACCAGTCTCTGAGGAGACTCCCTTTGAACGTCCCAGCTTCCCCTGCACGGGTCAAAGATGGCTCCAGTTGCATCGTAAATTCTGCTGACCCCATGTTGGCCTCTAATTTTCTCCAAAACACAAAACACAGATGCAAGAGTACAGTACACTTAGCGAGGGCCACTTGGGAGTCCACAGCGTGCAATAGTTCATTTTGGCCACTACAGACGTTCCATAAGGTCTGAGATATGCACACTGAAAAGCAAACCATCACAGGGCACTTTAACATCCCAGAAAAATAGAGATAATGGGCGGGTGGGGGTCAGGGGTGCGTGCGTAAATATTTATGAGTGCATCAGGGGAGACCCTTTTATGCTAGTTGGGCCTGGGCCTGATCCTGGAGAGCCAGCCTGTATTAAGATGGGGGAGGTGAAGAGGTGAACACTATGCCTTCCTGTCCTCCCTGTGCCCCTTGTCCATTTCCACCTGACAACAGAAAATAAAGGCACGCTCCTCCTCTGGGGGCTGTCTGTGTGTGTGTCTAACACGTGCACTCTCTTACGCAAGATGACATGGAGGATATATACGAGAAAAAAAGAACAGGAAAACAGAGCAAGAAAACCCCCCGACATAATCGGTACAGTTTATCTTGTATGTGTCAAAAAGCAAAGCGTGTCAAGAATCGCTTCGAGGGACCTACATTTACGGTGACGTTTATTACTGGAGACTTAAAAGGCCAGGCGTGCATTTTCTGTGCAGTCGAGGACCAGGAAGGTGAAGGATCGCTGCTCTCTGGAAGGGCTCCTTGAAACTGATGTCACTAGGCTGCTCTGCTCATCTTGTGTGGGCTGCTTGAAAAGGCATTGACACGAGACTTTTGGAAGCAGCACAAAAGCCGTAACTGTCGCCAAGGCTTCCCCAAATTCAAAAACCTGGCTTGACCCCTCCTTTGAGGGACAGAAACTGGGGAAAGATTACATGGAAAATAAACATAGCAAAACATCTTTTCATCTCTGTTCAAACAAGAGCTGAATCTAAATTCGGTGTCACTCATATCATCAAATAAAGTGACTCATAGTTAATCCAATACAGTGGAAAAAGGGTAACAAAACTAATCAGTTTAGTCTTCTCCGCTGAATCTACACCCTTCTCTCTTTACTTTCTCTGAAACGAGGAGACACGGTAAATGTGTTTACCCACTGTGACCACCCTTGTGTCAAAGCTGATGTCTAAGATGGGCCTCTTGGTAATCACATTAGTGTCATAGAAGAAGACTCAGCCCCTCACTGTAGGACTTTGGGACGCACATCACACAGCCTCAGTCCCAGACGTAAAGACCGTAGGGAAAACAGTTGGCGCGCTTTGACTCTGTTGGCACACTGCGCCAGCTACTGCAGTGGTCTTACTGGAAGTGACTGTGCCACAGCGTGGCTTCTGCCAGCAAGGTCAGCAGTGTCCCCCCACCTGCAGGGTTATTAAGGGCATCACTCAAACCGCCACGGTGCACGGCTCCTATTGGCCACCGCCACGGTGCACGACTCCTATTGGCCATCGCCGCGGTGCACGCCTCCTATTGGCCACCGCTGTGGGCTCACTGACTTCTCATTGGACTGCTGCCAGGGAGCCTTGCGTCAAAATATCACTGCACTATTTTGAAGTGCCCAGCCTCTTAGCAACACAGGGCTGCGTTTGAGGAATTATAATATGGACTAGGTATCCACAGTAAGGTGCTTAACGTGGAGATCATTTGCATCATTTGTTTCTAGAGATCTGGAGGGAATGTATTACTTCTGTCTTTACTTCACTACCATGTGTGTCATCCTTCGTCTGAAACCTCAACTGGTCAACTGGTTGAAACAAACAGTCAACTGGTTGAAACAGACAGCTCCTATATCCCTTTGTATTGGAAGGTAATCTCAATGATTCCAGTTCTCTTGTTCTGGTTTAATCAATAGTCTGTTTATATAGATCTGTTTATATAGGCAGAAGTTTTTTGTTCAGGTCTATTTCGTGCATCAGCTCTGCTCAACCCTGCAAATTAGTCAAATTGGGCAAGTCGAAAAAGACTCATTGGATAATATTATTCATATGACCAAATGCTCCAAGTCACCCAGATATTCAAAATAGTGGGAATTTGAGGATTAAATTATCACCTAATTTACAAAAATATTTTCACATACTTACTATACACACTAAAGGTGTGACATAATTTTCTGAATGCTAATTTAACTCCCATACCGTAAATTAGGTTGGTATCCATGGCACTACATCTGATGGTGATTGTCATCTAATCATCATTATCGTCATCACTGTGGACATGGTAAAGTCATCACAGTCTCTGCTCTTGATTAAATCCCCTAATTGTTCGGAAAACCTTCTGGAATCTGCTACCGCTGTCTGTGGAATGAATCCTTGGAAGTCTGTCTGCAGTCAGAGGAGCATGACATTCCTGTACAGCAAATGACCATATCCATGATTAGCAAAGGCTCCTGATGATCTAGTCTGCTCGAAAATGCAGGAGTGATGATCTGCACGTAAACCACAGGCCTCGAGTTTCATACCATGTCAGCCTGCATTACAGTTTAGTTATGTATAGTTATAGAGTTTTAAGACTGTTTCTATGGTTATCGAGGTGCAGAAGGTAATTGAAAAAGGAGTCAAGTGCTTGTGTCCGGAGATCTGCTAACCAAATAGGCCTCATAGAGAGAAGAATCAATAACATGGGCCAACATTAAAACACAAGTGCGTTCATGCTGTCATTCGAATGACTGACTTGACTCAGTCTCTGCAGAAAGGTGACAGGCGGGTCGTCTCCAAGCTGCCAGTGTGTCCTACAACAACACTCTGTCTTCTGATTGTCATGCCAACCACCGTGAGAGAGGCCTGTTATCTCCATCAGCCGGGCTCCCTCTGAGGACTAGAGCAGTTCACACCACCCTGATTCAATCAGTGTGCTTTGGCAGCATTCACTTGAGAAAACATCGCTTCGGACGACCTTTAATCCAATTGCATGCTTTAATGATCTTGCTTTTCTATAGTAGATCTCAGTGTGCATTTTAACTTTTTAACTTTATCCGGGTTGTATTCATCTTGATTTGACTATTTAATGAGGTAATAGCTCAATTCAAAACACTGTTTACCATGAAGATGATATGAACAGCATAGTGTTTGTACAGACTGTAAAGTGTGTACACGCAGCCATAGGAAATGAATCAAAGTCATCGAGCGGATGACAACAGATGAATTGGATTACTTTCCAAGGCATTTTTTAAAACTATCCATATAAGAATGATTATACAATAAAGCCTAATTCGGTTCCATTTGATTATCTCATAGCGCTGGCTTGTCTCCGCAACTTAACAGACAGCCACGACTACATCCAATCTGGGCTCCGAACTCTTCAAGCCAGCCGCCGTGGAAACTGGGGAGCCACAACAGACTTTTGGGTCTTGATGGAGGAGTGAAGTTATGGAGACATTCTGAGGACCATGAGGAGCCGCGCGAGTGGCTGTAAACTGCTCTGTTTTTCTTACAGAGATAGAAACCAGTTCTGGGAAAGGTTAAATGTCTCATTTAGCTTGTCACTGATCTGACAAATCAGTGCTCAGCCTAAAAGACAGGTAGTCAAAGTAGTAATAACAATCTGAAGGAAGAAGAATGTGCCTAATTGGGGAAACGTCTCCAGTCTTGACAGTGTATCAAAACAGATGCACTCTAACCATGTTGTATGATCAAAAGCATTAACAGTTAACAGAAGCAGAGTTCATCCAGGAGGGATGAGGTAAAACCACTTTCAGACGCCAAAAGTATGAACTAGTTGCCTGACATATTTGGTTTAACCTTTAACCTCATAATAACAGAGGTAGGTTTCTGTTATGTCTGCACACAACTTTACCTTCTGGCTATTCATCTCCTGCAACTAGGTCACTGTAGAATACTCATCATTGCTTTTGTTTACCAAAATAGATGAATTACAGGCTAGTAATATGATGTAAAACACTGTAGCAAGCCTGAGAATGACAGAGAACAGCGATGTGCCTTCTGATGGAGCAGCACAGCAGCACCCTGCATGTACAGCAGGCTTACTCTGGTAGTCAAACTGTCAATCCAAAATCCTCAAGGATATATAGATGTATTTAATTGTATTCATATTCACAGTATGAATATCAAGTATTAATTTACAACTTATGAACTTATTTCAACATCAGGTTTTTACATGAAAACATCAGGCTGTCATACTGTACCAAAACGACACTACTTTCACCTTCAACTTATCAAATATTTTCATATAAACACTAATGTGTCTTCATAATACTATAAATAAATAAATACATGAATAAATAATATTCTATATAAAAATACAACCAATAACATTATCAACATTACTGAGTTGAAATATTACATTCAATGTCATCCTTTATCCCTCCAGCGATTCCAACTTCAGATTCAGTTCTCATCGTCTGAGGAAGGTCGATACTGACGTCAGCAGCACTTCCAGTAAACTCCTAGCCCCATCATGATGGACCCAGCAGGCAGGGCCCTGGTCACCACGGTGATGAGAAAGTCCACATTGGCGGGGATGGAGGGGGGATGGGGGGGGTTAGTTGAAGGATATATCAGAGGGACTGCTGGGATCGAGTAAATCCTTGAACAAGTGCCGGACACAAAAGTTATATGATGACCCCGATGCTTAGCCCTGAACCAGGTGTGCATGTCTCATCTACCGTTTAATGAAATAAGTCTGGACAAAAGAGACTCTAAAAGAGGGGGTTGCCAAGAGGATGTCGGGGTGAAAGAGGGGAGAGCTGTCAGGTCACGCTGAGGCTGACACCCTCTCCACGTCCCCAGACAGGCTGTGCAGGAGGGACCTCTGGAAGTCCTCCTCGGAAGACTCGGGGATGAGGAACTCCAGCAGCAGGTCACAGACGCAGTAGACGAGGTGCCTGCGCAGAACCACAGAGCCGGGCCGACAGATTGACTCGGATCACAGCTCGGTGCGGCCGGTGACGGCTCAAACCGACGTGGACCGTTTCCCGCCCGGTCCATAAGGCCGTGCGGGAAGGCCCACGTCGCATCTCACACACGTGTGTTTGTGACTGGAGAGGGGGAGGGAGAGGGTACTTACTTGTTGATGTCAGGGTCCTGCAGAGACTCCAGCACTGTCTCCAAGCTACATCTGTACTTGTCTGTCCCCAGCATGTCAGTGATGAACTCTGAGCTCAGGCAGGAACACGGGTTAGGAAAACAGTGTCAACCAAGCAACACAGACCCAATTGTTTGTGTTGGCGATGCCCCTGCCTGGATGAACTGACCTGGAAGCAGCTGCAGGAGACAGTTGAGACACTGCTGTTTGGTCTCCTCTCTCTGAGCGGGGCTGCGGTCTGAGTGAGGCTGGGCGGGGAGAGTTCCCCCAGGCCACACTGCCTCCTGCATCACCTGCAGGTAGATCACCCAGCAGGGGGCGCTGGTCAGGTGGGCCACGCCCACATCCAGCCACCTGAGGGATGCCAGGGAAAGAGACGGATGAAAACACTTGTGCTGACACTCCCAACAACAAAATGTGGCAACTAAACTAAAGCACCAAAAGTAATCTGATCAAGCACACATGCGCCGAGTTAAAATAATTTGAAAGCTGAGCTGAAAATTATATGCAGTATAGTAAAACGGGTGATGAAAAGTGAAAGTAGTGTTGCATCAGACACCAGAAAAGCGAACTAAGGCAGGTTGAATAAAGCTAGAAGCAGCATGGCAAGAATTTGCACATAAAGCCATTTTCTTTTGCTAAACTAGCTAAATGCTTTCAATCTTTCCCTTAATGCTCTATAAACCATGGTAAAAGCGAGGATTTACACTTTTGTGAATACATTAAGTGCACCTCAAGAGTCCCAGAACAATGTGTAAGAGGCTCCTGTCCAAGAATGTGGACGGAAACTACCGGATGCCCGGACTAGAACAAAGACCCAAAAATCACATTAAAGCCATAAATCTAATTTAGTGCCACAAAAATATAGTTGCATACACAGTATAGTGCAACCATTTAATCCTTGCTCTGTTTTTTTTTCCCCCTTTAAGGATTATACAAGACCTTAGATTCACAATCCATCATTTCAGATAGAAGGAAGACAAGACCAATGAAAAGTAAAGTAACGCATTACAGATGCGGTTATGTAACGCGAAAAATAAATCCACGAAAAAAGAAGAAGCTGATGTCTCCTTCAATCACTTTCCCCCCCACACTAGCTGCCCTATTGTTCCCGCTCCTTGAGTGTCGGATCTAATTACATGTTTCAGCTGTTTTGACTTCCTGGTCTTTGGGCCGTAAGAGGGGCTACAGACTGCAGCTGCTCTGGTGGAAGGCAGCCCGTCTCGCTCAGACTCAACACTCTACTGTTCTTTCCATGGCCCGTTCTCTAGAGTCGGAGGGGCGTTGAGGCTGGGGTCCAAGCGGTTACAGTAGAGGCTGTCAAACTGGCCCATATGAAGCCACGTCGCCATCGGTCCCAGGAGGAGAAGCTGTTATTCTGCCAGAGCACCTAGGTTTAGGAACCTAGATGGCAGTGGCAGTAGTGTGTGGGTTCAGAGGCCGACCATGGCAGTAGGGGGTAGGTTCAAAAGTCTAGCACAGCGTTAGCACAGGTGCCTGACCTAAGGCAGCTGTCATCTACCTTCTACATCATCCCCTCGACATCATCAGCAGCACCGTGGGCTCATTAAGTCCACATGATAACGGCGACGGTTGATTGGTCGAAGATCAAAACATGACAAGCAGTGAGCGACATGTTTAAACTCTTGCAGCTGCAGCCGGGGGAAGACGGTGCATAGGTGGCTGGAATCGTTTCCAGAATCGAAATAGTAGCTAGCATCCCGGCCATTGGCAGTGAGTGTTTATTTTAGTGACCCAAGACTTTGGGAGCGGAGCAATTGGGAGCCTGCCGCTCGGGTTGAAAGGGTGTGCGGTAGAGCCCTGGGCTGAGGAACAGAACTCCCTCCAACAGACCAGACACACAGCAAGCATCTTTACTTCTCCGAAATACGATTTCACAGAATGTTCCAGCCCTCACCTGCACATGGCTCTGCTTTCGTAGTATTAGCACCACCGGTCACTCACGGCTACCGACTCATGCTCGCTAGATGTCATGTCTCGTCAGTAACACTGCATCAAGCTTTATTATGGGATGCCTTTTCTCATGTTATGTGAGCCCTGCTGTGTCATGTCCTGTCCACTCAGTACATCACTGGATAGTACTGGCCATCTATTTTATGGTGTTCTTCTATCTGTACTGTAAGTACAAACCCCTGTGCCGAAAGCCAAGAACAAATGTTCTAGCTGACCGTCTTAAGGACAGAAGGCTTCCAAAGGCTTGCTTTGAGTAGCTACTTGCCTCGCAATGTGCTCAAGCCCTTCAGTTTTCAGTCTTGAACTGATGGAATCGTCAGGAAAAACACAACTAACACTGAACTGTGTGGCACATTCTTAACTAAACATGGATGATATTAAATGTGTTTTACATGACAAGGCTCTAGGGTTTCTATACCAATGCAGGCCATAAATTGAGAGGCCCTTAGATACCAGCAATAACCTTTTTATTTATTTTGGCCCATAGACACATTTCAATGCCAATCATATAAAACAAGAATGTCTTTTCCAACTGTCTTTCTAGAAAAATATCGGTTATATAAGACTGATTTGAAGGAATCCTTACAAACAGTAGCCAGATATTATGTATCCTCATCAGAGGTTACATTTTCATTTATCAGTTAACTGAATTGCAGACAAAATTCCCTGTGATATACCTTGTTATTATGTAATATTGCGACATAGTTCAGTACGCTAAAGTGTGACCTTTTACAAAACGTTTACACTTTTGTAAATCGTTATTTTTATTTTTAATAAAAAATAAAAGAGCTTCATTGTGTACATTTGATCTGGTCCTCAGGCTAGGAGGAAAAACATTCACATACATCACCGGAATCTAAATTAAATTCACCAAGCCAAGGCTTATCACACTGTTACATCAGTCGCTACAGTAAAGATGGAAACTATTATTGCAGCGGTGTGTGTGTGTGTATGTGTGTGTGTCTGTGTGTCTATGTGGGGGTGTCTGTGTGTGTCTGTGTGTGTATGTGTGTCTGTGTGTGTATGTGTGTATGTGTGTGTGTGTGTATGTGTGTGTGTGTGTGTGTGTGTGTGTGTGTGTCTGCGTGTGTGTGTGTATCTGTGTCTGTGTGTGTGTGTGTGTGTGTGTGTGTGTGTTTCTGTGTGTCTGTGTGAGTGTCTGTGTCTGTGTGTACGTGTCTGTGTCTGTGTGTGTCTGTGTGTGTCTGTCTGCTGGCAGCGCTGCCTCCCCTGCCTCCCTCCTGCTGGGAGTGTGAATAGACACAGGCCTGTGTTACGGATCACAGCCTTTTCCCAACAGCACTAGTCTGGCCTCAAGGTGGTGTCTGGCCCCTGCCAGGGCTGCCCGCACACAGCGGCACAGGCCAGAGACTTACACACAACCTATGAAAGAGTCAAAGCAATGCAAGTGTCCGTTTGTGCGCTCTGGCCTTTGGCACCAAAGGATCAGGTCAATGACGCAAAGGCCTCGTTCCCAACCTTATCAAAGGAGCCCTGCGGGTTCCTACTATGCTGCTGCTGACTGACTTAAACCACCTGCTCATCTCACACAACTAGAACCAAATGCCAAACCCTGTCATACGGGCTTAGAACAACAGTGCAACGGTGCCTTTGTATATGTTAACTAATGTGATACATAAACACAAGTCGATGAATAAAGAAAACATTTAAAATATGAAATAAAAATGTCTCCATGTGCCTTATATTCCGTGTCCGTGTCCATCCTACCTGTCCTGTGAAATCTGAGCTTGGTGCTGGTATAGGCATATGCTGCCTCCTGGTGGTAGGAAATGACACTGCAGGCAGGACACTCCACTTCTCAAAGCAAGGCTTGACTGCAGGGGGGGGGAACAGCTGCTCTGATGATGACAGCTCATCCAACCAAAGCCGCCCATCCAAATACTCAGTATCTAATAAAACACACTCCTGCAGGACACACAACTCCAAACAAACCTTCTTGGGTTTTATGTCTGATTTACAGGCAGCAGTATAAGACATTTTCCAGAGAGAATCTCCCAACATCTTTACAACCTATCCAGCCAGTCTAGTCACTACTACTGGCAGAACAGCAAGGCCAGCAGATCTGAGGCAGCACTATCTCCTTCACACAACAACAACAGCTCACACGACTTTGTTAACGGGCTGTTCTAGAGCCCAATTTCACACAGCCGCCATCATCACATTCACCTCCTCATAGCCGAGCCGCTTGGGCACGAGGCCTAGCCTAGCGTGCCTCCAGCTCACAGGCATCCTCGCCTCCGAGCAGCTGATCGTCTTCACAGCATCCAGAAGAGAACTCCCTACCCCCAGACAATGGAGCACCTGCTTGCCACATGTCAGTGTGTACGGAATAAACACGGGCTTCCTGTTCCAGCGGCGAGCCCGCCTCGCAGGCCTTCAACTCCACCGCCGCACTCGGTTCTGTCAGAACAGGACCGCGGGGTGATTAGAGAGAGGCCGATCACTCACTCACTCACTCGCTGAAAAATGTCTGGTCATTAAGCGCGGGCCAAACCGCAAGGCCAAACAGCGAAGCAAACGCCGCTGCTACCATTTTAGGAGAAAATAACCTGACCGTGGCCTTGGTGTGAACCTGTCTCGTCCAACCGCTCTCTGGGAGACAGGGGTCAAGGCAGAAATAAACCGTCAATTAGTTGTGGTGTGGTGATGTAAAGACAGAGAGGCGACAGAGAGAAAGAGAGGTGAGAGAGAGAGAGGTGAGAGGTGAGAGAGAGAGAGAGAGAGAGAGAGAGAGAGAGAGAGAGAGAGAGAGGTGCGAGAGAGTGAGGTGCGAGAGAGTGAGGTGAGAGAACACGTACACCTCAGCTCCGGGGGTAGCTGATAGGGGTGCATTTCCAACAACACATTAACTGACTTCACGTCATTGACAGTTTATGGTGAGAGCGTTTACTGCATACGTTCCTAATATTACCCTCCCCGAGTCAGGTTTCTGGACCACATTTTTTCGGGAACATAACCATACTAACCGTGGACTGTCAACCAGGCATCTGACATCATGTGTCTGGTGTTTACTATCATGGCCTGAGGTGGGGTCATATTGGGACATGTATAGACACTTAACACCACACGCAGTTCATCTAGATCAGGTCTTAAAGAGGAACACCTAAGATAAAAGCTGAGGTCACATCCATAAAATAAACCTCTGAGGCCATAGTGTATCTCACCAGACCACACTGAGCACGTCTTGTTTTTTGTATTCGCCAGGTCTAGTTAGGAAGAGTTGGTGTGGTGGGGTATGGGTGGCCACGTGCGCTGCCCATGCTGGGTCAGTAGCTCGTTCCATCTAGGCAAAGTACAGTGTGTACACAGAGGGATGAAACACCGCAGTGTGTGCGCAGACATTAAACAGATCGGAGGCATTGTGTAACATGTCTCCTTAGAACTGTTCCACGGCCGCCATGCCAAAGTATGCATCGCCCGGCGTGTAGCAGCGCCCCGTCTGCGCTCGCTCCCAGCACCTGCTAGGCCTTGTGCAGAGTACAGGCTGGAGTGTCCTGGAATCACATTCATCTGCACACTAAAAGGTGAAAAATCTCTGTTATGGGAGCGTTAATTTTATAGGGGTGTAAGTATGTGTGTGTGTTTGAGAGAGAGAGAGAGAGAGAGAGAGAGAGAGAGAGAGAGAGAGAGAGAGAGAGAGAGAGAGAGGAACCAAACTTTTTCAAACCGATACAGCATTCCACAACTTGGAATATTGTTCATAGCTAAGGGTTTCCAATGTGTGAAAGCACTTCAATAACTCAAGAACTAAGGTCGTACGTTGACCTGGGTCGAGCACGCAGCAAGTCAACATGGAACACTCGTCCCCGTTCCCATCCCTTCATCACTCACTAATGAAAGATGTTTTTGTTGATAGTATTTATTAAAACTAAAGTGCTTGAGCCTTTGCAAATGATTTAACATGTCATTCCATTGATTCAGTGTTTCTGGCCAGTAAGTGTGTCTCCACTCTAAACATGGCAGAAAGAGGAGGTAAGAGCTGGACATATCACTAAATATGTCCAGAATCTTTCAGACTTTGACGTCATTCCTTAGCTCTACGTGACTGGATGTTGAGAAACCTCCCAGACAGTAAATCCTCAATGGGGGCGGAGCCAAGGAGTACTATTCCCCTGTGGTTTTCGACAAATCATATACCGTCTTTTATACAGACGACAGGCGTGCTGCACTAGACAGAGTGCGTGGAAACAAGTCCCTATTAGGGAAAAGTGCTCCCTTTAACAAAGGCAGCCTGTTAATCTGTTTCAATTCAAAGCATCAGCTGTGGTATTTACTGTGGTTCTCCAGTGTGACACATGGGGTCTTCACGGTTGTGAGTTTAATCTATCTAGAGATAAGACAGGGTCATATCGTGCCTCACACCCTCGGTGCATCCTGCCAAATGGAATGACACAAACCGATTCCCTTCCCGGTGGTCATTCGCACACAGGTCGACACACCTCATGACCCAGTACGAACACAAGCACTGTGTGAGTATAAATACAGATTCGGAACATTCTGTGCCCAGACACCCTTTAATAAGCAGAACCTGTGAGGCTTTTTAAAGACCTGGTCATCACCTCACTATCAATTACGACCGTAACTTTGTGTTATGAGATCCTTCCCCAGACAGAAGTAAACGCTAAATAGGTTTTCTATAATTATTCTACTCAGAAAACAAACGGCAACGTCACACAGAGAAAATAGAGTAACCGCCGTTTTGTCAGGCTTATGTTTTGAGCCTAACTGTCAACACTGTGACCCCAGTGAATGTGCCATCGGCCCAGGACTGCAGAAGACTGGAGAGGGCTCCAGATGCTCCATACCCAGGGCTCCAGAGGCTCTACCCAGGGCTCCAGAGGCTCTATACCCAGGGCTCCAGAGGCTCTATACCCAGGGATCCAGAGGCTCTATACCCAGGGATCCAGAGGCTCTATACCCAGGGCATCAGAGGCTCTATACCCAGGGCACCAGAGGCTCTACCCAGGGCACCAGAGGCTCTATACCCAGGGCTCCAGAGGCTCTATACCCAGGGCATCAGAGGCTCTACCCAGGGCACCAGAGGCTCTTTACCCAGGGCACCAGAGGCTCTATACCCAGGGCACCAGAGGCTCTATACCCAGGGCACCAGAGGCTCTATACCCAGAGCACCAGAGGCTCTATACCCAGGGCTCCAGAGGCTCTATACCGAGGGCATCAGAGGCTCTATACCCAGGGCACCAGAGACTCTTTACCCAGGGCACCAGAGGCTCTTTACCCAGGGCATCAGAGGCTCTACCTAGGGCACCAGAGGCTCTATACCCAGGGCACCAGAGGCTCTACCTAGGGCACCAGAGGCTCTATACCCAGGGCACCAGAGGCTCTACCCAGGGCACCAGAGGCTGAAACCCCAACAGCACTTTGTTTTGTTAACACGTTGGGCCCCAAAAACTGTTTACAATTATGATCGTTAAAACGGTGCCGGCTAAAAAGGTAGACGGATTACACAGAAACCTTAAAAATATCACATTATTTTGTTTTTATGATGCATTATACTTCTTAGATCATTAAAACAACACATTTCAGTACTAACCCTCAATCAAAATACCAGGTTTTACAGCTTCTCGGGCAAAAAATACAAGATTAAGAGTATTCATGTAACAAAGAGGCACCACTTTACTACATGAAGCCAAACCCTCGGCCTCGGTGAGCGAGGGGGCCTAGCGTCAGGGCATCAAGGGAGAGTGTGGCTGAGTGAAAAATTGCTCACTGTGCGTGCAAACAAATATTAGTGTTGGCGAGTTTAGGGGAGAAGGAACAACGCCCCATCACATACTGGTCTGGTAGGACTACCTGCGTTATACAAGGAGACGTCTACTGATGAGAGGCCCTAAGGGACGAGCTGTCTCTCTGGACTGGCAGGCTGTGTCTCAGGGGGAGGAGCTGTCTCTCTGGACTGGCAGGCTGTGTCTCAGGGGGACAAGCTGTCTCTCTGGACTGGCAGGCTGTGTCTCAGGGGGAGGAGCTGTCTCTCTGGACTGGCAGGCTGTGTCTCAGGGGGAGGAGCTGTCTCTCTGGACTGGCAGGCTGTGTCTCAGAGGGACGAGCTCTCCTGCAGGAGGCATTATGCTGTATGACCCTGCAGACATACATCTCTGAGGCGTCTGTGAACAGTGTTGGAAAGCAGATTTATAAGGCTTTCCGTTCAGGTTTGTAAAACACAGCTTTCTTGGCAAACACTTGGCTGTCCCTTTTTTCTCATAATGCAATCTGTGATGACTTCATAGACAGATTATATTTTCACTGGCACGGCCAAAGCATTCAACGCTTAAATAATTGCAGGCAACTTGACAAGTTATTAAGAAAGCTCCGGAATAACATTTTTAAAAGAACATTTCATAACAGCATTTAACAAAATCATGTTTTAAATCAAAACGTGCCTATATAATTAATGTACAGAACACTGTGTCCAAACACATTTGTTGCTAAACAAACGAAATCCATTGTTTAATCACTTCCATGGGATCCTTTTAGTTTTTGGACAGAATCTTATGGAATTTCAGATACTTATCATGCATTACTCGACTGCTGAAAACCTCTTACTTGTCATCTCACGAAACCATTCCTGGAAATACGTCAAAGGCCCACTGTATGTCTTGAAGGGAAATAACAGAAGACCTGTCAGGATGCATGAGGAGGCAGGACCTCAGTCCACACTGGATCCATTAGGAAACCAACTAGTCCTGACAAGACTTTCTCTGGTCACGACAGAGAGCTACGTCGTTTTTGGTGCAAACGACTTCTTTCACACAATCTACATTTCACCTTCATGCATGTTATTTTACGGACTGCATAGACAAATCACAAAGTCACTACACTGTATTGGCCTCAGAACACCAGAGGGAAGTACACACTGACCCCCAGCTGAGAGCTTTTCATCTAACCTGGGCAGAGGCATCTCTAGAAGAGATGCGCTCTGAAGGGTAGGGGAGATTTGTTGTTGTTGTTGCCATATTGCTCTTATCCAGAGCTATTTAATAAGTACAGGGACAGTGAAGTGCCTTGCCCAAGGACACAACATCATTTGGCAATGCCGGGATTCGAACTGGTAAACGCTCAGCCACCTGACTCCCGAGAGAGATGCGCTCTGAAGTGTGTTACCTCTCGATGAAGGTTCCGAAGAGCAGACGGATGGTCTTCTGGATGTTCTCGGTGCACAGCCAGCTCCACTGGTTCCTCATCAGCAGGCACAGGATGTTCAGGGCCACATCTGCCACGGCTGTGTCTGGAACACACGCACACACACCCAACACAAAGGTCTGCACGATTCATTCCCGTTTGATTCGTTTTATGCAAAGCGACATGGTTCATGTAGAAAGTACGGCACAGTGCACCGTAACCACACCTCAGCTGCCAGGGACGGTGCAACAATAGCGATATATCAGATGATCAATAAAAACCACGGGGCACCAACCATAACCCAGTTGAGAGCTCTAGCATGGCACAGTGAGGCACTACTGCCATCCAGTGGAGAAGCAGCAACTTCTCACACCCCAATTGGACCCCACACACTCTCAACCAAACACGATCGAGAGACTACCGTTGGGAATGCATGACGCTCCACGGACTCATCGTCCTGCAGGGCGGAGCCAACCTTTCTGCGTAGGTGAGCCTTTACCTGTCCCCCGAGGTTTCCTCTCCCAGGTCCCACCTCCCCTCCGGTCTGCCCCGGGCGGCTGGCTGGCCCTCCTGCCCTCCCCGGGCGCGGTCCCAGGAGGCCAGCTCAGGAGCCTCTCCTGCTCTCCCACAAAGCTCTCCAGGCCAGACAGGGATAAGCCGTTAAACACCTGCAATGACGCAGCACAGACACAGGGATAAAGAGGACAGCTCTAAAAATAGGTGATTTTCTTTATAAATAATAGGAATATGAGAAGCAATTGTCCTCGAGGTAAATGCAAATTGTCTGGGATATCATAATATGTTTAGTGCCCGCCGTTCCTAAATTGCAGTAACTTAATAACTTACAGTGCTGTCTTCGCTGAAGGAGTAGTTCACTTTGGGCTGCAGGTCAGGTATGTTGAGAGAAGGAGCGATCTTGCTGGAGAACCTGAGCCGTGACCTGGCACATCAAACATAACAAACACTGTAGGCTGAACGCTCAAACTCAGACAAACACTCTCTCCACTGTAATGTGGTGCCGTCAGCTTACAATCGACGGGAGCCGTGTACATTCTGTTCAAAACAAAATGTGAAAAAAACATATATACGTAGAGTTGCTCTGGCAGTTCCTGAGACATGTTCTTACCTGGGTTTCCTGCTGTCTGGGGGAGCTCTGCCCTCAGAGCTGCTGTCTCCATCCAGGTCGTCAGAGGGGCTCAGGGGGTCAGAGCGAGTGTAGGCTGTCTTCAGGGTGTCAAAAGCATTCCCCACCATCTACAACAGCAACCGTGCCACAGAGGGTTTCTCACCAAGCATCTCCTGTCATTGA
Organism: Mallotus villosus; assembly: GCA_903064625.1. NCBI lineage: Eukaryota > Metazoa > Chordata > Actinopteri > Osmeriformes > Salangidae > Mallotus > Mallotus villosus. The sequence goes on from CAEFZP010004787.1 coordinate 150,543, forward strand.
CCTGTTAAACCGCACTGCCTAGCTGTAGCTCACCTTATCGAGTCTTGACATAACAAAGGGCTTCTTCTCAAAAGCTGTGCTGGCGTCGGTGTTGAGAGCCAGGAACTCCTGCATCTCCTCGCTGTTGGCCGTCTCTGGGATGGTGCTCAGTTGCTGTAAACCCAAACAAGGATGAGACAGCTGACAGTCAAATTATATTGTAACAAACAAAGCCTTTAATACTCTTGCCGGTGAAAAAATAATTCAGTTACATCCTACTTTAAGAAATGTATCCAGCTGGCTCTTCCGAACTTCTGCCTTCTCAAGATCTGCGTTTCCAAACGAGAGGTCAGGAAAAAGCTTCTTGGGGCCTTTGATATCTGAAATGTAGAAGTTGGTGAGATTTGAATCCGTAGGCTGACTCTCGATGACTTTGTACATCAATGGTGTCCATGCTGAAGGGAGGACCTTTGCTCTTTATCATCTTCCTGAGATCAGGCTTAACCTCCAGCCGAGTTTGCAGGTTGAGGAATTCACTGTAGCGCCTATTTACTGTGTGATAGGCAACAGGCTGCAGAGCGCCCAGGCATTCGGCATCAACGAGGGTTTCATACTGAGGAACACAACACAATCGTTGTTAATATTTAAATGCTTACGTCGTATGCTGTAACGGTACACTTAGTCCAACTGTCCAAGTCAAACCGTTAAAAGCCTATTTTAAACAGACTGTATGTGGGTGTAAATTGTATTTGTGCGTTAATTGAAATGTTACCTTCACAGTGTAGAGGGTATAGGGGTGGTTAGCAGTACCATGGTGCTCCTTGGCTGTGACGGTACCAGTGATGCGCAGGTTCTGGATGATGGCAGGTCCATCGAGGATGATCGGGGGCTCGAAGCTAAAGGGGGTCAGGCCCAGGCCCCCTGCAGCGCAGACCGCAGGCAGGTCGTCCGCAATGCCGGCCGGCCAGTGAGGCTCCTCCTCGGGCACCGTCACCCTGGTCCCAAGGGCCCTCAGGGGACCGAAACATCCAGACAGGTCGTCCTCAAAATCCAGCACGCTGCAGAAGTTCGCCGGCGAAGCGCACTCGCAGTAGCTGTCCGCCTGGTCCTCCTCGGAGTCCGTGCGGAGGAGGGAGTCGAAGGAGAGCTTCTTGCAATCCAGGAAGTGGGCTTCCTGGTCCGAGTCCGTCCGCTGGTAAAAGCAGTTGGCTTGGCAGGGACTGAGGAGACCCGCGGAGCAGCTGTCTCCTTTCCCAGAGCTGACCAGACTCACCATGCTGTCCTGCAGAGCCTCTTCTTTCAGACCTTGCGACACATAGAAGTACTCGTGAGGATTGGCGTCGTAGGAAACGCCTGCCAGGTCGACGTGACTCTTGTCGGGGGTGTCTTGTTCGTCTACGGTTGATGAGTCAGAGCAACAGGAGGCCCAGGACTCGTGCCGGGTCTGGCTTTGATACAGAGTCTCGGAGAGCTCCTCTGCATCGTCCCCCGGACGCTCTCGTGACTTGGTGAAGATTTCCACAATGGTCAGGTTCAGCCAGTCTGGATCCGACACCCTGCTGACAAGGGGCAGCAACACGTTGCAGGTGACGAGCTCCCCCACCATGTAGCGTCCCGTCCTGGTCTCCAGGTGAGGGGACGGGACCAGAACGTGGAGGAGGAGGTTCACCACAGCCCTGGCGTAGCTGAGCTCTGTAGCCGGGCTGCTCAGGGCAGGGTGGGGGGCGTCCGCCTTGCTGTAGAGCTCCCACAGGCTGCTACTTTCCCTCTGGAGCTTGTTAGCCTCCGCCTGCGTTTCCCTGGCCGTCATGTAGCTCTGCAGGTGGCAGCCACACAGCTCCAGTGCCTTCTGTATCAGGGCTTTCCTGTCCACGCGCTGGGCTCGTTCCTTCAGCTCCATCACAGACTCCAGCATGGCATCCTGGACCTCCTGCTCAAACTCCCCCCCCTCCTCAATCACCATGGTGCGGTACCACGAGGAGACAAAGTCCCGGACCGCCTTGTGGACCGCGTTGTGGATCTCGTGGTCCAGCCTCCACTCGCTCTCGGGGGAGTGCGGGGCCGGCTGGAGCCTGCCCATGGGGACGAAGTGTTCCAGGTGGAGCAGGCTGTTTGCGTCGAGGGCAGCACGGATTCCTAGCCAACCTCCGAGGACCACCAAGAGACTGGTGAAGATGCATAGCAGCCACACGTTCACCAGCAGATGGAAAAGGACAAGCCATGCCAGCAGAATGGAAAACCCTAACAGCCTCCGCTTACAAAGTAGCTCAGACAGGGGCCAATAGCGAGAACTTGGAGCATCCGCAGACGGCATTACTGACTTGTCGTGACTCCCCTTAATACCAATGGAATAGGTGAGCTTGATTGAAATGACTCAGTACCTGCATCCTATCCAACATCCAGTTGACCACCAGTTGATTCTGGAATGTTGAAGAACTAAAGGTCTTCAAATGCATTTCAACATACAGCTTAGCATGTCACAGTCTTGTTGCTCGCCAGGTTAATCCAATTAGTAAGATAGCAAGCTGTCCCTGGTGTCTGTAGTGTAAGGATATAAGCTTTGCAACTAGACCAGTACTGTTTCAATTAGATAAACTGTGTAACAGAAGTATTGACACTTTACACTATCGCTGGTTGAGAATAATCTAAACATAATGCCGTACTGTCAATATGATCTCTAAATTAAGGTTACATTCCAACCATCTTAATGCATTATATCTGCTGCTGCACACAGGTAGCTGCCTCTTGAGCTGATCCTGGTAGATCTCCCTCTGATATTTATTTACTTCCTGTGTTCCATGGTAACTTCTTCCTCGTTAGTCAATATCACGACGAAGTGCTTACTGGCACCCCCGTGTGGTGAAAGAAAATGTGTACAGGCCGCCGCATCACACACACAGCTCCGGGTATTTTTTTGGTTGGACTAGCTAGCTTCTTGTCATAAATGACATCATTTTGATGTAGACTCGTATTTCGAGAAATATTATTGGCTGAGAGAAGTATATGGATGGTTACTCAGGAAATCTGTTCCTGATTATTCGAACGGCCCAGGGGTTTGGTGGAAGGGGCAGGAGTTGCTGAGATCAGCCAGGTTATTGTTTTCTTTCAGGCTTGCTAGTAAAGTGGTAACGCGCCGTACCAGTGGCTTTTTGGAACAAGCTAAATTGCATCAGTGGCATTTAACAACGGGACTTTCTAGTGACACATGAGAATGACCAAAACGCCAGTAGCGACAGCTTCGAGGAGCATGGGAGAGAACGAAGTCAGTTGCTCCGGCGCATTTGCGGATCCGGCAGTTTGGTCGACAGAGGAAAAACCAGACTCAAACAACTATAATGGCGTTATCACCTGTGTTTGCGAAAACGCACGTGAACATGTTCCACAGTTGGTTGTCACTCGTGAGTTGAACCAATGCCGTATTGAACTGAAGGCCATGAGAGTTGGCGGACTCTCCGTTGGCTCCCATCCCGAGGAAGAATCGGTGTGCTCGGACAGTGGGTTCGGGGGCTCGCCTGCCTCGTCACTACTCAGGAAACTGTCGAACGCGTCCTCATCTATACTGTCACCCACCTCGTCTTTCGAGGATTATGAAGAGGATGGTGCAAGCAGTAACTATGAAAATCACATTCACGTGACAAATGTATCTGCTTGCGTAGATGAACCCCATCGGGTGAGTTCATTATGTGGGAGAATGTTGGGCTACAGGGCCCATACCATATGACCTGATCCTGTTAGAGACGAACGCAATGGTGAAATCGTGTCCAAACCCGTCTAGACCAGTGTATAGTGTCATCCTGAAATGCTGATGCACAGATGCTGGACATGTGACACAAGTGTAATCTTTTACTTCCCTTCACTCAATATCCATCATTCATGCAACAACAAAAATGCATGCTTGACTCCCAAGGTCTGTCAGATCTTAGTTTAGAAATATCAATTCTGCATCACATCCTATTTCACACTGGAATAGTCATGTTATCTTTGTACTGCATGTGTGGGATGTTTGGTGGGCGTTGTCCAAGCTTTTCACAACGGCTTTTGTGCAAAACAAGCCCAGCCTGTAAATGTTTGATGAATATGAGCAGCTGTTGCACAAGACTAGAGCCCGACCTCTCCCCAACATGTCTCTGCTCGATCTGCTAGTCTATAGCCGTCTCCATGGAGACGCTCACCTACAGGTCGCAAGTTGTGCGACGAAGTCTGAAGTCTGAGATTCCGTCTGTTGGTTATGTGCCAGGAGAGCAGCCGAGGACCATGACCTAAGTGTGTCTGTGAGAGCGAGAGAGAGAGCGAGAGAGACAGGGTTTGTTATGCATGTGCGTTTAGAACGGGGCTCTGTGGTGTAATGTTCAGCACCTTTGCCCTCCCTCTTTCTTCACGCAGAACCCCACGTGGAAGAAACCCAAAACCACAGGGAGCCTGCATGCCCTCTCAGTGCAGCACAAAAAAACACAACAATGGGTACAAGTGGTAGGACATGCAGGTGGGTTGTTTGACTCTGCTCGACTCAATGGCTCCCCCTCAAACAGCAGGTGTTGTGCCGCGAATGTCACGCTTGGTCTCATGAAGGGATGTACGCACGCTCGGCAAATGTTGTCAACGTACATGAACATCCCTTATTTGTTTTCTTCTCCCCATGTGTCTTTCTACTTCCTGTGTCGCAGGAAGCTTCCATGCGGGGGACTGTGGCATGCTGCTGAAACGCTTCTGCGAGGGAGAGCAGCGCTGCCTGCAGAGGCTGATGGAGGACGCCCTGAGGCCCTTCGTGCCGGCCTACCACGGGGTGGTGCAGCGGGCCGAGCAGGACTACAACATGATGGACGACCTGCTGACGCATTTCAACTCGCCGTCCATCATGGACTGCAAGATGGGCAGCCGGTGAGTGAGCAAGCGTGGGTGTGACAGAGGAGCCGCCGCACGCGTTTAAGCAGCAGTGTTGTGTCGTGTGTGTGTGTGTGTGTGTGTGTAGAGTGTGTGAGATGAAACTGTGTGATCTCCCAGGACGTACCTGGAGGAGGAGCTGCTGAAGGCGCGGGAGCGCCCGCAGCCCCGTAAGGACATGTTTGAGAAGATGGTGGCTGTGGATCCAGAGGCCCCCACGGCTCAGGAGCGAGCCCAGCAGGCGGTGCTGAAGACTAGGTACATGCAGTGGAGGGAGACCCTGAGTTCCACAACCACCCTGGGCTTCCGCATCGAGGGGATCAAGGTATGAACTACGACATGCAAAATGAATACACACACTAACAGTGGTAAGAGTATTCGGGTGTATCCTTCAATCCACTCTGATTCTTTGGCTGAAGTACTGTAAGAGATGAGCCAAAGTGCATAAAGTTGGAACCAAAATCTAATTGAGAAAGTGATTTCAAGTCAACTTTGAAGTACTTTATGTCGTCTTCTAAAATAAAGCGAAATGAAATGAGTAATTAAAGTGCTGCAGTGTTGTGGCCCTAAGACAGAGGCAGTCACAGTATAATTGACCATAGACCATTTCACATCCGTTTGAAGAAAACCGAGGGGGTGTGCAACACAAACTTCAAAAGGACCAAGAGCAGGGAGCATGTGACTGAAGCACTGAAGGACTTCGTAGACTGTAATATCCAAATCGTGGTGAGTCTGATTTCTGTCCCCCCAAAAAATCTCCATCAAATGCTCGTCCTTGTTTTCCCTTTTCTCACAAAAAGACGTGTAATTCCTTTCTCCTGTCTGCTGTCAGAGGGATTATCTGAAACGGCTGAAGGAGCTTCGTACGGTTCTGGAGACCTCGGACTTCTTCAGAACCTACGAAGTAAGATGTTTGTCGTTTGCCAGTCTTGTCTAGCAGAGTCTTTTACGAATGATGCTGCTTTAAAAAAATGTAGTGTAGCTTGAGGCGCTAACACTCGTGTGTCTCCAGGTGGTGGGCAGCTCCCTGCTGTTTGTGCATGACGCTACGGGGAAGGCGGGGGTCTGGATGATTGATTTCGGAAAGACCGTTCCACTGCCACCTCCCCTGACCCTGGACCACCGCACCCCCTGGGTGGAGGGGAACCGTGAGGACGGCTACCTGTGGGGGCTGGACAACCTCATCGAGATCCTGTCCAGCTTGCTCCCTGTCACCTGAACCCCAGTCTTACTACAGAAGGACCCTTCTGGGCCCGACCACGCCTCCCCACCAGCACCGTATGTGAACCGCTCTGGCCCTGTTCTACTGGGTGCATGTTTAATGTGCAGACCATGGGACTTCACTTCTGTGGCGACCTTTGGGAATACTTGGAACCGCTGTAAATAACTGTTAGGTGTAAGGGAAAGGCAGCCAGCCCTACAGTACAGTATGTGACGGTCAAAGTCGACTATGAGCACAGCTAACTGGGAGATTAACCATGATGAAGACACATGAAACACTGCCTTTTTTAATTTTTTGTGCAGAAAGCAACGTAGCTGACATGTTTTGATAATGAACACTGTGGCTGTGTCTGGGCTCCCCAACGTGAGCGAGACAGAATCCTCATGGTGCCCTGAGTCATCTTGCAAGTTTTACTCATCATGTATCATCTGACTAGAGATATGGCACAGTGCTTTAACCCATCGTCATTTTTCATAGAGAAAATCAAATGGCTTTAAATGTAAATACATTTTTATTTAAGAGTTAGCTATTTTTTCTTCTCCCACTAACAATATTTTTTCCCCCTTCCAATTTATCATGCAACAATGATGTGGCACTGTGATGACACCCATGTACAACCATACCTGTGTTAATACTCATAGCATTGAGAGTGAAAGTTGATCAGTTTTGAAGAGCCTGGATCAAAGGAATTTTCTGGATTCAAATTGTACTGTTGATAGCAGTTAATTTATTCATTTCTTAGATCAGACTGTTAAAGTGGATGCCATTAAAATGTGGACCAAGTCATTTATTTCTCCAGACAGTTGTTCTTATGCCATGTTTCACACCACATGCAGTGACGGAATAATTAGCAAACCAGGGTTTATTAATTGGAAACTGGTAATACAGCAAGGACTGTAGTGGTAACAAAAGTAATCTATCTTTAAAAAAAATGCATATATTTTCTTTCTGTGGTGTAAAAATATTATATATATATATTCCAAGTAATCATATTCTCTTCACTTCCGTTGGTGTTTACGCCTGTGGTCCTCAAAGTGCTTGGCAGGCAGGCGTCAGACGGGGGAAGGCTGGTATGTGTCGTGCTGGGACGTCTCCCTCCGGGCTCCGCACCCAGTCCAGCTCCATCCTCCCGTACCTGCTCTTCCCCCGCGCACACAGCGTGTAGCTGCTCAGCTGCGAGGGGAGAGGGACCTCGTGCTGGAACTGAGCTGGCGTCTTCTCCCACGTCTCCCTCAGCTGGGTCCTGTGGAGCACCCTCTGTCCGAGCGCACTCTGTCCTACCGGCCTGCAGGGGGCCTCTGGGGACGTGGCCTCCGAGGGAACGAGGGAGACGGGGGGCGCTTGATAACGCGTGGGAGAAGGCGGGGCGCCCTTGGAGCGGAAGCCGTAGAGCGAAACTAACTTGTGGAGGCTCTCCCTCCAGTTGGCGTCCCCCTCGCCACAGCGGGGCTGAATGCGGCAGTATTCAGGGTGACGTGAGGGAGCGTGTGGGGTCTGGAGGGAGGACGACACCGGCTGGCTCATGTCACTTGGCAGCCATGGACTCTTAGACGCAGGGACGGCAGTAGAGCCAGCAGGGGCTTCAGAGAGCCTTCGGGACTTACTGTAAATGTACATCAGAGGATCATCATGCCGTACTGGCGCTTCCTGTTTCTTAACCTCAACTACGCTCCTCTGTGTCGCCTGCAGATTAAAGGACTTGGAGTGGACGTGTTGTCTGGCTTCACTGGGAGGAGGCACAGGTGGAGGGAAAGAGTGTTTCTTCTTCTCTTGTACTTCTGGTTTAGTGACCAGAACTTTGCTCCTCTTCATCTCCACGTGAGGTAATTCCTTGACAGATGGCTGTCTGACACTGGGCAGGTCTGCCTTCCGCTGTGGTTTTTCTGGAGGGAATGATATTGACAGAACTAAATAAACGGTCATGAGCAAAGACTATGTACTGCTTTGCACTGCTGCTTTCACTGCTAAAATTGGTTTAATATAATGGATATGGTACCTTGATCTTGAACCGGCATGCTGATAACTGATGAAACTGGTAACTCCTGAGTAATGGGTGTCATGCCTGCAAAATATTTAGGTTTTGAAAGGCACGTTGAGGAATAGTATCCAAGATTGTAGATGTAGGAAGTCCATTTGTCCGAATAATTTTTTATATATAATATATATATATTTTATTATACTTACATGTGATCGGAGTGGCAGGGGGGAGTAGCAGGGGGAGGGGGAGAGGCAGTGGGGGGAGGGAGAGAGGCAGGGGGAGTGGCAGGGGCAGTGTGGGGAGGGGCAGGGGCAGTGTGGGGAGGGGGAGTGGCAGGGGGAGGGGCAGGGGTAGTGTGGGCAGGGGGAGTGGCAGGGGCAGTGTGGGGAGGGGGAGTGGCAGGGGTAGGGGCAGTGTGGCGAGGGGGAGTGGCAGGGGGAGAGGCAGTGTGGGGAGGGGGAGTGGCAGGGGCAGTGTGGGGAGGGGCAGGTTTTCTTTCGTTTTTTTGGCCTCTGACTTCCTGTCCACTTCCACTATAACCTCCAAGTCCTCATTCAGCTGGTCCAGCAGTTCCTTTATCTGTTTCTGACTGAAAAGAAACAAATGAATTCATTTTAGAGAATATCAAGAGCTGGATGGAACAGAATTCAGAATGGTGACCTATGCACAGGAAGAAAGGTATCTCACGTCATGTGCTTTTGAAGCTCTGTTTGGAGTGCCGTCTTGTCTGTGATGTTGAAGACTGTTTTAAGGATGTCTCGGGCCAGGTCACGCATCTCAGGATCTGGGTTGAGCAGTTGGAATGCCAGCAGGCTCTGGTCCCCTTCACAGATGAGATTCAGGGTGACCAGGTTCTTCCAGCTCTGCAGCTGCTTCCACGGGGGCATCTCACTGTGAGTTTGGTCCAGTAACACCTTCTTGACAAGCTGCGTCAGTCCTGGGTTCACACTGGTAGACTGGAACAACTCCTGCAGGGCCTGGCTGTGCTTATCAAAGGTGTCAATGTCTGCCTGGAGTAGGTTGTCTGTAAGGGTCTGGAACGTGGTCTTAAGATTCTCATGCATGTCCATCGCCTTAGCCTCAGCTTTACCCTCAGCCTCAGCCTTAGCCTTAGCTTTACCCTCAGCCTCAGCCTTAGCCTTAGCTTTAGTCTCAGGCTCAGGCTCAGCCTCAGCCTCAGGCTCCGACTCCCACTCCTCCATAACTGGGTCATCCCAAATAATTTTTGGCAAAGGGAAATTAAGATACTCGAAGCTTTCTGCAGCTTGGGGCGAATCTAGAATGCTTGATGTCTGAGATGCCGTTTCGACATCCTCTTCCTCCCTGACCTTCAACTGAAAAGGTTGAACATCAGGTTCTACCAGAGCATACTCCTCCTGCTTCTGACCTTGACCCCGAATAACTGAGTTTGGAAGATATCCATCTGGAGCAACAGGCCACACCAAGACATTGTGTTCCGTTTCTGTGGCCTGAGCCATGGGTGGGATGTCATCCAAGACATCAGCCTGTTGTATGGGTTCCACCACCTCCACCACCTCCACCTCTCTTCCTCTGGCAGGGGCAGTCCACTCCACCACTATCAACCAAAATAAACATGTGAAATGACCAACTTAAATAAACCTTGTTTTGTATTTAATGTAGAACATCACATACTGTATATATATAAACATATTTAACCTACATACTTTACTGTATGTTCTTGTTCTAAACCGTAAATGTTAGTTTTGCTGTGAGGTTACAGTAACACTTACCTCTGAGTGTTACACTTTTAGGTGTCAGGTTTAAGTTTGTGACCAGAGACGGTTTCATCTTCAATGTTAGGGGAGGCGGCTCAGCCTCCTCACTCCCTGTGGTCACCGAAGGGATGGCGACGGACATGTTCCCCTCAGACCCAGGGTGGATTCTTGGCACCCTGGAGACATCGTAGCTCTCTGGGGCTTTGGGGAGGAAGGGGATGGGATACTCTGGGATCTCATCGTCTGAGCCCTGCTCCAGCAAAGCCTTCAGTAGCCTGACAGGCAGGAAGTGCATGCTGGATATGAGGTAGATGCTGCCTCGGAAACAGACCAGGATGTCCCCCCCTTGTGTTAGCGAAGCACACCTGGCTCACAGCCAAGCCCAGCTTCATCTCACTCAGCATGTTGCCTGTACAGTCCCATATCTCCACATTTCCACCAGGACCACACAAGGCCAGGAGACCCAGGAGGGGACAGTAGTCGAGGCAGCAGACGGGCTCCGCAGGGTTCCTCTCCCTCTCCACGTCCACCCCTCCAGACAGGGAGAACAGCAGCAGGTTATGGTGGGGAGAGATGGCGCACACCCAGCCAGGGAGCAGGCGGGAGAGCAGTGGGGTGAAACAACAGCTCACTCTGCTGTTAAGGATCAGCCTCACCCCTTCTGTCTCCAGCCTGACCGACCACACGCTAAACTGTTTGTCGGTGCCATAGCAACACAGAACGGGGACAAGCCCTGGGAGGCTGCTGCTCTGGGTGATGGCTCCTGAGTGTGCTTGATCAATCTGGCAGTGCAGCTCGCCCGGGGACAGCAATTGCAGCTTCCCACTGAGGTGGCCGCTGAACACCAGGCATCCGACCCCAGCCCACCCCGCCCCGTCGACCTGCACTCCCTCTAAGCACATCACCCTGTCGTCGGAGTCCGTGGAGGTGCAGATGAGGTGCTTGGCTGAACAGGGACTCTGAGACGTGTCCAGCACCAGGACCTCCGGTGCTCCGTAGGCAACAAACAGTTCCTCCCTGCTGGGGTTGTAAGCAAAGCCCAGGGCGTTTTCTAGGTGTGCGAGGGGCCAGGACAGCATCAGCAGCTGCCCGCTGACTGGGCACATGAGTGTTGCCACTCCGTAGTCAGTCACCGATAGCAACCGGGCCCTGTCATGTCCACAGTCCACCCTCTGGATGGTCTGCAAGTCACAGCCCGTGTCGGTGTAGAGGCGGTACAGGCTGCGCAGCTGCCAGACAACCATGGACGAGGGAGACTGACACAGGAGGCAGTCCTTCCCCAGCAGCGACAGGCTCCGAACCCCTCCAGGCTCATCCACGTACATCTTAAACAGCAGGTCTCCCACAGAGCTCCACTCCTTCACCCAGCCGCCCGTGCAGGCCGTCAGGAAGCTGCCCGTGTCCGAGCGCAGCAGCAGGGAGCTCACGGGGTGGGTGTGGGCCCGGAACTCATGCAGCAGCCCGCCGATGTCCCTGCTCCATATCTGCACGTAGCCGCAAGCGCCCCCCGTGTAGATGTACCTCTGCACCCCGTCGGTGGCGATGCACTGCAGTCTGCCTCGGCTGCAGCCCTTGAACTGCAGCAGCTCCCTCTGGCCCGTGTGCTCGAAGGCCTTGATGCGGTTGCTGCAGAGGGCGTAGACGGAGGAGGTCTGGCGCTCGGTCACCAGGGCCCCCACCAGGGTGTTCCTGCTCAGGGAGCAACAGCTCCAGTCCAGCACCCTTACCAGCCCCAGAGGAATGTCCGGGGAGATCCTGAAGCCCCAGAAGGCAATGAGGCCCATGCTGCCAGTAAGCAGCTGATTGGTCTCCGGGCAGAAGTGCATGCAGATCACGATGGCAGGACAGGACGCTTGGTAAAGCACCCTCATCTTCTGGGTGATGTCAGTGAAGACCCTCAGACACATGTCATTGCAGGCCCCCACCAGTACACGCTGGGTTGGAACAAACACGAGGTGCTCGACTCTATACTTCTTCTCCATGGGAACACTCAGGTAGTGCCTCAGCTGGCCCTTCCCATTGTCTGCCCACATGTCCATCTACAGACGGAGAGGGAGGTTCAGAGAAGGTTCCACCCAGAAGATAGCGAAATACAAGTCTTCAGTGTCGCCATTCTGCATATGTGTCTGATTTCTGGGTTTCTATCAATCCCATAGGGCTACATACCTTGCTCCTAAGCAGGACGTGTCCCCATTGAAAGCCAACCACAGTTGTGCCGCTGCTGCCTGAGAAGACGGTCACACTCTGAAGGTAGTTGGGGGCGCAGGTGTAGTGGAACTGTGTGCTTGGAGAGGCATCCAAGTAGGTTGGAGCTTCTGGTTCCTCATCTACACAAGTCTCGATAGACTTGGTCTGGACCTCCTGATTCTCATTTTCCTGTAGAATAAAAGTATAATTTCATCACACACTCGAGCAGACTATAGTAACTATTAGTGAAAATATATTTTAACAATATACCTGTATTGTTTGTTTTAGCTGTGGTAAAAATGTTTTCCAGTCTGGTATAATTCGTCTTATGGGTCCCATGTTTACAGAAAATCAAACTGTTTTATACAGGAGCAACAAGACAGTTCATCTTCTCTTAAGTGTTCCTTTGAATTACACTTTTATAAATGTAATAGAACAATCGAATTTTAGTGACAAACAACGATGGAACGCTATTGTTGTTTATTGAACGACACCATTCTTCATATATAAAAAAAAAGGCTGGGATAAAAAAAAATAACAACGTATTCAGGCTTTTTATTTTTCCCCGATGTCCCGAGTGCAGAACTAATACAACAAATAATAGAAAGGAGACATTACCCTACTTTAAATAATATAGATATAGAATCATAGAATCCCGAAACATACTTGGTCTGGCGATGCCATATTTCGTTCATTTGAATGAATACGGGCTTCTGCGTATATCCAGTTTTCGAGTCAGATGAGTTATTCACCATTCAGCGCGCACACAAACAAACCCGAGCGCGCGCAGACACACAAGTCAGCTAATTGTAGAGGCACTGAGGCAGAGCACTGTATGATTCCTGAACTTATATGTATTAAGGAGTGTTAATGTTGACTAGTATTGGTAAGTAGTGGTGTGTATACATTTGCAGAATAGTGTGCATGTGCAGTAATATTTGAGAATATTGAGGTCTCTGTCTTTTCAGCAATGATTAATGCACTTTTGAGGATGTAAATGGAGACTCAATCATTTTAATCATCCATCTATCCCAGTTATGATTTGTGCTTGGAGTTGTATGATTTTTTTGGAATTTTGTAACAGCACTACGAAGATTGGTATCTTCTTTTTTCATTGTCATTTTAGTTGAGGGATTTTTGTGATTGTCCACCCCTCGGCTGCAGTTGTGATTTGTGCTTAGAGTTTTATGGAAATTTAGAATTAAAATAATTATATTGGCAACAGTTAATTTGAAAAATTACTTTCACTCATGCTTGCTTTGTGGACACATGCTTCCTCCTACCAGGTACCAAGGTGACATTTTACAAATTAATAGTTTTAGTCTGAGTTTAACAAATCGAATGTTATTCAGCATAATGCAGCTTGGTGTTGACGAGGAGAGCACTGACTGCACACAGGCGCTCAGAGTGAACAATCCCTCCTCTATTCTACATAGCGTATAGCCTGTCTCTGTTCTAGACTAGTCAGGGACAGTTGTCCCTCTCACATGAAGCCTTCAGAGTAGCTGAACCCTACTTTGTGACAAGATAACTAGACTGCACAAGGTTACAGCTGGATGTGCCTGGTTTTCCAACATACACAGTTACAGTGTTAGACACACCCAACATTCTTGCCTTTTTGTATGGATCCATGTTGACTATGGTTTAACACTCTATCTGGCTGTGTCACATTGTCATGATGCTCTGGGGAACATGCCAGTTATCTGTTTTCCAATCTCTCTCTCTTACTCTCTCTCTTTCTCCCTCTCCCTGTCTCTCTCTCCCTGTCTCTCTCTCAGGTCAAGGTGTTGTTTTGTCTCCACTCCTACAGGGAAACACTCCATATCATGGCCTCCTCTCGTCCCACCCAGGAGGGGTGGTTCCTTGAGAGGGGTGATAACCATGGACTTAACTCAATCTTTTTCAGTAACCGGGCTTTTGTCGATCCTGCTGTCCATGTTCCTAGTGGAGCTCCACAAGAGGACACATCTCACTATGCCTGTCCCAGAACCCCCTCTAGATCCCTGCATAGCTGGGGCACGTACAGCCCCCCTCCTCAGACACCCGGCCTAAACCCTAGAGACCCCAACCCTGGAGATGTGAGTCCAGCTGAAGCAGCCCCTGTCAAGCCTCCGAGGCAGCGTTACCATGCTCACACCCTGCCCCTGCCCCGAAGGGGGCTGGCTGTCTTTAGACCTTGGTGAGTGAGATCTGGGAGAGAGAGAGAGGGAGAGAGAGGGAGAGAGAGAGGGAGTGTATGTGAGAGAATGAATGTGTGGATAACATGATGTGTTGTGTGTGAAGATTCCGGGTCAGCTGAGAGTCAGGGGCTCCCACGGGGGGAGGAGGGGGAGGGGCTTAGTGGGAATGTGGGACACTCTCCTCTGGAGCTCTAACCGTGTGACAAACACAAACACAATGGGTGGGGCATTGTGGGACCAGTTAGGACCATAGCTAATTGGGTTAATACTTGGGTAAGTCTCAATGGACTTTACATGTCATAGAAGGTGGATCCTGACTGCATGCAATGCATGATTATGTGTGCCTGCTCTGTGTGTGGACGTCTTTGGTGTTTGCCTGTCTGTGCCTTTATGTGTTTGCTTGTAGTGTGTGTTTGTTTGTGCTGAGTGTATTTGTGTTTGTGCCATACCTGTGGCTCTGCTATGTGTGTGTTTGTTTTGTCTGCAGGGTCCACAGTTTTCCTCAGGGATACAAGACCTCCACTGTGGACAAGCCTCGCACGCTCAGGGCCACCGTCGCTCCAAGCTCCTCTGCTTCAAGCCAGAGCAGTCAGAACCAGGCTCTTCAGATCCCCAAAGACCAGGAGCTAGACCGGGGACAGCCTAGAGAAAACCACCAGGATCCGTCCACCCAGAAGCAGACCAGCCCACAGCCTGTCCACCCCAAGACGATTCCTGTGTTGCAATCCAGAGACAAGACCAGGAGAGACAGCAAAACCACCGAGAGCGACAACAACTCTGTCAGCAACAGCATCAAAAGGTTCAGTGTCTCTATGAATTTCTGAATTTATTGTAAAAGTAAGAACAGTGTATTGTCTATTTTGATTATTTGTTAATACCGTTGTTTCTGCCACGTAGTGTGGTATTATGGTTAGAGAGAGTAACTTTTGAGTATAAATCTGGAGTTTATAAGGGAGATGAGAGATTGAGCTGACTGATTTGGATTAAGTTGAGCATTAGCAGGACCGATGCATCTAAGGGATTTTGTGGAATTTCTTGGCAGGAAGGTGGACATGACCTCCCAGAATGTATTTGGTCAGCCCAGGCTCCAAGCCTCTTTGCGAGAGCCCCTCTCTCCTCGGCAGAGCCACAAGAGCAACCTGGAGGAGGATCTGAGGAGACTCATCATTCTGGACACACCAGATAACTCAAGTGGCGACCCTGAGAGTAATGCAGTGAGTTATGCTGCAAAGTTGATGAAAAGTCAAAATGTTTCAATTCAGCTGGAGTTTGCACAATCAAGGCCATGTTTTCAATCATATTTAATTGGCTTTCGTTTCCGCCTCAACCTCTCCTAATCGTACGGTCAGATCCTTCGAAGCCCATCCATCGGGGACAGTCTAGGCAGTGGCACACTGGACTCCAGCCTGGCCTGCTCCCCTGTGTCTGACTGCCCGGAGCTGGAAAACCTGTCTGCCTCTGACCTCTCCCTGATAGCGGACTGGGAACCTGACATCCTGCCCCAGCCGGACCCAGCCTGGGGCCTGGAGTGGAGCAACCTGGTCAATGCTGGCAAAGCCTGTGATAGTAAGGAAGTGTTTTCTTGTGTGTGTGTGTTTGTGTGGTATGTCTATTTGATGTATTTTGCAGAGACTGAATATCAACATTAATTTTGATACCTTAGTTGTATGTTGTGTTTCTTATTTATTTCTATAGTGCGGAGGAACATAAACCAGCTGTCTTACAAGCCTCATACACATGGATCATTGGACAATACTGCCTCCTGCTTTTCCAATTACTGCCCTCCTCACCACAGAAACCTGGGAAGGTACTGTATCCATAGCCTCTCTCTCCCTCACACACACGCACACATTTAAACTAATTGTATCTTAACACGTTCATCTTATCCTGTAGTGAGGTTCCCAGTGATCTCTCCAAACGACTCCACTACCTTGAGGCACTACTGAGACACTTGGAAAGCAACCTGGAAAAGGTGAGGAAAAAACCTGGATCAATAGTCCATAACTACATTTACCTGACCCTCCTGTCTCCCATTCCCCCTGAACTGTGGCTAACTGCCATCTTGCTCTCTGGTCCGTCAGGAGAGGCAGGACAAGATGGCCCTTCTGGAGGAGGTGACTGTTCTGCGGGATACCAACCAGCGTCTGTGGGAGGAGTCTCTCGCAGCCAATGAGCAGCTCCGGAAGCTTACCCATTTGTTCAATGTGGCACCGGGTACACTGACCCAAACACACAGGAAGTAATGAAGAGACTGTTTCAAGCGTGCACAAAGTGGACTAAGGTCTGCTGGGGTTTAAAAGCTGAGGAAAAGCTGCAGTTCAGGCTTCTGCTACTTCTCGATATCACATACAGTTTGATCACAATGATTAGCCTTTTTGTGTTTTTTATGGTTGTTTGTCATGTTTTCTATTTTAAATGTTGTATCTTAATTTGTGGTGTTGTATTGCATTTTGTTGCGAAGCACTTTGTGATTTGTATCTGAGAGAGGTGCTATACAAATACATCTTACTTACTAACCTGTAAATGAGTCGGCTCTCTGAGTTAGAAGAGTCTGCTCTCTTCAGCTATCTTCCATCTCTTCTGTACAAGTTGGAGGTCTTTGCTTGATTCAATGTGATAGATTTGTAAGACTTTGTGGCAACCGATGTAACTTTATTTTCAAAACAAACATGTCACATACAGTATAAGATAGTAAAAAGTTATAGTAACACAATATAATATATAATATAATAACACAATTAACACACATTTCACAATTGGTTGAACTTTAAAAACATGTTGCGCTCAGCTCCAGCCTAGAGGATAGCAAAGGCATTAATGTTAAATATAAATGTACTGTAAGAACATGTAAATAGATAATACATTTTACTTTCAGTCAATGGTGTAAGTTGTTATGCTATAAACAGTGTACTTCCTTTGGTGTTTTGCATTATAAAATACAGACATTAATATTACAAACCCAGATAGCAAATAAAAAACTGGCTTGGCATTGTAACCAACAAAACCTACAGAAGAACACCATTTAATGATAACGTATCATTAAATATATCTATCAAAGATTTGAACATTACAGGAACTATATTCAAAAAAACTACTGCAACCTTTTAAAATGTGTTGTTAGTTTATGTGTGCTGAATCTTCTACAGAGTAAGGTTGATTAATGTCTTCACAAAGAACTCATAATTAACTATGTGGCTCATGAATAAACCAGTGTCGTTGATTTTAATATGCCCATAATAAATATAAACTCCCAGTGCAGGATGCATATGGTCATAAACACATGGTCTTTTGGATACCACTGCAAAATGCACTCATGCCCAGCAACAAGTATGGTACTGAAGTGTCATCATCGCTGACGTAAAGTCGCTTTAATATCGGTGAGTGTTTTGGTCCTTTCTAACACGTGTGGATGGTTGCGTACGCTGTGGCCTGAGTGTGTGTGTGGAGAATGATCTAGATCCCTCCCCTGGTGGCAGCGTACAGGTCTCTGTGAGCCAGCAGCATGTGGAGGGGGCTGGGCACGCAGTCCCCCTCCTCCTCCTCCTCCTCCATGCCCTCGATCCTCACGTTGCGGTTCTCCTGGCGGCTGAACGTGCGAGCTTTCAGACTGAAGGAGAGAGAGAGAACACAGATCAGAACCGCACTCCCACGTATATTCATCCATCAGACAAGTTCACCTACGGGGATATACGAACGTCTCAAGTACACGGCTGCAGGTAATCAAGGACTAGAAATGCAGTTCTAACCGCATTACAGTTAACCCTAATTAACCCTAACCTTTCCTACGGCTCATCCAGTAGCATGTGACTCCTGTTCACTTATGGTGATACTGACCAGTATACTCTCTTCTCCTGCTTGGGCATCATGTGCCACAAGCTGGCCAGCTCCTTGGTGACCACGGTGGAGGGGGTGCCGGGATGGGAGCTGTCACCAAACACAGCAGCCGTGTTAGCGTACACACACACAGAGGTGGCTTCCTCTCTGGCTGGAGGTCAGAGGGCAACGGGTCACTCACCGGAGGTAGGTCTTCCTGTTGACGCGACAGAACATGATGAAGCCATTGACGCATTTTTTCTTCAGATTGGGAGGGGCGCGCTGAGGCCCCCTGGTGGCTGCCTTGGCTCGGCGGCGTCGGCGGCGTCCTTTGGTTGTCTTCTTCGTAGGGCCTTGTAGCTTGGGGGTCCAGGTGGCGTCCCCCTCCTCCCCCTCGCTCTGGGACGACAACCACCTATCAGGGGGCACGACAGCTTCCTCCTCCTCTACCTAGGGGGCGGCAGCGACTGCATGACCATGCTGAGCTGACTCCATCTGTATGCAGTGCATGCAGGAAAATACTGGTGGATTGATCGTGATGTTGGAGGATGGGCCTTACCGAGTCATTAGGGTCATGGCGTGGGCGGATGGATACTCGGGTGTGGCTGGTTTTGGGGGTGACCCAAACATCCTCAAACAGGGCTGCGAAAAGATTCAGCAGTTTGTTTTTCGAGAGTTTGGCCCTCGTCCCAAAACACTTGCGTTGGTGTTGATGATACAGCGTTAAACTATATGGTCTAAAATGCACAATTCTGATCTTTATGTTCTAAATTCACGTTAAACAGCCACCGTCAGATGATCTATTGTAACCCTGAACTTCAACGCCCCATCAGAGGGCCAGATGTTGGCTGTGAGAGAGCGCTGGTGTGGGTGTGTGTTACCCTGGAGTTCCTCTTGGCCCTCTGGCAGCAGGCAGTGGTTGAGGCCCCGGGCTGGGGAGGTGAGGAGGGAGGGGCTGAGGTTCAGACTGTCCCCCGCTCCTAATAGAGGGAGCAGAGGGAACAGCGGGGGGAGCTGTCTGGACATGGCTAAAGGGCTGAGGAGGGGTAGCCTTCGCACTCCCACAGGCAGAACTACTCCGAACATGCGGTCCTTCACAAGGAGCGATCCTGGCCTGGAAACGCACACACACACACTCATAAGGATGGACAACACACACACACACGTACAACTGTCCTGTGTATGGAACTCACCCTGTTGGGGGCGTGTCGAAGACCACGCTGCCTGGGCTGCTCTCACTGACAGTGAGATCCTGACACACTGAGCAGTCCCCTCCCAGAGGAGACCAGAGCACCCCACTGTTCCCTACAAGAGAACAACTATCGATTTCCAAAAGAGATCGCCTACACAGACCGCCTACACAGACACAGCTATAGCTAAACAGCTAAACATAGGATCCCTTCTAGCCCACGTACCTTCCAGCGGCGTGGGCAAGGGAAGAGTCTCAGTGAGGCTGAAGGCTGAATCCATGGAGCTCGGAACAGAGTCGCTGTCACCCACGGACCACTGCTCATAGCTGCTGCTGGCCTGGAGGTCTGACCAATCAGAGAACATGCTCCACATGGGAGGAGACTGCCCATCCTCCTCACAGGTGTAGGATCTACTTCCACTGGCACTCCTCTCTCTCTTCTGTCTTTTTCTCTCATCCTGAACCTCCGACTTGATTTCTGCAAGGGGAAAAATATGAGGGATTATTGCGGGCAAAGCTGGACCCGTGGTCACACTCGCAGATTTCTTTTGTTTTCAGATCATCTCACAATGGTCTAGGAAAGTCTGTGAACTAGTGTCCTACCTGTGGACTTCTTGCGGGCACGGCTACACAGATATTTGCGTTTTGCCCTCAGAGTTTGTGGAGGGGAGGAGGGATCTGAGGGGGTATTCTCTTCGCTTTCGGACCCTGAACCTAGATGGACACACATATGGACTAAAAACTATAAGCGTAAACATCTCAGAGTAAATCACCAGTCCAGTAGATGGGCGAGACATGATTGTTTGATGTACCTGTGTCCGGCTCCTGGGGGAGGCAGTGGGGGGGCAGACAACTCTGAAGGTTCTGGATCTTATCGTGAAGGAAGTCAAAGTAGAGTAGCATGTTGATCAGTGTCTCTTTCTAAAGAGGGAAAGGGGAAGAGGTGATGTATCACTACTTACTAAGTACATTAATCAAGTCAAATGTGTACCAAAATACATATATACTCATTAAAATACATAAAAACATGAAACTAGACCTTTGTAAGAGCTCTGCCACGTCTAGGTTCAGTGATGGGCAGCAGACCTGCCACCTCTTTCAGACTGTTGCTCCAGCAGGTGCTCCAACCAAGTTTAGTCTTTCTGTGAGGCATAATCCAAATACGGAACACTATAAATCATAGCATTGTACAAATGCTGCTGCACATCTGTTTTTCTTTCATTAGTTTGACACACGTTATGTCACATTCAACTTCTTCAACGCCAGTTTACCTTCTCCTCCGAGTTGTCTCTCTGGCCTTGAGTCCAGGTGCCATTACTCAAATCTCCCGAAGAGAGGCGTCACAAATATCTACAGGATGGACAAATATAAAAATTTGGGCCCTCTCGAGTCTAATCTAAAATAGATCAAGCTAGCTAGCACCCTTTATTTGAACGAGATGGCAAACGGATCCAGTAGTACAAACGTCCCTACTCTTCACCTGATCCTACTCTATGTGCAATTTTAAATAAAATTGTAGCTAGGCTGGCTTTATTCGTACAGTCTACTGGCTAGCTTGTAAAGGCCTACAAATAAAGTTGGAGGCGAGTTTGACGAACGTAGTTAGCGATCTAACTAGCAGCGAATAGCTACAGTGCAGTTCAGTACTTACTAAGTAATTTAGTCAAATAAAGCAATAATAAGGGGCATTACAAAAAAGTAGCTACTGATATTGTTAGGTAGGTATTATTAATAAGATTATGCTCACGTTGTTCCTTACCTAGGGGGGAAATGATAGCAGTTTAAATTAACTAGGTTAGCGTATTCCTCTTGTATCTAGAACAATGACTTTAGACAACTGGCCGACCCCAAACAATATTTTGTATGGAAACCCCGACCAATCTCCTGTAAGCACGAGTTTTGAATGGATAAAATTGAGCGTTCTATTGAAAGATCATTGGACACGGACGTAACTACAGGGTTGCATGGCGGAAATGTTTTGAAATATACGTTTACGTATTCTAAAATATATATATATATATATAAATATATATAATAGCTTGTGTATTTTAATGCGTATTGTTATAATACGTGTATTGTTTATATTTACTGATATTTTACCGTTGTGTGTTATAATTACTACACCTCGGGTCTTTACTAATTTAGTGTAATTATTTAGAATAATCTAACGAGAAAAACCAAAAGCATTTAAATTAAGTATAGCTACAGCTGTCAGTCTCTTAACACGCACTCACGCAGCACGCGCATTTTCGCCAGTCATCAATGCAAGAGAATTCTGTGCAGTACTGTAGCGCAGCTCAGCTCTTATCTCTCGCACATTTCAGTAGGTTTGCGTTGGAAAAGGTTATTCTGAAGAGACAGCTGGGTGATTTAGGCAGACCGGGAGATCAACAATTATAGGCTACGACACATTCCATATTTCAGCATGACGGTGCGCTTGCTCGATTCAGGTAAAGAAAGCAACAACTCAATACGACGATTATTGTGGTATTTTAATTTGAAATGTGTATCGAATTGAATGTAGCCAATTGCATGAACTGTTCATATTTTATTTCTAGTTGCATACGCAGGCAACGAGCGTCCAGTCGTTTTGTGACATTAATCCCCCACTCTCTGTGTTGCCTACCCACACAGCATGTAGGGCATGGAGGTCTACGATGTATGAATGCGCTGCAAAAAGATGTTGAGTACCGTTCGAAGGAACAGGCCGGCGGGAGGCTGTCAATGCAGCGTGGGACGCTGTAACGGGCTCCGGATGTCCCGTGTTCGACTGCTTCTCATCTGTTTATGCGGGATGCTGGCCATGGCTCTGGCCCTTGGGGTTTCCCTCTCATCGTTTGAACAGAGCGACGATGATCTTATTCATGGTGACGACAGTATACATTTCCGTGAGCCAGACCTTTTAAGGGACAAGGTAAGTGGTTGATAAGATGTTTAAATATAGGCGAACTACTAGGCCGACTTTCATGCTGCTTCTTATCTTCCAACGCAGTTGAGTCATAAACCCAGTAGACCCACCATCGCCCAAGTCAAGCGGCTGGTGGCTCTGGTGAAGGGAGGACGGCTGTGGTACTTTCATCTGAGACCCATGTTGGTTGAGAGATTGCCTGGCACCAAAGGCAGCCGTATGGTGCGAGAGGTAAAGAGGCCTTTATTTCAATAGGCACCTTAGTTTCCCAAGTGTAGGCTACTTCACAGATAGACCACTATAATAAGTTACATTTCACCTATGTCTATTTATTTCCGTGTTTCACAGTTGAGTTGGTAGTACTGGTATTGTTATTGCAGTGTTATTATGCTATTTTACTGTCTGCTTTCAGCACATCTATTCCCACCTGGAGTCGCTCTCAGCCGGTTGGTCATTGGAGATTGACACTTTCAAATCCCCCACCCCAAAGGGACCAATCAACTTCTCCAACGTGCTGGCAGTCCTGGACCCCTCAGCCCCTCGCCGCCTGCTGCTGGCCTGCCACTACGACTCCAAAGACATCCCTGCCACCTCGAAAACCGCCGACGGTCCTCTCAGGAGATTTCTAGGGGCCAGTGACGCTGCTGTCCCGTGTGCTATGATACTGGAGATGGTCACCGCGCTGGATATACACCTCCGAGGGCTTAAACAACAGGTAAGATGTATTTTTGTCCGTTGGGATGTGAGCAAACTTCGAAGGCTGCAAAGAGAGTGCTGACTGGCCAGATCCTCTAAAGTTCCTGTCTGCGGCAGGATATCGGGTGTCAGTTTTGCAGAAAGCTGCGGGAAAACTGATGACTGGGTGAGGTTTCACAGTGTCCACTGGCTGGCCTGCTGAAGTGTTTACCTGTCTTCAGGGTTGAAAGTCTATTCATAGAAAATCTGACCATGGGGCATAAATGATGAATGTGTTCTTATTGAATCATGAACACCAAGGGATGAGTCACAAATATAATGAATACTTACTCGTATTCTGGCTGGATTACACCATATCATCACTAGCACTGGAATATTGTTGAGACGGTTTACAGACTCAAGAAATGTCAATTTTTCCATTTTGTGTTCTGGTTTGCTAAAGATGTCACAGGTGACCTTGCAGTTGGTGTTCTTCGACGGCGAGGAGGCGTTTGGCACCCCGGCAGACTCTCTTTACGGCTCACGTTACCTCGCTGACCAAATGTCCCGCAACCCCCACCCATCTGGAGCTAAAGACACCAGCCTCCTTCAGGCCCTGGTGAGGCTCAAATGGTTGGGAGGCTGGCATCTTTCTACCCTTTCTGAGCCTCGTGACGGGTGCTAAATTGTCATTCTAATTCTCAGGATCTATTTGTTCTGTTCAATCTCATTGGTGCCCCTGACCCGACATTCATCAGCCATTTCGAGGACACGGTCCGCTGGTTCGATCGACTCATGTTTATTGGTAGGAAGACCCCTCTAGACCTTCTAGCTCTTGTAGCATTTGCGTTGAGTAGGTGGAATGTCACTGAAACCATAGCTCATGTGGAAAATACCTTCCTCTTCTTTTCTGTCCCTGTCTCTGGTGGTCACCCTCCCACGTGCCTGCCCTCTGATGCTGTGGTGTCGCTACTGACAGAGAAGAAGCTCCACAGGCTGGGGCTGCTGGCCTCCCACCCCAGAGAGCAGAGCTACTTCAGGAAGGACATTCAGATGGGTCCGGTCGACGACGACCACCTGCCCTTTCTGAGAAGGGGTAAGGGAGCACACAGAAACACTCGTGGTTCGACTGTTGGATATTATATTTACGTCTTGAACGTCTGAGTAGGAGTCTGTGTTTGCTTGTAGTGTATCTACATGTATACCAGTCCATATAGCCAAGGATAGGTTAGGTTAGCGGTAGGTTAGGTTAGGGAAGCAGAGTTAGATTTATGAACTGTTCTTTCCCCTTGATTATCCTGAGTGCCCTCTGGCTTCCACTCTGTCTCATTAGTCTACTCCCGGTCCCTGTCTCGTTACCCTTCCCACGTCCACCCTCCATGCCTGCAGGTGTTCCCGTGCTGCATATGATCGCAACGCCCTTCCCTTCCTTTCTGCACACTCTGGAGGACACGACGCAGCACATCCATTCTGCGACTGTGGAGAACCTCATCAAGGTAGTGGTGGTGTTCCTGGCTGAATACCTGGGGCTCTGATCCATTAGGAATAATGTCCAAGGACTGTTAAGCGCTGATGGTATATGCATTCCGATTGGTTTGGTATGGATCAGAAAGCGTTCTCAAACAATAGCTACTGTAATGTTATTTATATGGTTAAACCCATACCAGTAATGTGGTGGTAAAATGTGAACTGTGACATGATGTTGAAGACTTTGAAGATAATGATGTATGTAGTTGGTGAAAATACTTTAAATTATGTAAAATCCATTTTCCAACTACTCAGACTTTAAAGTAGAGAACACATTGAGTGTAACCAAATGTATTGATGGCAGAGCATCTATTAGTGCACATATAAAGTAAAGATAATGCATTTTCTCTTAGTGCCAATCTCTTATGAAAGAGTCATAGAAACTCCAATCAACTTCAAACTTTAGTCCTATACTTAGTAAATAGAGTGGTATAATTGTCTAAACACAAGTTACTGCTAATTAAGATGCAATTTATATTCAACTGTACATCACAGCGTCTATCGGTGATACATATGCTTTGATATAAGAAGGTCTGTAACACAGATAGCCTAAGGGTCAACACCTCATTCAGTTACTACGAATCTAATTCAACCCAATGAATGACTGCTTTGCTAATGAGTGAAATAACCATTTGACCATGTGAGTCGCACGTCCATATAAGGCATACTGTGCTGTACCTTAAGCCTATTGAATTGCACTTACTAACCTGGTATCTACTGTAATGTTTATATTACTGTGCATTGGTATTATGCAAACTTAACGGTGGCTGTGCTATATATATTTTGTTAAATAAAGATGACCTGCCAACCGAAAAGGTTTGATCTATTGTTTTTAGTTGCAGGGATTGGCACCGTTTCATATTCGTGTAAGTAAAACAGCCAAGTCACTAGAGGGCAGTGTAACCCCATTGTAACATAATCGTCGTCTTTAGGTTTCGCAACAACAAACATGTTCACTGAGGTCGAGCAGCAGTGGTGCTAGAAGAGGACAAAATATATATTATTTAGGAGTCCCCCCTAGGATTTATAAATGAAAGATCCTCTCCGTATATCAACCTTACAGGAAAGCTGAACCATCTTTCTAGGTTGACATTGAGTGGTACAGGGTAAGTAGCGATTGCTTAGGTTAGCTAGCTAACTTAAACTATCAAACACAGAGCTTGCAGACATAGTGACACTACCTTGAAAGCTGTTGCAATATGTACCAGTTACATTTATTCATTTAGCAGACGCTTTTCACCGACGTGAACTTACAAATAGGCCTAGAGCATTTAAGGTATTTGGTAGCTCCGGACAAACAGGCGATTTTCATTAAATGATCATCTAATAACCTAGTTGTTCTGTTGATGAGCCTCCAATGTCATCTAACTTTCTAACGTATTTTACCCATTTTCTTAGGTGGTACTTGCACTGATGCTTGACTTTTGACAGACTCAGTAGATTCCTCCTCCAGACCAAATCTCTGGTTGGTGCTTCTCTAACATCGGCAGCAGCCACTCTCAGAGCCCAGTGCCCCCACACTATGGTGCGCCATAGTAAACTGCAGAAGCAGGTGTTGTCTCTCTATCGACAGTTCCTCCGAGCTGGCCAGGACAAGCCAGGCTTCTTACCCAGAATACGGGAGGAATTTCGAGAAAACTCCCGCCTCAAAAAGACTGATGTCATGCACATTGAATACCTTTACAGGCGTGGGGAACGACAGCTGGAACAAATGAAAGATGTGAACACAAAGCAGCTTGGCACTTTCTCCAAATCAAGATAGAGCTGACCAATATATTAATTTGACTCTATCATACCTCTATATTGTTTGTAAGCAATTGTCAGTGCTGTATAAAATAATGATGACTTGTGAAGAGTATTCAGCTTTGGGGTAGAGCATATTGGATGCTCCTATCGTTCAGATACACTTTCTCAAAATTCAATTGCAGTTGTTTTCAGAATAAACATGATATATGATTATGGTGTTAAGGAGTTTTCTTTCTGTCATATAATTTGTAATAGTGTAACGTGTCCTAGAGGTACGGTGGCCCAGAAGTGCAAAACACCCCCCATAATATGAGTGCACAGGGGCGGTGCGTCCCATTGGGCAAGTCGGGCAGTTGCCCAGGGCCTCGGCCACCAGGGGGGCCTCGTCGTATTCTTTTTTTAATTAATTAAAATAAATAACTTGTCATTGCAAACGAATGACAATTCAAATTAAGCATGAAAACACAATTCTTTAATTCTATTCTGTATAGCTAAATTTGATCTTAAATCCAGCATGGAACATAATATGATTCAGGTCATTTGTGTGGTGGAGTGTGTGATCGAGAGGATCTATGATTGAACGGGGGAGGAATTATTAACTGGGTCGTCTTAGTTCCACTATCAGGGCTTGGAAATACAGTGACTTGCTAAAGTAGGCAAATGGCTAGTAGAACATAACATTTCATAATAATTTCAGTTAATCAAACATCTGCAAGACCCAGTGAAATGTTATAAGCTAGCTAGCAAAATAACGCTAGCATCGCTAACAACATTACTAATTCAACGTTGGTAGTGTAACCAAGCTCTTTGTAAATTCGTTTAAGATTTATATGATCGTGCGGACAAAAAGACACGGACGCTGTCTCTTTTCATATCTTGTATTTTGCTGTAAGATCGGCTGTAGGCCTACTCGTGCATTGCTCTTGGTACCCAGAATGCCCTGCGGCAAGCTAAAAAGCTACTAAATTAAGGTCATTAGCTTAGTTAAGTAATCGTTGTTTGT
Source organism: Mallotus villosus (assembly GCA_903064625.1). Taxonomy (NCBI): domain Eukaryota; kingdom Metazoa; phylum Chordata; class Actinopteri; order Osmeriformes; family Salangidae; genus Mallotus; species Mallotus villosus. The sequence continues at coordinate 177,567 of CAEFZP010004787.1, forward strand.
AGTTCTATTGTTGTGTTCGTTCTGTTTTGATATGTGTAATGCTATGGTCTATAGTTTAAATATTTTGAGTGTTTACCATGATTGCAAATGATTGTTAGTTAGATTTGTATCCAAGCTGTCCGCAGTTAATGATTGATAGTAACGCTGGTCATTGAAAAAATTGGCTTACACCCTGCGTCACCAGTCCAAAAGGCACCTGGGCTGACCACCCAGCAGGTGCCTTTTGGACTGGTGACGCAGAGTGTAAGCCAATTTTTTACGTGGTCTCCACATTGTCCTTTGCCCAAGGCCACAAATCAGCGAAAACCGACCCTGTATATATATTGAAGCTTCCCTTGTAACAGATTCACTCGTGCACTTTTGTGGTTCACGTTAAATAGTAACTTGTTTAACTTAATGCTCTGATGGTTCTTCCCTTTGGCAATTTGATTTTACAAATAGGCTACAGATGTTCAGTGCTTCTTGGTGGGCAGATGAAGGAGCGTCTTGTAGCTGTCGGATAATTCCGTGTTTGTGAAAATGTACATGGCGATAAAAACCTATTCTGATTCAGATTCTTAATTTCAGTTAATATAATAAAATCACCGAATGAGCAAAAAAACGATGAAAAAAAATCATTCCATAGGGTTGCGCTTTACCATCGCCATCTGGTGGTTTAGTGTAAGAACTGCACCTGTAATGGGTGGTTGTAAAAACGAAACGAAAACGAAAAACCACGGAAAATGGGTGATTTTTCCGTTTTTTGACAAAACGAAACGAAAACGAAAAACCACGGAAATGTTGGTTTTTCCGTTTTTTGAAAAAACAAAAACGAAAAAACACGGAAAATGGATGGTTTTTCCGTTTTTTGAACTTATGCAAAAGTATAAATTGCGTGTTAAGGGGCACTGTTTCGACAGCGCCATTGGGCTGCGCTTCAATTCCTTCATCTAGTGGTTTAAATTGTGAATTACAAGTACAGTTCTCACCGTAAACCACCAGATAGCGATGGTAAAGGGCAGCCCTATGGAACAGGTTTTTAAACGTTGAGTTACAATAATGTAATGTTTTCCATTTGGGGGAGTGTGTCCTTCGATTGGGGGGAGGTGAGCAAGTCATCCTATTTGGGGGATGCACTCATATTAGGTGTTTTGCACTTCAGGTCATTTTTTGGGAATACCCTGCTTCCAGCAATGTGTAAATTGCATCCTACATTAACCAGTAGGTGGCAGTAGAGAATAAAATGTACGCAAATCAGAACACACAAAGAAGAACATGTAAACAGGCAGTGGGTCTGCAAGGGGTGTGGTGCATTTTTGGCTGGTCAGATTATCGCGTTAACGTTGTTCTAGATGATTGTATTTAGCTACCTATATTAACAGTGTGCTACCAATTACAACGTTACCTAGTAAAACAGCAAATTACGAATATGTCGACGCCAACCAGCTCAGGGGGTGAAATGTCAAATTCGCAGTTACTTCAACAGGTAAACAAAGGCGGTTTGTGTTTTACACCTCTACAGAAATTACATGTATTCCTTAAGCAGACGCTTTTATCACATAACATGTGAATTACAATAGTTCTATGATAGCTCAACTGGGAAGTTGAAGCTGTAGGCTACATCAGGGCGTTTAGTCTAGCTGGACTAAATGGGCCTACTTATTTTTTACATGTTAAATCGTACACCTCTTACGTTGGTCCTCATAACTGTCCTCGTTCTTTTTCATTTCTCAGTTGGCTTTTCTTGGTTGGCTCCGTTCTGACGATGAAAAGGATAAGGGCATCTTGACGGCTGTCACAGGTATCCAGGTGGCACGAGAGCTCATGAACCGGATTACTGGACAAGGGAAAGTGGATGCCTATAAGGTTTGTGTATTTTTAAATGGACAAGATGGGATGAACGTGATCCTATGTTTACATATAGCCACACAGCAATTAGTTTGAATTGGATTATTTAATATACAGTATTATATGAGTATATTAGTTAATATACTGTAAAAGTCTAAACTCACTGTTTCCCCTTCACACAGGGAGAATGTATCCAGAACATTGTTGAGTTTTTGCAGAAGAATCCAAATGCGTCACAGCAAGAAATAAACACAGAAGTGGAAAAGCATGTGCTGATATTTGCTGCTCGAGTAAAAGCTTTTGAATCTTCCCCACTACTCTGAGACCATGTCTTGGCAGTCTGTCTCTTCCGGTCTGTGTTGGGTATATTTGTGGTTTTGTTGTCATTATATGTTTGTCTGTATATTCCTACAGTGCCTTCTGAAAATGTCAACACTGTCTGTTGGCCACAAAGAGACCAACTGGGTTAGATTATCCCATCACATTTCCACTTTATATTTTAATTGAAAATAATCATGCCGTTAAATATATGTCCAGTTGATTCATCCATATAATTCCATGCCACTTAGGTTATCAGTTGTATCATAAAAACCATGTCACTGTGTTGACTCTTATTATTCTTTAATTATATGTTGAATAAAATATGCTTAAATGAAGAGGTTTAAAAGAAAAAAATGCATAATTTAACAAAACTCCTCTTCATATTCATCATATATAGGTGATACTAAAATCAACAATGTTTTTTTATGATTAAAATATAGCACGTCAGATACACTTAATGATGAGGAAAAACATCTATCACGCAGATATCGTCCGAGGATATGTTCCAGGTGTTATTAAAGCAAGTGTCATTACGTTTACATATGTGGTCTCTTTCTTCTACACCTGGGCACTTATTCCTGCCGAAAACAGGATCGAAAAGGAGGAGGCCCTGGCCTCTCTCCCTCACCCTACATCCAAGATTAAAGGAAGGGACAGACACAGACAACAATCAGGCTGAACAAAGCCGATCCACCCACTCTGTCTACAGAGCAGATGAGACAAAACTTTCCAGTAGCAGTGTACAATGCTTATACTATTTGATTTAATCATGAACCGGCTCTCAGGTGCGCATTAAAAATATGCTAATGGTCAATGAAAGCATGGCAAAAACAACAACCTGTAGTTTGATTACAGCATAATGTATTGAAAATGCGGAAAGTCAGACGGAAACTAGAGTGAACATTGATTAGGCTGGAGGACCGCTCCTAAAATCAAGAGATGATTATACCAATCAAGGTGGCCAATGTTGCCTACTTCCTCTCTATATATCTCTCTATTCTCTATTGCGCTCTCTCTATTCTCTAATCGCTCTCTCATTCTCTATCGCTCTTCACGCACACACACACACATACATACCGTCCGGAGTACTGTGTTTAATGAATATATGATGTCAACATTGAGTCATAGAGCCGTTCACCTTTCAACCAAAAATATGAATTCCCAAGTCTTACTTGATCACTTCTGACCGTGCAAGCAGTCTACTCTCAAAAGACCGTGGACCTAGACGCACGGTGAGTTGTCTTACAAAATTGCGGATGGAAGGATTCTGATTCTTTGAAACGAAAAATATAAGGTCGTATCTAAAATCGTTCATTTGCTTTATTTTAAAGACAATACAATCATTTCTTAATATTAGTCAATTTGAGTAATGACTTGCTATACTGTTTGTGTTACTATGATGCATAATCTAAAATCTTAAATAATTTTAAAACGATCGAATCAATCTACCGTTTGTGCTGCTTTACTATTTAGGCATGCCAAAGCATATTGTAACATCTACTAGGAGTTTTGTGGAGTCTATGTTTATGCATCTTCATTGGTCTCATTTATTTCAGGTCAGAAAATAGACCAACATAGAATATTAAGAATGCTAAACAATTTTTGGGAGGACGGAAAATTCCAGAGCAGTTGTATGACCATTCAGCTGAATGGATATCAGTTCATTGTGAAAGGCTCATTGGTACCAACCCTCTGGTCCAGATCTTCTGGCTCTTCCCTACCAGCCTATAGGACTACTCCTTGTGTGTATGGAACTATCCTTGTCTTATTCCGTCAACCAGGACACTTCTTAAATCACAGAAAGGCTTTTGGACAAACCTGCAACTCTGTGATTTAAGCTTCAAACGGATATCTTTTTACGTATTGTAGTCAGTGCATGATGTGTTGTTGGTGGTCTGCTGTGTGTAGTGTGTTAACAGGGAACGAGCAGGTCGGTGTGGGAGGTGCATGTTAGTGCAGTGGTGTTTCCTTGCCGGGCCGACCACAGTCATGGCTCGTAGGCGCGGTGGCTGCTGCTCTCGGCTGCCGCTAAACGAGGACAACGCGCGCTTCTGTCTCCTGGCTGGGCTCATCCTCTTCTACCTGATGTGTGGAGCGGCCATCTTCTCCGCTCTGGAGCGCCCCTCCGAGCTGCTCGCCCACCATCTCTGGGACCAGCAGCTGGCCAACTTCACTCGGCACCACAGGGTGAGCAAGAGAGACCTGCACATGCTGCTGCGTCAGTATGAAGAGGCCAACGGGGCGGGCATTAGAGTGGACGCACTGCGGCCAAGATGGGACTTCTCTGGAGCCTTCTACTTTGTAGGCACGGTGGTCTCCACGATAGGTGAGCTGGGCACCCGCTCTTTCTTTTCTCCCCCTCCTTTAGGCGGTGACAGGATGAGAACGTGTGGTTTTAGGTTTGTCTGTGGCAGATGAGGGTGTTTTAGGAGGATCAGAGTATTCAGAATAGTGAGAGAGCGTTGAGGCTGTTCAGGCGAGCTTCACGAGAGTGGTTCTGTTTTCCTCCGGTGGGTCTATTCTGAGGCATGAGGTCAATATGTGTCTCACTGTGATACCACTGCGATCTTTACTTGTGACGGAGCAAAAATCTGTCTTTCTCTTTTTCTCGAATCCCCTCCTTTCTTCTGTTCTCTACTCTAACATCTTTCAAATTGTATCACACTGTTTTCCCCACCTGCCAGGCTTCGGAATGACGACTCCAGCTACCATAGCTGGTAAAATATTCCTTATCTTCTATGGTCTCATCGGCTGCGCTGCCACCATCCTGTTCTTCAACCTCTTCCTGGAGAGAATCATCACCATGCTCGCCTACATCATGCGCTGGTGTCACGAGCGGCGACTGAGGCGAGCCGGTGGCGGCGGCTCGTCGGGCGGAGAGGAGCCCCACAGTGAGGAGGACAGCCTAGAGGGCTGGAAGCCCTCGGTCTACTACGTGATGCTGATCCTGGGGGTGGCCTCGGTGCTGATCGCCTGCAGCGCCTCCACCCTCTACTGCACCATGGAGGACTGGAGCTACGTGGACTCCCTCTACTTCTGCTTCGTGGCCTTCAGCACCATCGGCTTCGGGGACCTGGTGAGCAGCCAGAGGCAGAGCTACGAGGCCCAGGAAGCCTATCGCCTCGGCAACTGCCTCTTCATCCTCATGGGCGTGTGCTGCATCTACTCGCTCTTCAACGTCATCTCCATCATCATCAAGCAGACGCTGAACTGGATCCTGGCCAAGCTGGCGTGCCCGGGCCACTGCTGCTCCTGCCCGTGTCCCTCGCTGAGGGGCTGCTGGAGACTGTGCTGCCCCTGCCTCCCTAGCAAGCACCGCACCCTCAGGCCCCCGCCCACCAGGCTCCGCCGGCAGCGGCTCAAACGCAACGCGGTGCAGCCCGCGCCGTCCCACTGCCCGGCGGGCCGACACCGCTACACGGACGCCTCGGTGGAGACGGTGTGCGACAGCGAGACGGACGCCGGGGCGGGGCCCGACGGGGCCTACGGCGTGGGGCGCCGGCTCTCCGGGGAGATGATCTCGGTGAACGATTTCACGGCCTCTAATAAGGTGTCCCTGGCCCTGCTGCAGAAGCAGCTGTGCGAGACGGCTCACCAGGGCCCCCGTCAGAGCCAGGCCCGCCACAACGGCTTCTCCGGAGGGGTGGGCGCCTTCGCAATCATGAACAACCGCCTTCAGGAGACCAGTGTAGACAGGTAGTCCCTCAGCCTGCCTCGGCTCCCGTCTAGCCACGGGAGACAACAAACGCTTTATTTAAATGTAGACACCGACGATTGCGACTTTGGAATATCCTCCGGAGATTGTATTCTGGGCCTGGATGGTCATTGCCGTGACTAGCTCATTCTTGATACAACGTGAAGAAAACCCATTTTAGCGAACCACAGTAACTTGCTGCCAAAGACCATCCATTTACACCAGAGATTCACAGATTATTGGAAATGTACGGCACTTATATTCTGATAGAGGCGTCTGAGTCAGACCCAACTCTGACATGAATTCCAGACATTCATCAATATCACTGAACTCCAGACTATACTTGAATATCCCCATGTTCTGGTGTGGAGATAAGCGTCGGACAGATGCGTGTCATTCAGAGAACATCAGTCTGGAGAGGGGTCTGACACGCTCAAGTGATTGGCTCGTGCCGAAGGCAATCAGACAGTGGGAGATTCTGAGGGCCTCTTGAGAGGAAGGCCTGATTCATGAGAGCACTGCAGATGTCCCCTGGGATCCTTAAAGCAGCACAATGGCCGTGCGTTGGGGTCTGTCCCTATCAGTGAATAAAGAGACGTGGCCGTATTGTGTATTTGCATTCTCGGCCGTCTGAAGTCTGCAGGAGCACCTGATGAATATGTATCGCTGTTTGAATGATGTGGCTTAATTACATATCCCTCAGAAGAATAGTATGGAAGCTGTAAGAACAGCATTCATTATTCTGCAGATAGCTCAAGGAGGGACAGTGCGTTTTAATGCAGTGTCTCATTGAAGTTCTGTGCAATCATGATGTATGTGAGAAATCATATTTTAAAAGGTAATGTGAGTCTAGTGAGGCTTGGGGACAGATGCCCTTCTGTTAAAGAGTGCCCCAGGGAGTGGGATCCAATCACAGTCAAGAAACCAGCATTTAGAAAAGAACAGGATTAGTCTAATCAAATCATCTATGTGCAGGTGTGTGGTAATAAGAAAAGCCATTTATCATCTGCTAGTTTTTTACATGACAGTATTATTATTAATATTGTAGTTATTATTAATATGTAGCTGTTGTTGACTCGATGCCTATGAGAGCATCACGTTATCAGAAGTGTCAGGGCACAGAAGACAAGATTGGATGTCTCTCGCACACACTGAACACCAGGTTGCAGCTAGAGAAACATCTCTACCTAGTGGATATATTATGAACTAAACGGATTCATGAATATCATTTCAGCTGTTAACAAATTGGAATATTTTAAATTAATGAAAATTGAGTTTGATTGGAATCTGAGTTTGTTTTGTGTGTTATTTTGAAGAATCTACTGAAGTGCTCTGTGTCAGTCAAATAATCTTTATTTAGGCTGAAAACACATGAAATAGCTATACACAGTATATCATTGAAGTACATATTCATGGAAAACTTGTATGATAAACGCTAACATTTTACGGAGTCTACTGACTTATGGACTGTTCATGGCTGGTCATGTAACATGTTAAATCTACTGTGAAAGAGGTCAGTAAGGCAGCACAGTACAGATCATGCAAACCAGACCAAACATAGGACTGGGAAAGAGGTTTGGGAACTTGGGATAACAATATTCGCAAAACATCAATCTGAAATACGACCCCAAATATCACATCGTCAATTGTACTTCCATGACCTGTAATTTCCCAAAGTACATTTATAAATCCCATTTTAAAAACATCAACCATCATGGTTTTATTAATTAAGACTGTAGTTCATAATGAATGATTGTGAGGCAGACATTTGGTTGCTGTAACTACTGAGTCATGCTGCTGCTGATCTATGTCCAGAATCATCAAAAATACCCCCCTTGTAGAAATATATCTGTGGTTTCTTCAGTTTGCATTGTACCTGTTACTGTAAGATGTTCTGAGTTGATGAGACAAAATAATTCCTTTCGACAGTTCCTCTTGTGTGATTGGTCGGTTTGGTCACACTCCAAGCCTAGATGGTCTTCTCAGGACCACCTACTTCCTAGATGAGATAAGACCGCTGTCAAACCATGGAAGAGACACTATTCGTTTGAAATTCAGACGGTTTCTAGACCATCCGTGGTGTAGTTAAACAACAGTTGGATGATGTTGCAGCGTACTTACTCACATTGGGTATTGAGCCTCCTTCAGCTGATAATAAGCAGAGATGATGCAGTTCCTCCTGAAACAAAACCAGGACGTTGGTGAGAGAACAAGCAGGTAACAATGTTTCCTGTTTTTAAAATAAATCCTGTTTCTCTTTTTTTCTACATCCATCGCATGCCCTTTCTAAATTGCAATTGATAATTTATTCTCTGAACACACAAACACACTCACACACACACACAAATACACACTCACACACACACACAAACACACACACACACACACACCCTCTTGCTGTCTTACTTGCTCTGCAGGCCTCCTCCTGGTGGTAGACCAGGGATGGCTGTGGACGCCAGCACGGTGAGGACGGACAGCAGATCAGGCTCCTCCCCTCGGCCACTCAGCTCCTCAAAGATCTCTGTGGGCGGGAGAAGCCGTGTCAGTGCCCAGATTACAGTAAGTTCTCAGACAGATATAGCTGTTAATGTTGAGGCTCTAGTAGAGATGCATCCCACTGCACTTGGTATTTTTAAATGGGATTTGTACTGGATTGCCAGTATGAATACTCTTCAAGCTCAATAGAACGATTACATCACAGCTGTGGTGTTTTGAATGGCTGGGGAGTGTGTGTATGTGTGTGTGTGTGTGTGTCCTCTCTGCACCTGCCACTTTAGACTCCAGCAGGTCCTCCAGTTCGGCCTCTTGGTGCAGTGCCTCAGCTGACAGCTGGGGGGCGCCAGGGAAGCAGAGCAGCATGATGCTGATGTTGTCCAGACTTCCCTACAAAGGGAAGCATTGTTCCATCACAGAGAGGACATGCTGTTTGCATAAGGGTGCACATGTAACATATATAAACAACACACGTTAAACAATAGTATGATCTTACACAGCCTTAAATTACACAGCAATGAGGACAGCAAATCAAATAACAGCAATGTCATGGCTGTGTTTGTCCCAAAGGACAATAGTAATAAAGTCACTCTTAATCAGAGCTGCGTGCTATTTGTCTCTGGAGTGCGAATGAAAGGCTTAGTATCTGAAAGGCACAAGAAGGATAATTGGTTCAGGGGGTAAGTAGGCCCCATTGCCCTCCTATTCTCTCTTGTAGACTTCTTCATCCATGTTGTCATCTCCAGAAGCTCAGTCACTGTGTTGATCAGGTTTAGCCGCGGGTGGCTTTGTTTAGGGTCAAATGTGAATTGTGTTAGTCTTGGCTGTAGTCTGTGACTCTCTAAAGCCGTGTCTGTGTAAGCATGAAGAAGTTGCCCAGAGTAAAAGGGCTTGGGTAAGCTAAAAAAAGCTTCCAACTCAAGCGGAAGGCTGATGGCCAAATTAGCCTTTGTCTAACGTACACCCTGCTAATCTAAAACCACTTTGGTTCCTCCTCTCCCACAGCACGGACGGTCGCCGTTACGCCCGGCTGAACGAGATGCGCCACGAACTGTCGCGGTGAAGCGCGGCCGTGGCTTTGAGAGAGCGACGAACGGTGACATTTTCAGGTCGTCGGGCAGGTCTGAGCTGCAGGGCTGTTGCGCAACATTGAGGCCACGCTAAGACGATGACACGGCAGCCAAAGCCAGAGCAGCTCAATCACCCCGCGTGCACAAGGTTGCCAACTTGTCCCTCGCTGGCCTTCTTGTGGACTCTGCTTTGTATAAAGAGATTATGTGTGTGTGTGTTTTGACCGATGTGGCCACGTACATTCTAAGGCCCTGTTAGTATTGGATGTGTTCCCAATCTTTTTGCACCCAAAAAATTAATCTTGGGGATTATGCTATTACATAATAGGACATTCTAAGATAAAAGTATAACTGCAGGCTTTTTTGAAACTGCGTAAATATTGTAATGTGTGTCTTTGACTTTTTTTTATGCATTTAGTCAATTTAGTAAATACTTTGTCATGTTCACCAATGCTTCTCTGTTTACATCCAGGTGTATCTCTTTCTCTATTTACCACAAGCATATTGTCGCAGTTACCAACCTTATAGAGGCAGAGGTCGATGACTTGCGAGCAGACTTCCCTGAGGTCCGTGCAGACGCACAGCCGACCGCGGATGAACGCGCACAGATCCTCGTTCGTGATCGTGTCCCACACCCCGTCGCAGGCCAGCACCAGGAACTCGTCCGCGAGGGACCTCTCCACCACGCACACCTCGGGCTCCGGGGACACCATCTGCTGGGTGGGCTCACGGTTCTCCGCCCCCTTGTAGTTGAAGTCTCCCAGGGCTCGGGACACGGCCAGGGAGCCGTTGATGCGCTGCAGGGACACGGAGCCCCCGGCGCTCTCGATGCGCTCCCTCTCCAGAGGGCAGAAGGGCTTGTGGTCCTCTGTGGAGAAGCCAACCTGGCCCCCCCGGCACAGCATGGCCCTGGAGTCGCCGCAGTTGGCGAAGTAGATGTAGCGCGGCGAGATGAGCGTGGCCACCACGGTGGTGCCGCCGCGCTCCCAGCCCTCTCGCCGGGCCACGGTGTGCAGCTGCTTGTCGGTCTGCAGGAAGCCCTCGATCAGGCCTCCTCGCACCTTCTCGGCATCATCCTCAGGCCCGATGGCTCCTACACAAACACACACGCGAGCACATGCATGAAAACATTAGACTACAAATACATTAAACATTTTCTGAGCATCACCACTAAATATCAGCTAAATCAAACACTTGTTATTGCCATAAATAATAGCAATAACAAAATAATTAAATCTCAATAGGACAGGATGAATTCAATATATAGAGGTTCAAATTTTCACGATGTTTCTGATGAGAAATGACGAATGATGATGAAAGGCGACGTGGCAAGAGGTACCGATCATTCTCAATCAGCGTCACCTGTGGTCAGGATCTGAGTCAGCAGATGTTGGGAGCAGTAATGGGCCACACAATCGCCCGCGTGACCATCAAAGACGGCGAAGAAGCTCCAGTCAGCCATTTGTCCTCCGAGCTGTGGCACACAGTTGTGGTAGTCCTCCATATTGGCCCTCCAGCCCTGCATGCTGCCCAGGGCGTAGTTAAGACCCCACCTGGAGCAGCCCTCCTCGGTCAGCTTATCCAGAACAGGGCGGTCTAAGTAGGGACTGGGGATCACCTCCTCTGCCTCCCCTTCCGTCGGCTCGGCTCCCCCGCGGCCTCCTTTGAAGAAGGAGCTGACCCTCTTCTCCGTCTCCTTCACCAGCTGCCGCACGAAAGCAGGCATCTCCACGTTGCCCTTCCTGGCCGTCCTCATGGCTGCTCTGTGCAGTGGGCCCACGGGGATCTTCTTTCTCGTGGAGGGCTTGGCCTGTGTCTGGGAGCCCAGGCCAGCAGGCCCGGGTGCCTGGTGCTGGGCCTGAGCCGTGTTTGCGGAGTCCTGCGGCTCCAGGCCTCAGTGCATGGCCGCCCGGACGGATGCTGTTTGCCTGGCTGATTGATTTTCTCCGTGACGGCTGTGAATCCTTCTCTCCCCGCCCATCTCCTCTCTGTCCTCTCCTCTGCCCACGGCCTGTGTTCTCTCAGTGGTTCGTTGTCACTCCGCTTCTCATCCTTGATCCACGCTAGGTTATTCCTCTCCACTGTAGTCCTGTGATCTCACCGTCTCCCTCTCTTTTTCATAGCTCTTCCCTCTTTTCTCCAGCTCTCCCTTAGTCTTGTTATTTTCCCTTCCTTCAATCCAATTGGCCGGCTATTTCTGTGCACCAATCCGTAGGCACAAAAGCTCGCCCCTGTCATGCATGCGCTATCACTCTCCCTCCCTCCTGTTCCCTCCCTCCCTCTCTCCCTCCCTCTCCTCCTATCTGCAGCTCTGGTTCTCATCGCCCTCCCCTTCCAGTTTGGTTAATCTCGACCTTTGATGAGGCTGGATTACCCGGCATCTACTCCGGGGGATTACAGGAGCGTCAGCCCTCTATATACAGCAGCACATAGTACTGCATGTGGGAGAGGAGAGGGGGAGGAGGGAGAGAGAGAGACACAGGGAGGGCAGGAGGGAGAAACAGAGAGGGGGGGGGGTGGAAGGGAGGAGAGCGAGAGCGAGAGCGAGAAGCGAGAGGCATAGAGTGGAGAGAAGGCTCATTTTATGCACAATGATGCTCCCTTTAGAAGATATGAGTCATGTGTTTGTTGTGCGTGCCTCGAGCGAAAGCTGTGAATGACGCACTTCGTGGTAGTCGCACTCATTCATTCAGAACAATCGGACCTATTTATATATATGTATTTCATATGCAAATTCAAAACCATATTTTGACATTTTTATATTGTGTTTGTCTATTTATCAATGGTTTGAAAAGTATCTTCACATTACTCATGTGTACATGCAGCCAGTCTGAAATGTTATGTTTAGGGTATTGGGTAGTAAGTACAGTATTTGTTACTTACCTGTCCCTCTGTCTGACTGGGGGAAGACTGCTTATTTAGTATAATCAACCAATCACACTAAACCGGGCTCTCTCCAGAGACCACGGAACTGTCTGCGCTCATGCACATGGTGACGTCTCAGGTTCCTTAAGTTGTGTGTGTGTGAGAGAGTGTGTGTGTGTAAGAGGGGAGAGAGAGCAAGAGAGGGCGTGTGAACCAGAGAGAGTGAGTGTGTGTGTCTGTTTGTGTGTGTGTGTGTGAGCGAGCGAGAGAGAGAGAGACCTCAAGCAGGGTATCCAATACAGGATAAAATTAGGCCAGCCAGACCTTATACTGCTGACAGGGCTGGGGTGGCCAAAAAAAGCCTGGGGACCGGGCTCATACAGTGGGAGTGCAGGGGGCTTAAGGAGAGGGCTAAGCAGCAAGACAACAGCTGCTGACATGGCCACCAAAGGTAAGCTGGCAAAGGGTGTGTGATTCCAGGTAGAGTGGACTATAGAAGGGTGTAGGGGGGGAAGGGGCTGGAGGAGTGTAGCTGGGGGTGAGGGATCTAAAGAGGGGACATGCTAGGGCCAGGTCAAGTGGAGCCAGACTGACCACAGAAGAATCTGTAGCTAGATAAGCTCAAGATCGCTACTGTAACATCACACCGAGTTAGAATTGATGGTCAGACATACAATGAACGGGGGGAAAACATTGTTTGAACAGAATTGCACAGTAGGAGCCTTCATCTCCTGTTTTGGCTCCGTAGATTGATGACTGCTCTGAGATTTAATCTGGCCTGGCCATGTTGAATCACCTCGGGTACAGCTGTTGTGGATACAATACAGGGCTATGTGTTGGGACCGAGGAGGAGCTGTATGTGTGGCCGCAGGATTCCTTGATGTTAGTTTTAATGAGATAATTACCTCGCTAGATTTACACTGGAGTTAGGGAGCTCATTTGAAGCTTCAGCTGTTGTGGACAGCGCTATACCAGCTCTAACAAGGCTAAACAGATCTGCTAGCACATGCCTCTCACTGAGTGTGTCTGTGTGTGCTTGCCTGTGCATGCTTGTGTGTGAACATGTCTGTGCTCTCCTTTCCTCTCCCTCTGATGGGAAATATAAACCATTTACATACTGCACACATCAGGCCTTGGAAAGGTAGTTATGTGTAAGTAGGTTTTCTAAGTAGTGATTTTGGTGGTGATTATCTGTATCTGTGGCTGCTTCTGTCAACACAGTATGTTACTTTGGTTGCTACGGAAGCAAACTCCGGTTGTCATCCTCAATATACAGTATCATCAATGAGGGATCACACAATAGCCATATCTGGATTGCTGTCCTAGATTGATATACATTAAGCTGGTTTATATCAATCACACTTTATTGACTCTTGATTCTAAATCATCTTAATTATTTAAATCATAACAGTAGTATGTTTAGCTGGAATAATATCATCATTCCAACCATCACTGTAGAAGAAAAAAGGTTTGACTCTCACACAAACAAAACCAAAAGCATTCCATGCGAAATCCTTCAGCTGTGCCTTGTAGACACTACAGCAGCCTGTCTCCCTAGAGATCATTCATTCAAAACAGTCAGGGCCAATGTTCATTTGCTCGCTCATTCACAAACCCATATTGCCTGTGGCCAGTTGTGGAGCTGGTGTACTGGAAGAACATGGGGAAGACAGGAGTGGTGTTCACTGGGCTAGTGATGGGCCTGGCCAGCCTGTTCCAGCTCAGTGCCCTCACAGTGCTGTCCTACCTGGGCCTGGGCATCATGTGTGTCACCTTCCCCCTCCGCTTCTACTACAAGTTGTTGGAGCTGCTTCGCTGGAACCCTGAAAAGGAACAGCCCTTCCAGTGAGTCCAGACCTCTGTCCTTGAGGAGAAACCACCATGCTGTTGTTTGGAGTGCCATATCAGTCGTTCAGAGTAAATGCTTGTGTGTGTTTGTGCGTGTGTTTCACTTAGGACTTACCTGGATGAGGATGGCTCTCTGACGAATGAAGACACAGTGGTGTTGGTGGAGAAGGCGGTGCTGCTGACTGCGTTTGCTCTTACGGAGCTCAAACGCCTGCTGTTCATTGGCAGCATCACGGATTCTGTGAAGGTCAGAGGTCACCGATCACATCTTCTACTGTAGGACCTTAAAAGTATTTGGGTGTTTGGTGTTTTAGGAGCGTGTTAGGCTCAGGGGTCCACAAGTCTGTTCCGCATATTAAATCAAACTATCTTCCCCACTTTGTTGTTGTCCAGTTTGCAGTGTTGTTGTACCTGTTGTCCTATGTGGGAATACTGACCAATGGACTGACCCTGGTGATTGCTGGTAAGACTCACCTGGCCCACATTTGCATATGATCTTCCTCTACTCACAGAAGACTCCCACAGACGACTCATCAATTCATTCTCTTTTCTCAGGTGTCATCTGCCTCTTCTCTTTTCCGCTACTTTACAAAAAGCAGCAGGTAAGGCAGCAGAATGGTGATCGTCGACTCTGGAAGTCATGACTGGGACACATCTAAGAAGCACTGTTTGACAGGATACACTGGGAAGTTTGCTAACTAGCTCTTGTTTTTGGTAACAGGGACGGATAAAGAGGCTGGTGAGAGCGCTCAAGGGTTTCCTGAGGAGAATCAAAAACATGTGAGCTCTATTTGACTGTGATGATGTTCTAGTTTTCCTCATGTTTATTTTTAGGCGCACACCCTATAGGGACATTAAATATTCAGTTTTTCAAAATTCAGGTCAATTCTAGTCCAACAATTCTAGATGCCATTGATGAAAGATACTAATCTCATGACATAAACTGTCATTTTCAGGCCTATATTTCTGGTTTACTGTCTTCACAGGTTTAGGAGGATGTACAGAAAGATCAGACCCGTTTCTGTCCCTGCTCCTGCTTCTGCTCCTGCTCCTGACTCTGACCCTGCCCTTGCCCCTGCCTCTGCCCCTGCCCCTGCGCCTTCCCCCAAACCGAAGTCCAAGTGATGAGTAGAAGGGGCTGCAGCAGAGGAGAGGGTCACTCACATGTCTTATCGGGCCACCTGGACTGTCCTGGACTGCTCTGGATGAGGCTATAGGGACCTAATGGAGGGGAGGGGGAGGGGAGGGGGGGGGGTGGAAGTGCTTTTGTTACCATTTTCCCATATTTGTCTGTTAACGGGAGCAAGAATGAAAACTCAGATTTGGGTCTCGGCACATACTTATGCTACAAGAAGTTGCAATATTTGGAGTGGAAGGCACTTGGTCAAATCGGTTAGGGGGATTTTTATATCACAAATAAATCGCCATCACAAAATACTGAATGGCTGGACTAAATCGAATCATGTGGTTACTGTGACTGAAACAAAAGCGTGTTTAAACTGCATTTGTTCACGTTTCTTCCATTTTTGCATACCATATGGTTATTCTGATTGAATAAATATCTGAACATTTCTTGCATAGCGTTTTACTGAACATCCGCTGCTGAACAGGTGAACACAGAGCAATTTAAATGTAATTTGGCATTAGCTCATCCACGGGAAGATGATACCTGATTTAACACTTCTTTAAAAGGTTGTAGGTAAAATAGACCCATGCAACGTCGCAATATCGTCATCACGTCCCATCAACCCTGCGCTAACTCCTGTCCTGGCCAATGTAATGTAGCTATTCAGCTAGCCAGCCAGAGATGTATGAGTCCCCCAGAATAAACGCCAAATAATATCAAACACAGTTGCTATCGAGCTAACTATACATCGTTTTTGCTCTTTACAAACAACGTTTCAGCCACTGGTGAACTTGAATCCGGCAAGGATAATGACAGAGACATATGGTAAGGAAAGTATTAGCGTTAGTGTGCAGCCCGACTCGAGCTTGTTTATTTAGCGGTAGCCCAAGCTAGCTAGCAAAATAGACACGTCTTGGCAGTCAATTATATTTACGTCAAGGTCTGGAGATTAACTGTCTAGCCGAGCAAAGTTAACTTGCTATGTTTTCGTGTTTGTTCTTTGTCGCGTAGTCATTGTGTCATTGGGGTTCTTTAAAAGTGAATACAATTCAACATCAGCTGCCAATATTGCCTATCCTCTCCTCAATTGGTACCCAGCTAGCTAGCTAATTAAAGCTTACGAATACGAATCTAAATCTACCTCGCTAGTTTGCCAGCCAAGAGTGTTAGCAGGGCTCAGTAGAGTAATAGTTCATGTAAAGGACGAGGCCTTGGACTCTGGAATAAGAAACGACTCTTAAAGAGATCCCACCTAGCCTGATCCATAGCCACATGCTAATGTCTGTGCCTTTCATGTTTATGTAATCATTCCCTTCTCTTCAGATTTCCTTTTCAAGTTCTTGGTGATTGGAAGTGCTGGATCAGGGAAATCCTGTATACTCCACCAGTTCATAGAGAGCAAGTGTAAGATCCCAGCACTAGCTGTAGAATTCAGAATCACACACTCCACACGCCTCTCTCACCCTCCCGTCAAGGCGAACACACCCAGAACATTTACAGTAAACAAGCAACCTTGCATTGCCTTGCATTGCCCATGAAAGCCTACACAAGGCTCATCTCCTCAAGGTGGTCCAGACTGACCCGTTGTTTGCATTGTTGTCCATGTAGTCAAGCAGGACTCCAGCCACACCATCGGGGTGGAGTTTGGCTCACGCGTGGTGATGGTGGCCGGCAAGACGGTCAAACTGCAGATTTGGGACACGGCTGGGCAGGAGCGATTCAGGTAGTGTCTGACGATGTGTACCATAGAGGCTCTCACAACCTTGGTTGTTCCGTGTTGGCAGAGTGTTCTGAGACGTGGGTCTGCTCTTGGGCTCCCAGGTCTGTGACGCGCAGCTACTACAGAGGAGCAGCAGGTGCTCTCCTGGTTTATGACATCACCAGGTAAGACATGGCTCGAGTTCAGATGTTGTGTGCCCTGCTGTGAACCTACTATCCAGCCAGAATCTATCTATCCAGCCATCCTAATCTCCTGTCTGTCTGTCACCAAGTCGGGAAACCTACAACGCGCTAACGAACTGGCTGACGGACGCACGGACGCTGGCCAGTCCCAACATCGTCATCATCCTCTGCGGGAACAAGAAGGACCTGGAGGCCGAGCGAGAGGTCACCTTCCTGGAGGCGTCCCGCTTCGCCCAGGAGAACGGTAACGTGGGCCCCCCCTACACCAGCCGGGCTGGACGAGGACGAGAGAGCGGGCGGGTGACGGCGCATGTCTGTGCTTGTTGTCCCCACAGAGCTGATGTTCCTGGAGACGAGCGCGCTCACCGGAGAGAACGTGGAGGAGGCCTTCCTCAAATGCGCCCGCACCATCCTCAACAAGATCGAGTCAGGTAACCCGCCAAGCTGCACTCAACGTAGATCTTTTTCCCCGGTGTGCGAGCGCGAGCGCTGGAGGAGGGGGTAGCGTTGGGGGCGTTCTCACCCGCGCGTGGATGTGTCCCTGCCGTAGGTGAGCTGGACCCAGAAAGGATGGGCTCGGGGATCCAGTACGGAGACACGACGGTGAGACACCTGCGCCAGTCGCCACAGGGAGCCTCGGCACAGGCCAGGGAGCAGTGCAACTGTTAGGAACAGTCCCCCGTCCCCCCCCAAGATACACACTGCCTCAGTTTTCAGGTAACATGCCTAGCTTCTCCTCACGGCTGTATTGTGTCTGTGGGATGGATCTCCTGTTGTTAACTGAGACTTCCTGTTCCCGGTTTTAGACTCCCACAGGGCCTGGTGTGCAGCTCTGCTACAGTTGTCTCCTCGCGCTCCGGCCTAAGGAGGATTGCCTCCGTAACCTTTGACCCCCCCCTGCCCCTGAACGACGGCTGGGGAAACCCCGTGTGGACCTTTTGGCTAGATAAGCATGGTGATCGGGAGCTGTGGTGGACATGGCACCTGGGTCAGGTCACCGAGGCACTCTCCTCCTGGCCCTTTCTGACTTAGCACTCTGCTCTGGGTTGCCCTGGGGACGACAAATGACATCAACGCCCGGCCAATTAGAGCTCGGCCCACAGACACTTACAGTACATCAGGAGTTTGATTTGTTGTTTTTGCTCCCTGCTCTCACCTCGGAGGCCCCTGGTGAGGAGGGTTGGTACTGCAGAGATGCTCATCGTCTCTGGAGGCAGAGGCAGGGAGCACCAAGCCTGTCACAGGATGTGACCAGAGTGCGGTCTATTTATTGATCCTGCTGAGAAAACTGTGCGATAATGTAGATATAAATCCAACAGAAGTATACAGTAACATATGTGATATTGATGTCCGATATTTTAAAGAGGCTTCGTAGAGAAGCAGACTTGTGTAGCTACTATAGTCCCAAGAAACGTTATGGTATGAATATGTATACGAGTCAACTGACTGAGATCAGTTTGGGTCATGCTTAAACCATATGAATCTGTGTTTACCGACTGAACATTTTCATTGTGAGCAATGTCTATGATATATAAAGTGCAAAGTGTGCAATAGATTTGATGGCCATTGCTAACCTGAGATTAGGGCGAGCGCGTGCTGTACTGTGTGTCTTCACGTGGAGGGTAATGTGCAGTGACTGTTGAAGCGTAACTAAGGCCACGTGTGTAAATTATACAATAGGCGCATATTGAATGATGGTATAGTGATGCACTCCCATGGTTGAGTTGACTACAGTGTGTACTCGCTGTAAAGCACAATAATGAATCATTCATATTTAAGAAATGTCATATAATTACATTTTTCAAATGTATTTGTGAGTATGTTTTTGTTAGATGCATATATCTGGACTATGATCCTACATGTGACCTGCCTATCTGTGAAATGCATCAGTGTGTGTAGTAGATGTAACTTAATGATGCTGAACTGGTAAACTGCCACTGAAAGTCTGTGATATAGAATTAAATATAATAATTAAAAAAATACTTTTAAAGATATTTAAGAATGGCAATTTTTGATTTCATTGCATGCCAAAGAGCAGATCTCCCAGATTTGTTCTAGACAGAGCAGAGACTGTTAAGAAAATCATGATGAGTTGCTGCAAATGAAATCAACATGTTCTATGTTCTGGATCCATAAGATTCCCATTAAGGCCTATTTAGTTTTGAAAGCACGGTGATTGCCAATCAACACAAACGATTGCCAGGTGTGGTTCACAAATGAATGAGTGCTTATGACAAAGTGTGACTGTCCACATGCAACTTTTGTGGTTGTAAGGTTGGCTAAATGGTTAGAGAGTATGACTACAGATCAGGAGGTTGTGGGATCACATCCCCAAAGGTGCTTTTAAATGAAAGCTTTCAATTGAACATTGAACTTATGTCTTCAAGTGGAATTCATAAAGACATAGGTAGATTCCGAGGGGAATTCAGCAAGGCCCTGGTGGCCTAGTGGATATGCATGTGATCTTGAGTCCTGACCCCTCTGGTTCAAATCTGGCTGGAGGCAGTGTACCCCATGCTTGCTTTCTGGCATGCAAAACATGTTAGTGTCTCTTTAAGCAGAGCACTTTTTAAAAGATAAATGCTACCTTCACATGCTGGAGATATGGGGCCCCAGTAGCCTAATGGATAAGCATGCGGACAAGCAAATCCCAACGGCATGGGATCAAATTCACCCAAACCCTCGAACCCAGAGAAATCCTTTGACTGAGTTTGCTCCAAGGTCGCCCCCAAGGTGTCGGGGGCTGGTGTCGTGGGTTCAGATGAAGCACAGGGCGTGGTGCCAATCAGATCCGTGAGCCCAGATCCCTGTGACCGCAGCGCACTCCCCGACTGCCAGCAGGGATCACCCAACTGTCTTTGTCAGTACCCGACTGTCCCACCAGGAAAGACAGTTGGGAGAGGGGATCTCGGGAGCCGGGAAAATAAATTTACCTTTTATCAGTTTTATATATAAGTCCAGCTTTTTTTCCAAGTCCAAAAGCAACAATTGAGTTGTAGGAAGATCCTTCAGCCACATTTGAACACAAGTGTGAGGTCATTAAAGAGACCTTTTCTGCAAGGAAAGACCAGTGCAGCCTTCCATGGGGTTTGAACCCACAACCCTTATCTGTCAGGGTACACGTGCTTATACACTGAGCCATCAGGGACACAAGGAAACATGAACTCGTTGACGATACATCCTTAAGGTGAAGTGTGAGGTCATTAAAGAGACAAGGAAAGTCCAACGCAGCCTTCCATGGGATTTGAACCCAAGATCCTTAACGCTCATGGTACACGTGCTTATCCACTGAGCCATCAGCGACACAAGGAAACATGAACTCGTTGACAATACATCCTTAAGGTGAAGTGTGAGGTCATTAAAGAGACAGTTTCTGCAAGGAAAGACCAACACAGGCTTCCATGGGATTTGAACCCAAGAACCTTAACGCTCATGGTACACGTGCTTATCCACTGAGCCATCAGGGACACAAGGAAGCATGAACTCGTTGACAATACATCCTTAAGGTGAAGTGTGAGGTCATTAAAGAGACCTTTTCTGCATGGAAATACTATTGCAGCCTTCCATGGGGTTTGAACCCACAACCCTTATCTGTCAGGGTACACATGCTTATCCACTGAGCCATCAGGGACACAAGGAAACATGAACTCGTTGACAATACATCCTTAAGGTGAAGTGTGAGGTCATTAAAGAGACCTTTTCTGCATGGAAATACTATTGCAGCCTTCCATGGGGTTTGAACCCACAACCCTTATCTGTCAGGGTACACATGCTTATCCACTGAGCCATCAGGGACACAAGGAAACATGAACTCGTTGACCATACATCCTTAAGGTGAAATGTGAGGTCATTAAAGAGACAGTTTCTGCAAGGAAAGACCAACGCAGCCTTCCATGGGATTTGAACCCAAGAACCTTAACGCTCATGGTACACGTGCTTATCCACTGAGCCATCAGGGACACAAGGAAACATGAACTCGTTGACAATACATCCTTAAGGTGAAGTGTGAGGTCATTAAAGAGACCTTTTCTGCATGGAAATACTATTGCAGCCTTCCATGGGGTTTGAACCCACAACCCTTATCTGTCAGGGTACACATGCTTATCCACTGAGCCATCAGGGACACAAGGAAACATGAACTCGTTGACCATACATCCTTAAGGTGAAGTGTGAGGTCATTAAAGAGACAGTTTCTGTAAGGAAAGACCATTGCAGCCTTCCATGGGATTTGAACCCACGACCCTTAACATTCATGGTATACATGCTTATCCATGCTTATCCACTGAGCCATCAGGGACACAAGCAAACATGGACTCGTTGAAAACACAACCTTAAGGTGAAGTGTGAGGTCATTAAAGAGACCATTTCTGTAAGGAAAGACCAACGCAGGCTTCCATGGGAATGTCATTTTACTCTATGTGCCTATATGGGTGGGCCAGGGATGTCAGGGGGTTTGTGGCAATGTAAGTATATGGATATTTGCCGCAGGGCGAGGGCTTCAATTACCTCTTTCTTTTTTAACCATACATGTGTTTGCATCCCTGTTTAATAATAGTTCAGTGGAATGACGATTGGCTTGTCTTTGCGCTGCTGTTCCCTCGCTACCACTAGAGGGCGCAGTAAGACCACTACAATTAACAACACATGGTTTAATGACTATTTGTGTGACATCTTCCACCTACAGGCCTGTCAGTGTTGCAGTTGAGGGTTAAAGGTCAACTGAAACAAGTCATTGTGTAGCATTCAAATGTTTTGATATTATAAACTTGATTGGCAGCGTTAATATCGCTCCAAAGGCCAGAGTTTATGTTGTAAAAGTTGACCATTTACCATGTTGATCGTAGCAACATTCTATTACTTTACCACAGGTAGCTGTGACTGTTGCAGTTAGTCCATCATTGATACAGGTAGCACTGTGGAATCAGAAGCATGGATACACTGCTGGACATTTCAGAACTTGTATTAAACTGACTGTTAAATTGATTCACATTTGAGTCTTCCTATCTTTCCCAGGCTTCCATTTAGATGCAATTTAAATCAGATAAGATGGAGCTATTTGCATCACATGACCGTCTTCATTGATATCTGATCCCCTGAAGTGTAAATAAAGGCAGGAATCACTAGAGCACTAACCACGCTCAGTAACTGAGCCTTGATGGTTTGGGATCATTGGTGTGTGACGTTACAAACATAATTACCATTCTAGTGGGTGTGTGTGTGTGTCCTTGAGAGGCAGGCAGTAATGGGAGCCCAGCAGGACTCGTATCATGACCTCTGACCTGTGGAGATCCAAAGGGAGGGGTGCATGCGACTAGACGACAGCTGGGCCTCTGCTGAGTCAGCCTTCGCTGATCGCACAAGAACACACACACACACACACACACGAGGAGGGGCCACTATCGGCCATGATGAGGCAGTAGATGAACTAAATCTAGGAGATTCATTCCTATGTGGTATATCTGAAACAGTTTGTGAAAGTTTGAACTCATGTTACTATCTGATCCCCAGTGTGTCCTCGTGTGACCATGACACGCTGCTTAGAATTAGGAACCAATGTTTATCGGAATTATCCAGAACTTAAATGGAAAAAGAGCAAAACAATCACTTCATCAAGCACACATTGTAGCACTTTACAGTGAGGAATGCCTTCACATCAAATATTTATTAATGGAATGTGAAAACCATGTGAAAAAACAAAATTGTGTGACCAGTACGTTTGTCTTATTCCCAGCTTTTTGTGTCCTGTATCCTGTCAATGTTGCCTCATTGCTGTTCAGTTTAAACACACACGCACACACACACACACAATGACTCATTCCTGCCGAGGTTTGATACCTATAGTGAACACACTGCACAGTATGGCTGGCTAAAGATGAGACAGAGGCCTGCTGTTTCTGCCAACAGACACTCAAACTTAGTCTTTGTTTAAAAGTTTTTTTTTGTTTAGTTTTACAAAGGCTGAAAATATTGGTTGTCCTACTTTTGTAGTTATGCGTCTAGGCCGGAATGTTTCTGATTCATGTGCTGGGGCTGTTGACAGACTTGTATCTCTTTAACGTTTGCCAAAACTCAACCTTCGCCTGATATGTTCTAGAAATGTTGGCTGGATCACTGACGACCTTGGAACATCTTGTAAAATAACACAAATTGTCACGAAAACTGTCAAAAATGCTGTCTGCAGTTTCATGAGAAACATAAAATCTGACACGTAACCAGAAAAATACAAATAGGTCTCCATTTTACATTCAGTTATTACATACTGCGACTGGAAACTCTCGTAAATCACATCCAACCGCATGGAAATACACACAAACACCCACAAACACACACCCACACACACCCACAAACACACACACAGAGTGACACATGAGACGGAGAGAAGATGGTCCAGTCTCATGGCTGGCATCTAAGCCAGAGATGAGGCTCTGGCAGGAGGGAGAGACTCGCTGCTCTCCCCTGATGTATGGAGACGTCTGGGCAGAGCCACACCAATCCTGCTCTGATCACGACGCCGCCACCGCCACGTCACCGGGGAAGAGAAATGACACGGTGCGGCGGGGCGGCTCAGGCCTTGGTGTGTGCGGTTGTCCGCTTAACACCCAGACGAGGAGTTCAGCTCAGCTGTCATAAATACATGATGAGGCCTCGGGGAGGAACCATGGGTTGGGGAGGCAGATTTCCACATCTCATGTACTCCCTCAAGGGTCTGTGAAGGACTGACTGAGTGTGATTGTAGGGAGCAGGCACAGAGGCATATACAAGAGCTCAACCGGCACCAAACACCGGCAGAGAATTGTACTGCGAGCAGAAACAAGCGTAAACGTTCCTCTGTGGTTTTGTAGCTCGGAGTAACAGAAGTGAACGAGTGTGGTGGGCTATCGCAGACGGGAGCTGGGGGGTGGGGTGGGAGTGGGAGGTGGGGGGGGACATGAAAGGATATGAAAAGAGACAGAGAGGGAGGAAGAAGGGAGCATGAGATAACGGGGTTAAGGGAGACATGGAGGTATGACGAAAGTGATGGATGGTCCAACTACACAGAATCAATCCTCTGACCAATATACACACAGGCACATACAGTCAGACACGCACACGCACACACACACTAACACATGCACGCTGGGCCTCAATAAGGTGTTGTGTAGATCTTGCAAATGTCTAGACACACACTAACAAAGAATAATGGCAGCTATTTTTGTACTCCTGTGAAAAGGCACTTTTTCCTCACTGTACAGCATGAGTCTGGGCCGAGACTCATAAATAATGATTTGGGAAAAGCCTGGGCAAGCCATGTCTCATTGCTTAACTGGAAGGTTCTCAGACACCTCTCTGTGCTCTCATTTTCCTGTTGCTAGCATGTCCTTGAACAACCAACGTGACCTCTCAGAAGGTTAACGGTTGGTAGCATACTCCAGTAAATATGTTGTTATATTTAAACGTTTATTTTTCCATTTTCTAAGCGTTGTATAATTGTAGACGAGGCACATAGACCCAATGGAATGCCATACACACACACAGTACATTTCCAAGCCTTGTTGAATTACTTTTCTATCACCCAATTGAGCTTTCGCAGCTGTTGTGTTTTGGTATGCGCCTGTGGTGTCTAGATAAGCCCTCGTAAACAATGTCCTCCTCCACAGAGTTGTCCTGAGCTGGACTTGGCTAGCGGCGTTAGCATCCCCCGCTGTGGCGTTGTGTTTGCAAAGTCCTCTAGCTCCTGCTGAACGATACGTCACTGGTTAACTGGCGGAGATCAATACTGAGATGGATTCATAATTGATGTGACTTTGGTGCTGCGCTGTGGCTCTCCCGAGCTCTTCCCTGACGCGGAGCGGCTGACGGAGGAGCGGGGCTGGCTCTCGGGGTGGCTGATTGAGTCATCCAGAGAGGGTGCGATGTGAGTGCAACCAGCCCAGTGCATCAGGCAACCACCCTCCCATACGAACACATGCTATCACCCGCAGACCAACGCACAGACATGCTCACTCACTCTTACACACACACACACTCTCTCTCTTTCACACACACACAAACCCAACAGATGGCACATCACAAACTATGTTGCCCATGATCACCACTGAATTGCAGAGAAGCCATTGAAGCCGTGCCCCTCTCTTCATCCCCTCCCTTCTGTCTGCCTCGCCGCTTTTCCACAGAGCCATCTATTATGCCAGAGCCCAGCCCCATCTCCATGGCACTGTAGTTCTTTATCCACCTTCAGACGTAAAGCAAATGATGTGACAAACTGCTCAGGGGGGGAGAAGAAAGGGGGCCAGCCCCTCCCCTTTGGGGCAGTAAATCTGCCTGTGCTTAGCCCCCTTGTCCACCATCCCACCCCACCCCCCCACACCTCCCCCCCACCCCCCTCTCCCCACAGTACTCTAAATCCTCACCCACTGGCCTGCACGCACACTGAGAGTCTGACAGGAGAAAAGGATGGCAGGTGGCCAGTGCAGCCACTAAGGACAATGTCTCGGCCAAGAGACAGACAGAGCCTGAAAGACAGAGAGAGCAACAAAGGGAAAGAGACGTCGACCATCTGAAAGAGAAAGGGGGAGAGCGAGAGAGATAGAGAGAGAGCGAGAGAGAAAGAGAGAGAGGTGTTTTTCAAAACAGGGATAAACTTTTAAAGGCCAGCTTCCTAATGAAGTTAAGCAGACAGTCATTACCGGCTGTCCAGCGCCACGCCACAACATCTCAGGCTGAGTCATCGGCACGGAAACATGTTTTACAACCCGTCAAAGGTCCTGTGCCGCGGGCCACGTATTTCATCATCACCATCACCTTTTTACTGCTGTGTGGCTTACGCGCTGGAATCTTCCGTGGCCCCAGACTGACGTGGGCGGGGTGTGACGAGAGGCTTTCGCTGACCTGATCCAGGGAGGTTATCTCTCTCCCAGACAGGGAGCCGGCCGCCTGTCATACGCGGGGCTCCCCTCGGCGTCTCTGCAGACGTGGAACTAATAATGATGCCTCTCTGTCCACCGGCTGTATCTGCATTCTGGAGGAGAGTCTCCGCCCTCCCAGGCCTCCCTAACAGTAGATAAAGCTCCTAGGTGGGCCGCTGCGATAAGGCAGTCGTTCTGTACTGAGGCCTCGTGCACACTGGATCTTGGGTTCACCCCGAGAAATGGAAATCCCATCCTGCGATGCTGCTGCTGCTGCACAGTGCGTCCATTCTATTGTGGGCTGTTCCTCACACTGCCTGGAGAATCTATGCAGTTTGTGAAGTGGCTTCAGATCAATGAATAAATAAAACTCCGAAGCTGTAGCCTGGAGGAAGACACCAACCATCGCGGAGGGTTCCTGAGACCTTAGAGGCCAGAGCACGGGAGCCAGAGCTGGTGTTGGGAGTGCTGGAGATGTACATGACTACAGTACAGTACATGTATATTCATCCACTTCCATTGGTATGTTCCGTTCCTGAAGGATCTCGTTGCCCTTTAAGGCCAGCCTGAATGAAACATTAGGTTTAACTATTCATAAGATGCCTCGAGCAGGATGTGCTCTAATCTGCTGAGGCTAGAAACCCCTAACGCAAAACCTTTACAAACACACACATAGGCACGCATGCACACGCACACGCACACTCACTCACACAGGTGAGGTACATGAAAAATGCTTCGCCACCCAAAACCATTCTCCTGATTAAATAACCCAGGGCTCCACTCCCCAACGGTCCGCAGAGCCATGAGGTCAGAGTGCTGAACTCCCTTCAACACACACAGACACAAACAACTCCAAACTCCAACCATGGAGCCCCAGGGTTAGTTAACTTGTGGAAACAGAGGGACATAAGCCAGGAACTGACACATTTTTATATTTCAATAGTTAACACATTCCTGAGAGCTTATTCACCAGAGACAAGGAAACAAACAATGGCCTGATTGTGGTTTGGAGCCAGGCTGCTTCCCTGGTAGGCTAGCCTGGAGAGTCCTGGAGCTCCCTAGTGAGGCCTTGCTCATTAACACTCTGTTGTGACGGACTGGGTTCATCCTAGTAGGCAAAGCAGATGCCTGGTTAGAATTCAGTGTCACCTTGTTATTATGGGATGGCAGGATGAGCTTGCTGCCAATCAAAGCTACCACATGCAAACATGCTATACAAGAGGCGGAAACGCTCAGCGTATGTATATTTACAGTCTATTTAATATAAAAACCAAACAAGAAAACAATCATATTATCTACAGTGCACGCAATGGAAAAGGAATATAAAAGATGATCGTATCTACACCAAAGGAACCCCACTAATATCAATATGGCACGTAATCAGTTGAAAGAAATTTTATATTATCACAGTCAAATCAAATTTGAATAACAAAAACAACAATTCACATTTCAGTTTCAAGTGCAGGAGTTTTCTTTTTCTATCCCTCAGTTTAGACTTTTCAAGCACGTCGGCTACAGTACACGTTCAATATATACAGTACATGCAGGCAGATTTTCACATTCTAGAGATAACAGTGAATACATTTTGCTTCTGTGCACTGCCTTGTTTGACTCTCAGATACAGTAACACTTGTTTTAGCTCCTTCAGACAATGTTACCATGTCTGATAGAATTACAGCAAAGAACAGAACACCACAACCACAACAGCAGGGGTGTCAAACTCCGGTCCTCGAGGGCCGCTGTCCTGCATGTTTTAGATGTTTCCCTGCTCAAACACACCTGATTCGAATGAATGGTCGTTATAACAACCCTTTTAATTGAATCAGGTGTGTTGGAGCAGGGAAACATCTAAAACATGCAGGACAGCGGCCCTCGAGGACTGGAGTTTGACACCCCTGCACAACAGCTTCCCTCACTGCTGATGGGCATTACAGAGCTCAAAGTGGGCCATTTCGAAGTGCCTGAAAGAGTGGCTGCTTTTTTTTCTTCCCCGCTACAGCATTTCTCTCTGCTCTCTGCTGAGGCGGGGGGGGGTGAGGACCAGGTGTGTGACGGTTAAAGAGAGAGGCTGTCCTGTCATGGCACCTGCTGGTTGGCTGCTCGTGCTCAACGAGGTGGAGAGAGTGGACTCGACAAGCTTGGTATTGGTCGGGCTAGATGATTGACAGGTCACATGGTGGGGGAGGGGCTTGCGACGATGGCGTCCGTCACACGTAGTGTTCACGGTGGTTGATGTACACGCGGTCGGCGCCGGTCTGATGACACACCCACTCCTGATAGGACAGCGGCTGGCGGGGGGGGCTTCTCGGTTGCCGCGGCGCCGGCCGGGGTGCTGACCTCTCAGCCGTCTCCAGCCTGTGCTCTGACCGGCGAGCCTGAAGCACACATCAAGCTTGGCGTAAACATTTGTCGAAGAAGGTTACGGAAGGACAGGAATGGAAATGGCAGGGGATTGGTCGATATTGGTTCGGTGACGAGTGTCTCTGAGGAGAGCTGCTAATTGGATGAAAAAGACAATTTTCCCGGAAGCAAAGAAAAGTAGTCACTGTGGAGAAGCCAGTGCCCTGAGGACCTGATGCACAGATTTTGTTTTCTTTTGTAATAAAAGAGAGAATTGTGCACCATCAAAAGTGCATGTGTGTGTGTACTCGTGCATGTACGTGTGCGCGCGTGTGAGCGTGTGTATGAGTGTGTGTGTGTATGAATGTGTGTGTGAGTATGTGTGTGGGTTCTGTCTGAGTATGCGTTGCGTACGTGTGCGGGGGAGGGGGGGCGAGGCAAAGGAGTATAAAGGGCCAAAGCTGTTCCAATCCTTTTATGAACCTGAATAGTAATTAACTGTCTTAAATGAGGCGGCAAATGAGATGAAACGCCAACAGGAGAGACGGGTGGGTGGCGAAGGAAGGGAGGGGGGGGGAAGGGAGGGAGGACGGGGGGGCAGGGAGGAAGATAGACTGCATGGGGGGGATCACAAGCAAAGATGACTATAAATCATCTAACCGTTTAAAACGGGAACTCTGTGTTTTTACCACTGCTTCTTACCTCCACATGCTTCATCCGACATGCCAGCAGCATTGCTGATGCAGGCGGGGGCGGGGGGGTTACCTGTGATAGCGAGGCCACCTGGGTGGCGTGGACAGCCAGAGGGATGGCGGGGGGTCTCTCTGTGTAGGGAGGAGGGGGCTTGTGGGTCGGGGGGAGGTCAATCCTGGAGGACAGAAGAGAGGTCAGGTTTTTCTTCACAAGTGGAGCCTTCTAAACTGACCACGGCACAGTTGTGTTGTGTGCCCCGGAGCCGTGTCATTACAGGGTGGTTAAAGCAGATTAATAGTATTATGTTAGGAATGGCTACAGCTGCGAACCGAATCCATCCAGCGCTCAGATCGACAGGCTCTAAGCTGCAGTAAATGGAGTGATTAACTTAATGGCCGGCCCTTCATCGCGCCTCACCTCACGCTTGACTTGCCCGTCGGCCTAATCTCCACCCATTTTCCTCCAAAAACACCTCACAATCCCCCTCTCCTCCTACCCAAACACGGGCCGTGAGCACAAATCGTTTCCCCTCGGGACCACGAGGCCCTCTACCCTCGCTCGGCAGAAGGCTCCTGCTCTACGCGGCCTCCCGCGGACCCCCCTCGGCTCTTCCTTCATCCTTCCTTCGCTGCCTCTCCGCGGGCGTCCTTCGCTCGCCCTCTCTCCGTCCACGTCCCGTCTCCGCGGGAGGCCGTGCGCATGTGGAGACGCGTAGCGCCGAGGTTCTGGATGGATGAGTCTCCGTCACGACGAGGGAAGTTTCTCGCGCTCCGGAGACAGAGACCGCAGCCAAGGTCACGGACCCCTACTCACGCTGGACAAAACCCAAATGTCTCGACGACCTACGGTCTACCCCCTGACCTATATCCATTTATAAGTGGATGTCATAGTCATTGATTTCCTGAACTCCGCCCGTCAGCTGTTTAGGTACTTCAGAGCGGTATCCTCGGCGTCGGAGCCAAGAAAACCACCGAAGTCAGAGTCTCTCTCGCCCCAGGAGTCGGGATGGGGAGAGAGAGAGAGCTTCCTGGAGGCTGATGTATTGTTAATGACCTCGCGTGCGTTTCCCACAGTAGGCCGAGGGACAGAGTGCACCTGATCCATTAGGAGATGGGCTTTAATGTCTGTGTGATGACAGAGCAGGATGAGGCCCCGCGGCCCCTCGGAGACTCAGCCAGGGTCACTCCCGGGACGACGGCGTTTGACTTGGCATCAGACGACACACACACACCGGGCCGGACCGAACACGCCCCTCTGAACTTGTGTGTTTGTACTGTATTTATAAGTGTGTGTGTGTGTGTGTTGGAAACAAGTCAATATGGCTCGCAGATGCGTAGACGCATGGAAAATGTTCTTTCCTTTGACGCGCAGCTGTTTGATTCGGAGTTTCAGATCAGGCTTGTGTTTCTCTTGGCTCCTTCTAGAAGGCCTCCTGTTTTCTCTCCCAGCCTGTCTGAGAGTGAGCGCTCCCTAACAGGCCCCAAGGCTGCCTGGACCGACAGAGTCCAAGTGTAAAACTCCGGTCAGAGACGGACAGAGTGAAGGTCAAGGATTTTATAAGAGCCGCCTAGACCGCCGTCACCCGAGCGTCTGAATAAGGACGAAAAGGAATCAAATAATTGGGAATATTACTGATCGCCGGAGGCTATGTCTAGAGCTGGAAACACCAGGAGCCAGTCATTTATAGATACTATCGGTGCATATGCTCAAGTGTGGGCATCCAATTACACACACACGCACGCACACACACACGCACACAGTACCAACCGCAGGATCTACCACAGCCCCAGCAACCAGGCTCCTGGGATTCATTCCAAACTGCCCCTGTGACAGTTGATCAGCTTTATGATGATACATTTGCCTCCACAGAGCTTATCCTGTCTGTCCGTAATGGACGACTCTCTCCCGTTCCCCCTAAGCAGTGTGGATGTACTGTACGAACTACGTATGGTAATAAACCCTGGAACACCCCGGACTGTTCCGCCGTCAGACGTTCCTCTCTGTTTCTCGGGCATGAGGAAACCATTTATGAGCAATGCTCCGCGCGCAGCCACCCACTGGCTCCGAGGAAGACAGCAGCTGATTGGCCCGGCTCATCTCGAGTTCAGAAAGCGAGGCCGTGAGTGGCTGGTGAGGAAACGAAGACAGACAGGCGAGGTGTGGGACTGGAGAAGGGCCTTGGAAGAACAAAAGGAAAAGAGTGATGTAATCCTCCGAGGAATAAAGACGCCGGATGGAGCCTCATATCTACGGTGTAATTGGAGGACGGACCGAGGAGAAACAGATGCTGTTGTTATGCTTAATGTCCTGTTCTAGGAAATGCCTTTTCGACTGATAAAAGATCTGTTTTCATCTGAAGCATGCCGGGTGTGTGTTATTATGGTGTGTGTGTTTGTGTGCGTGTGTGTTTGTGTGTGTGCCTCACAGGAAACCACATCTCAAAGTGAGAAGAGGAAGTCAGAGACATGGGATCCATTTGCTAAGGTGCAGAATCACAGAAGTGCACCCACCCACACACACACACCCAACCAGCTACCCACCCACACACACACACACACCCATTCCATGTCAGTCATACTCTAGGCCAGGGTGTGACCAGACTCTCACGTAAATAATTGAATGGAAAAGTCCCCTCTCTCCTCCACAACATTCAGTTGAACAGGTTTAGGTAGGCCTCCAGAAACACACTCAGCGAAACAGACTGAGGGACTGCTGCCAAGACTGCAATTACCTTGTCACCTCTAAACCTTGTACCCTCTCACCCCCGCCACCATCCCCCACACGGACACCACCCTCCAGGTCCTGAGGAGAATACTGCAGCAGGCCTCCTCAGGACCCAGGACTCCCTCCCACCTCAGGGTGGAGACAAGGAAGGAGTTTCGGGCATGGAAGGAACATATGTCTGGCAATACCTTTCATTCGGATACCCTGCTACCCGATCTAATGATGAACATTAGAACACTGATCCATAAACTGCTGTGGGAAAAAGATCTTAGACTCACACTTTGTCGGTGTAGGCTGGCGGGGGGGCCCTGCGAGCGGTGAATATGACGATGATCACCACGACGATGAGGAAGACAGCGAGGACCGCCCCCAGGGCTGCTCCCGCCACGGCGATGGTGTTGGACCTCTGCTCCTGTGACTGGTCTGGGACACAACACAGACAAGACTAGAACATCTGGACCCACCTAGCACAGCACAGCGCCGCACAGCACTGCACACGCACACACAGCATATAGCAAAGCACAGCACAGGACACTGTTGCACGACACAACACAGTGTAACACAGCACGGCACAGCCTAACATACCCCGGATATCCACTGTGTTATTGATAGCGTTGTGTTTGAGTGTGTGTGTGTTTAAGGAGGTATGTGTATACTGCAGGCCGTAAAGCGTGTCAGCTAGCTGGGTCTCACAGCCCTGACGTGTGTA
Organism: Mallotus villosus; assembly: GCA_903064625.1. Classification (NCBI taxonomy): domain Eukaryota; kingdom Metazoa; phylum Chordata; class Actinopteri; order Osmeriformes; family Salangidae; genus Mallotus; species Mallotus villosus. Next base: position 210,064 of record CAEFZP010004787.1, read on the forward strand.
GTTAGGGGCTCCATGCTGCTGGAGGCTCCACTGGACTCCAGTCACTTTTCACCTTCACCTTCACAACCCTCCATCCTCCCATTCCTCCCTCTCTCTCTCTCTCTCTCTCTCTCTTCCTCCTCTGAGTTGAGCCGTCCTGGTGCCTTGGCAACGTCTCTGCGGACCGTTCGTTAGATCACATGCTCGTTATCCAGGACATCGGGGGGTCCACAGAGGGGATTAACATTGATCAAGATTAATTAAGATTAATCAAACTCGCGGAAAGCTAGCCTATGGCCAGTTAGAGCCAATTACGGACCACCCTTGAGGGTCTAGGTGGGATGTTGGTAATAGGGTGTGAGAGAGGGATTGGAAAGAAGCATGTTGTAGACGGAGGGGGAGCGGGTGGGGTGTAAAAACAGAACAGTGAGTGTGACAGCCAAGTCCAGTTGCTTAGCTCCCTGAGCGCTAGCCAAATCAATAACGCGCTGAGACGAGAATCCAAAGTAACATCTCAATTACGATGCAGAACAAACAAGCGGGGACCTTGGGCCGACCCCTGAACGCCGCTCTCCCCTTCGCGCCTCTCTCTCTCCCTCCTTCCCCCTCCTCATCCCTTCCTCCTTCCACCCCCCCTCCCCACGACCAACAGGAGCATGTATTGGATCTATCTGTAGAGCAGAGGGCGAGTACACAGTACTAAAGAGCTGCTGGGGAAAAAAAACAAGTCCTTGAGCTCTCGAGTGAGACAGGAGAGGCGAACCGTTACTATTAGTCATAGAATAACCTTTTTCCTTTGATAACCATGACAACAAGCTCTCGGGGATGAGTCAAGCACGACGACCTTAACTAAAGCGTGAGCACTTTGTCTGACGACAGAGGCCCTCTCGGAGACACCTGAGCTAATGGCTTTCCCCGCCGCGCGCCCTCGGGGAGCTCAGATCCCAAACACAAACAAGACGGAGCCCTCCATCCAGGCGACGCTTCTTAACACGGGATTGTGGACACAGGTGGAGCTTTAATCCACTGCCAGGGTCTCTAAAGCTGCTTCCCTTTCACTGTCCCGTCCACTCTGGTCTGAGCACTCTGCTGACAGACAGGGCCTAGCTCTGATCCCCGTGAGTGGCCGGGAGGAAGCAGAGGGTTGCGTCTCGGCGAGGGGGTCGGGTCACGGCTAACCCCTCGGAGGTGACGATTCACACGCCTCCCTGACGCGAGCGCCACGCCGAGGGGGGTCACACGCTTCCCCCCTCTCGAGACAATCGTCATCCCCGAACCTCTGCAGCGAGGTCAAGGGTCGCTGCGGCGCCACGCCCCTGAGGGAGCAGATGTTGGTGTTGTGGGCGGCTCCGGTGACATCATAGGGTGGTTCCGTGGTGCATGGGTGGTCTGTCAAGCATCTGTCATTTCACACAATCCTGGTGGTCTCTTGTAATCCAGCTCCATTTTAACTGTGACCGGTATCGCCTACAGACTATCCTAGACTATTTATCGTTCATTTTAACGATCATCGAACAACACTCTGCTGTCGTCACAGAGTGGTTTTACCACCTCCCTCTGTGTTCAATTAGGAACTCTTACTGTGGGTAGAACAATAAGATAAGATCAGTCAGATCAATTAATTGATTTCTAAATGGGAGGTTTTACAGTAATTCATGCATGTCTGAATGGAAATCATTACAGCTGGAGAGCTCGATTTCTCCTTATTTTCCAGAGCAAATCTGCAGAAGAGTCGTCCCCACACGGAATTGAGCGCGCCGCTCCACTTCAAGGTCGACGAAACCTTGAAAGACATTGTCTCAACGAGAGTGACTGCATGTCCGGACTGGCACACAAATGACGACTTTCTGAACCGAGCTCGTCGCGGTGACACGGGCCAAGGTCGCCGGTGATTTCTGCTCCCTGCCACGTCCTGTTAGGAGCAGCAGGTTATAATGAGCCATTTGAAACCCCGATGGCTTAGTCTCTCTCCTCTGTCCTTCAGCAACCCCTTTTACCTTGCTCCTCCAGCCCCCCTCCCCCTGGCTGTCTCTACCTTTCTCCCTGCCTGCCTGCCTCTCTCTCTCTGTCTCTCTCTCTCTCGGAGCAGGTAGAGGCGGTACGATGGAGTCCTGAGGGAGACAGCCTCTGTCACCAGCTCCAGATGAGGCTGTTGCCATGGGGACAGAGTCAATGGCCTGGAGAAAAGGACTCGGGGGCAGACATAAACACAGAGCGTTTGATTTCACCAGCTGGGAGACGCCGGGGGAGAGACGTGGGGTGGGGGGGGCGCACAAAGGAGACGAGCCGTAGAGGAGAGCGAGGGCAATTTCTGTTCTGTCACGAAGCCAGTCGAGAGGACAACTGAACCACAAGAGAGGTGGGAGGGGGTTAGAAAAACAGAGTAGAGCTCCTTGATCTCTGCTGACTCTTTAGAAAAGCAGGTGGGGAGAAGGTTGTGAGAGTTGAAATTACCCAATCAATTCCTCAGATGAAACGTCGGAAGGCAGAGAAGTGGCGGAGGAGAGAGGATGTGCGAGAGACCGTTCGGGAGTGCGTGTGCCGTGTGCTCGGAGCGTATGTTTGGAGTGTGTGTGTGTGCGCGCACTGATTGAGGGGTGCTCAGTCTGTGCGGGGGGGAGCGAGGGGAGCAACAGATGACGTCACCTGCGGAGGCACACAGACACTGATCAGTCTGAGGAGCTGTCTGGGAGCAGGCATTCTCTCAGTCTACGAGCTGCCCTGTCTGGGAGCAGGCATTCTCTCAGTCTACGAGCTGCCCTGTCTGGGAGCAGGCATTCTCTCAGTCTACGAGCTGCCCTGTCTGGGAGCAGGCATTCTCTCAGTCTACGAGCTGCCCTGTCTGGGAGCAGGCATTCTCTCAGTCTACGAGCTGCCCTGTCTGGGAGCAGGCATTCTCTCAGTCTACGAGCTGCCCTGTCTGGGAGCAGGCATTCTCTCAGTCTACGAGCTGCCCTGTCTGAGAGCAGGAATTCTCTCAGTCTACGAGCTGCCCTGTCTGGGAGCAGGCATTCTCACAGTCTACGAGCTGCCCTGTCTGGGAGCAGGCATTCTCTCAGTCTACGAGCTGCCCTGTCTGGGAGCAGGCATTCTGTCAGTCTACGAGCTGCCAATCAGTCCAGGAAGAGAAACTCACAGAAAAAAAGGTGCTTTATTGAAAACAAAAGTATCTCGAAAGATTTACAAAACAATGTTCGTCGTCATTGATACAGCATATGATTTTTTTTGTACTCTTTTTAATCTTTTGAACCTTTTTTAGATTTTTTTTGAACGTCCCGCTTTAAATCATTTGATCTGACAGTACCCCCCGTCTCTTCTTATATACAATACAAACGTGAACACGCGGGAAGGTGCTTGCGAGGACATGAGTGAAAAGTCTACATGGGAGGCCCCCGTGAGCAGGCTGGGGGAGCCCTCCCCCGCTCCCCCGTCTGCAGTCTGACCGGACACAGGAGCTCCGTGGAGCCAGTGCGTGGTCACCGGTCTAGTCGAGCACAGCGCTCTCTGGGCGGGTCTGCCGCTCGCGTTTCGCGAGCGTCGTCGTGCGAGCACAAAAAAATAATGCCGTCGTCAAACTTCATGCTGTAGAGAGAAGACAGTGCAGAGGATATGGCACAGGAGACAGTCCCTCAGAAGCCAAACGGAGTCAACAGAAGAAGGAAGTCGAACAAACAAAGCCGTCTCTCGCGGCGGGGCGACCAAAGGGGTCGCTCCTTCGTCTGTGGAAATGTGGACAGCACATAAATAATAGCATCTTATTACCTTCTAACTCCTGTTTCTCTGGGATAAGGCACCAGTCACATTACTGAACCCAGACGAGTGACAGAAAGCTTTCACAGCTAGGGAGATGGATTCCCATTCCACCCCTCTACTTAACATAACAGATGAAACCACCAAACTGACAGCACGCTCTTTCCCCTCACGGACTCACACGGAATTCATGACGGCGTGAGCAGCGCTGCCTAGTAATACAACTACAAGCACTTCTAACTACAGTACGTGTGTGTGTGGCGTGTCTACGTGTGGAGCTGGTTTTACAGTACCGTTTCAGGAAGGTCTAGCGTTACATCCATTTAACTCTACTCGGGGCTGCGTGTCCCCGTACGATAAGGTGATGCACGACGTGATTCATATCAACAAATAATCGACACCCCCCCTTATGCCTAGGCCCGAACGAGGACTCCACGGGGACCACTCTTAACGACAAGCTCATTCCCGTTAGCAAATTTACCGGACTTAACCAACCAGCTTGCTTTTAGTTCCCCTTTACCCCGAACCCATGAAGAGAAAGGTAACGCCGCCAACGACACGGTCCGACTGGAAACTTGCTGCAAAAGGCCAGCTTCTACTTAAACCAGACAAACACTAAAAAGGTTGCACTTACCATGTGTTTGCTAAAAAAAAAAAACAAAAAAAAAAGGTAATAATGACGTCAAAGTGTCGCCATACAACACAGCGAATTAACAGAAAAGCCGTGGTGGTTGTGTGTGAAAAAGTGACGATGGATATCGATATCTCTACACTCTGGGTGTGGAAAAACCCGGCGGCCCCAAAAAGACACACAACGAAAGGGAAATCGGGAACGAAGAGCGAAGAAGGAAGAGAACCCCCCTACCATAGAGGAGAGAGAAGAGAGAGAAGAGAGAGAGAGAGAGAGAGGAGAGAGAGAGAGAGCAGAGAGAGAGAGATGAGAGAGAGAGAGAGAGAGAGACGAGAGAGAGAGAGAGAGCGCGAGAGAGAGAGATGAGAAGAGAGAGAGAGCGAGAGAGAGAGAGAGCGAGAGAGAGAGAGAGAGAGAGAGAGAGAAGAGAGAGAGAGAGAGAGAGAGAGAGAGCGAGCGAAGAGAGAGAGAGAGAGAGAGCGAGAGAGAGAGAGAGAGAGAGAGAGAGAGAGAGAGAGAGAGAGAGAGTAGAGAGAGAGAGAGAGAGAGAGACGAGAGAGAGAGAGAGAGAGAGGAGAGAGAGCGAGAGAGAGAGAGAGAGAGAGAGAGGAGAGAGAGAGAGCAAGAGCGCGAGAGATAGAGAGAGCAGAGATGAGAGAGAGAGAGAGAGAGAGAGAGGAGAGGATGATGAGAGAGAGAGAGAGAGAGATAGAGATGATCGACTGCTGGGCGATCTATCTCTCTCTGCTCTCTGCTCTGCTCTCTCTCTCTCTCTCTCTCTCGCGTGGCCTCGCCATGCTTTTCTCATCCCTCCCTCCCTCCCTCCCTCCCTCCCTCCCTCCCTCCCTCCCTCCCTCCCTCCCTCCCTGGGGATGATTCATCCCTCCCTCTGTTCTCCAGAGGTGGTTAGAAGGCTCAGGATCTGACGTGCGGGTGACTTCATGGTGTGTACCAGCTCTCCCTTCTACTCTTACATTATAGCCCCTTGATGTCATGATCAGACATACGCCTCAAATCCTCCCCACATAGGAACAGATGATGAACTCATGTCAAAAGTCTTCAGTTTCACTCGAGAATTGTCTTTCTTTTAAAACGACACACTGACGTGGCTCGAGAGAGTTCAGTCCGCTTTGACAAAGCCAAGACGGGATCTCGTTTACGGACGTGAATTGGCGTGGCGTTCGACCTCGACGACACCACGAGGCAGAGACAGTAGTGCATGAGAAACCAGAGGCTCCGAAACACACGTGAGAACGGACACGACGTTCGCCCTCCGGTGCAGAACATAGGCATGGCCACACCACCGACCAGGCCAGGCAATCCACACAGTCCGTCCACGATGGGGCTCAAAGGTCACGAAAAAGAAATACTCTCAGACTAAAGAGTCTTCTTGAAAAGGAAGGACGAAAACGCTCAACGTGAGAGAGAGAGAGAGTAAGAGAGAGAGAGAGGGAGAGAAAGAGAGAGAGTTGTCCTTTCTTAAATAAGGGCACGAGACCCTCCGAGACGTTCTCCTGTGGCGTCCCGTCTCCCCGGCGGAGGAGTCCGACGTGGGGAGGGGGGTCATGAGGTCAGACGTACCACTCCCTACGAGAGATGACGGAGCCGTCCGTGTGCGACACGTAGTCCCCCTCCGGCCCGCTGTCGTAGCAGTCGTCCGACAGGTAGGAGGAGCCGTTGGCCAAGGGGGCGGCGGGGGGGGACGTATCTGGCGTGGCCGGGCTGCTGGGGGCTGGAGAAGCGCGGGTGCTCCTGGTGCTGGTTGGCTTCCCTCATGGCCCTGGTGTGGCCGTTGGCCGTGTGCCCCTTCCCGTGGCCGTTCAGGTGACGGCGGTCGTGGTTCCGCTCGCGCTCCCCCCACTCCTCGCGGTCGCGGTCCTGGTGGTTGGAGCCGTAGTTGTTGCCCGTCTTGGTGGGCTGCAGCTCGTGCTGCGCGGCGGGGGCCTTCTGCATGTCCGAGGGCCCCAGGTACTGCTTGGTGTAATAGTTGCCGCGGAAGGTCTGCTGTTGCCGCAGGTAACAGACCCCGGCCAGCGACAGCAGCAGGAGGAGGAAGAGCGCCCCGCCCACCGCCCCGCCCACAATGCTGCCCAGGTTGCTGCTAGGCAGGGCTGCCAGGGTGGGGGAGGTGAAGTGAACCTGCCGCTTGTCCCCCCCCGAGGAGGAAGAGGAGGAGGAGGAGGCTGCAGTGAGGACGGGCGCAGGGGTGGTGGAGGGCATGGAGGTGGTGGGAGGATCTAATGGAGGGAGGAAGGAGAGGGGCCGGGGAGGGGGGGGGAATAGGGAGAGGGGGGGAGAGGGACAGGGGGGGGAGAGGGAGAGGGGGGAAGAAGGGTAAAGGAGAGGTTCAGGGAAAGAGGGATGGACAGACAGAAAAGTAGAGAATGTCAATGCCAACTACATTAGCATTTTACTACAAAAGGGACATGACAAAACAAACATCATTTAAATCTAAATTAGATCGCAGCAGCCTCTGGTTTGCACTAACAGTTCATCAAGTATTTGTTGTGGGAAGGTATTTTAAAAGGCTAAGGAAGTCTCATTAATAGATTGGAAATCGTCATTTTAGATTATAAATGAGATTGTGGTGATTTCCTTACAGTCTATAGCCAACTAGATATAGTCTATAGCTATAGACAGAGTAATGGCAAACCAGTGACTGCTGGGAGGAGAAGGCTGTAGATAAATCACTAAACTATGGAGGAGCAGGGTGGAGGGGAACTGATGTCACTGTTCTAGAAGGGACCAGGGATGGGGAGGGAGGGTCAGTAGCTATGTCGTCTGGGACTTAAATGTCAGACTAGAACCTGTTGCTATTTCCTTATTTGAAGTGATGTAGCTTTTATAATGCCCACATAATGCCTTGGGCAGTTGGCCAGTTGGCCAGTTTCCAAACACAGGCTTATATGAGCTTTATGAAGAGCTTGCTGTATGTACTGTACATCAGATCAAAACAGGGAGGTACAGATGTCCAAGTCAATGAGAATGTGAAGATCTACAGGGAACTGATGGAGGAGGGGGAAGGGGGAGGTTTCTAATAGGTTAGGATCTACGGGGAGGCACCGGAGAGATGGGAGGGATTTACAACAGAGCCAATCAGCAAGCTTGGAGCCCCCTTTTTAGACCCCGTCTATGGAGAGACGGTGACTTCCTGTTTGCGTATCCAGGAGGTGCCGTGCTGGCTGGCTGGACGGACCATGATCAAGCATGGCCTCTCGTCTCAGCAGCTTGCTATCACGTCATGGTGTCCAATCGGCTCTCTTCCAGCCTTCTGTTCTCACACGTCTCACCACATATGCCGAGTCGGTCGTTAACCACTGTGGCTCGTGTTGGGATTAGACTGAGTCGGGGGAGGAGTTTCATATCGAAATGTCTTCGTCCTGTGGGCTCACAGATGCGAGAGCGTTTTGGGAGTGCGGGAGGGAGGGTGTTCAGCCCCTGTGGCAGGACAGATGGACGGGGGGATGTCTGGACCCACATCAGATTCCCACATTCACATGGTTGACGTCATGGCCCCCCCAAGGACTCCAGTCAGGTGACGGTACAGTGTGTGAATGAACACGGCACTATGCGGAGACGGGGGACGGATGTGTGGGCGCACACACACACACACGGCGAAACACACACCCGCGCGAGGAACACACACCCCGGAGGGCGCACACATGGAACACACACGCGCACAAAAACACGAGCTCCGCTCAAAGGGGAAAAGGAGGGGGGGGGAGAAAAAAGGTTCATAAATAATGAAGAGGAGTTGAAAAGAACCGGTGAATGTTTCATGAATCTGGGACAACCTCAGCATCATCATCCTCATCATCGTCTCTCAGTCGAGGCTTGCTGCACGACACGCAGACAGGAAGAGACAACGACAGGCATGGGGGCGATGCAGTCAACGTTGTAGCGTGGCAGACAGGTAGACACAGGTAGACACAGGTAGACACAGGTAGACACAGGCATGAGGAGAGGTGCAGTAGTCAGCGGGGCAGTGAGAGACCCGTTCAGGGAGAGAGGAGGGGCTGAACACCAAACCCCAGCGGGGGACATGCTCATGTCCCACAGCCCACACACACACACACACACACACAGCATGCGGGTGGGAGGACGGAGAGAGAGAGGGAGGGAGTGTGCTGTCCGAGGACGGGGGACGAGCAGATGGGGTTGTCCAGGCAGGGAGCTGCTCTCCTGTTGAACATCTGGAGCCTTAATCCAGGCTAATCAGCCTGTAATTAAGACTCTTACATCTGAGCATCGGAAATAATCGGGCACTAATGCAGTGTGCCGTATCCCACGGTGACACACCCTGGGCTCGCACACACTGGGGTCTGACATGATGAAATGCTGGATAGACTGTGTATTAGTGTGTGTGTGTGTGTTTCCTTTCCTCAGTGTGATTTATAGCCTCATTGTCTTTCAAGCTAAGAAGTAAGAAAGAGCTAGGTTTTGGGTGTTACAGAACAGGGTATTAGAAAGCCTTAGAAAAGAAACACTGGCTGTTTCCTGCACACTGTCTGAAGGACAGAGAGCAGGAGAGGCTGTGTGTGAGGCCCTGTGTGTGAGGCCCTGAGAGGCTGTGTGTGAGGCCCTGTGAGGCTGTGTGTGTGAGGCCCTGTGTGTGAGGCCCTGAGAGGCTGTGTGTGTGAGGCCCTGAGAGGCTGTGTGTGTGAGGCCCTGAGAGGCTGTGTGTGTGAGGCCCTGTGAGGCTGTGTGTAATGAGGACATGTGTGTGAGGATGTGCGAGGTTGAGAGGATCTGTGTGAGGAGGCCGTCAGTGAGGCTGTGTGTGTGAGGCCCTGTGAGGCTCCCCTCACCTTGTACGAGGATGCGCAGGTCTCGGCTGCGGAGGCTGATGTCGTTGGCCACCTCGCACCTGTAGACGCCAGAGTCGTTCTTCTGGAGGGAGCGCAGGAACAGCAGGGTGTTGTTCACCACCTCGACGCCCTTGGGCATATCTCCATCCAGCCTGAGGAACACACACACGCACACAGATAAATAACAATAAAAGAAACATGAACAGATGTGTCTCGTTTGTCCGTCCTCTGGTCCAGAACACCAACACGCACCTGATCCACCTGAAGTGGTGGGCTGGAGGGTTGGAGTTGGCCTTGCAGGTCAGCTGCACGTTCTCCCGGCCCGCGTACCAGTCGCCGTCGTAGCCCACCACGGAGATGTCGGGAGCATCTGCAGACAGAGCAGGAGGACGTTTAGTGAAACAAGACAGGGCGACGTCACCGGTCCACGCCTTCGCCTTCCCGCCCCGCACACTCACACTGCACGTTGAGCTGGTAGGGGATCCTGAAGTCCGTCTGGAGGGCGGGGTGGCGCACCACGCAGGCGAGGGCCAGGCCCTGGACGTGGCGCGTGGGCTGCCAGACGTAGCGCACCTGGGTGCTGGTGGTGCCGTTGGCCTCGTCCTGCAGCTGCGACTCCGATTGGCCCGACAGGTTGGTCTCCCAGGAGACCTGGGCGGGGGGGCGGGCCCGCTCGGCGATGCAGGTGGCTACCAGCGTCTCGTTGCCGCCGTCGATGAGCGGCGCGGAGCCGGCCGACACGTACACCTTGGGCTCCACTGAGACGCGCGCACACACACACACAAAGGTGGCAGTGTTAGTCAACTCAGCAGCCTTGATGGATCTGGGGCAGAGTTGATCCTCAGCTGGCTGAGGTACAGGCACCCAAAGCCCCCCCATCTTTCATTCATTACCCTCTCCCCCCCCCCTCCCCTTCTTTCCACCACTTTCTTTCCACTTATGCCACTCTCTCCATCATCTTCCACCCCCCTCCCCTCCTCTCTCCTCTCCTCTCTTTTCCAGCTCTAAAGTAGCAGCTCAGGAGCTTCAACTAACCTTTCAAACACTACATCAATGTAACCCCCACCCTCACTCCTCAGGGACCCCTTAAAATAGAGGTCCGGCTAAACTGTGCGACCCCAAACACACACTCTCACACCCCTGCCCACACACACACACACACTCACCACCCTCACAGCTCACCGCATTCCTCCTGTTCTAATTATAGTAGGCTGGTTTCTCTACAAGCCTTCATTGCTCCCATTCCCTATCCCCAGAACTCCCCCCCCGCCCCGCGTCTCACTGGAAACACTACGTTACTGTGAAATCACTCCTGTGCTCTGTCCGTCGGCCTCTCTCCACCTCGTCCTCTTCAAACTTCCATCCTTCACCACCCTCCTCCTCCTCTCTGATTCCTCCACTCCCCCCCCCCTCTCCTCTCCCTCCGGCCCAGTGACGTGGGTAGAGGCTTCCTGCTCACCAGCCACATGCATTATTAATTCATATTACAAGGGGCTCTTTACAAAGATACAGCATTACATTCAGACTCTTACAAGCGCACAGCCACCCCCACATAAACACACAGTCGACGTGCGCACACTCGCACACACACACACACACACACACAAACACAGTTAGAGGTGAAGCACACCGTTGAAAGTTGTCACAACACCTCTTTATCCCTCCCTCTCCCCCTCACTTTCTCTCCTCCGCTCACTCCCCCTCCTCGCTCCTCTCTTACCCAGCACGCTGACGGTGGTGGAGGCCTGAGTGTTGCCCAGGGGGAAGGTGGCCACCTTGCAGGTGTACACGCCAATGTCGGCGAAGCCCACGTCCTCCAGGATGATGGTGGCGTCCAGGGAGGAGGGCGAGCGGAAGGACAGGCGGCGGGCGTAGTCGGGCGGGATGGAGATGCCGAACACGGGGTTGTACACGGCCACGGTGACGGAGCCGGTGGGGAGCCGGCGCTCCCAGGTGCTCTGGGTCAGGCTCAAGTTGCTGCCCACCTCCACCCGGCAGCCCAGGGTCACGTTCTTCCCCAGCACGGCGTTGATCTTGTGGGGCACCACCACCTGGCTGCTCCACACACCTGAGAAACACCCATAGGAAGGCAGGGAGGGAGAGGGAGAGAATGTTCGTCACAATAGGGATTTGTATCAACACAAAGGATCTCCATCTCCTGTACAACCCAGTGAGCTGACTGAAATATGCTTGTTTGAAACACGGTTCGTTATTTGCACGGGACACGCCTGGTGTCTGTGAGTGCTGGTGACACGCGTGGCGTTCTCCGTGGCTCCGTGAAACCCCGTCGTGGCTGCGCTCGCGCGGCAGCGCGGGTCAGAAGACCGCTGACGTCAGCTGCACTAAGAGTTTTGGAAACCCAAACGTGAGCTTAAGAGCCATAAACCCAAGCAGTCCCACGGCGACTGATCGTTTGGTTTTCCCATCAAATCATACCCCGCTGAGCGTGCGTGTTTTCTGAAGATGAGTGTAGCGTAGAGGGGGCTCTCATACAATAGCCTGTCCTATCCCTGACCTGAATCCAGGAATTAAAACCAGCCCTTTGTGAAAGCACTTTGTCCAATCAGAACGAGCTTGAAAGCTTGGTCATCCCCTCCAGTCATTACCATGGCCTGGCCACAGTGGGGAAGAGGGGGGGGCACACAGTATTAACATCAGCAGGACAGGGGGGGCAGAGAGAGACTAAGACAGAAAGAGAGAGAACTAGACAGAAATCATTAGAGAGAGAGAGAAGGGCGGAAGAGAAAGGAGAAATATGCTGACCCGATGAAGGGACCAGTAAGACAAGAAGAGAGAGCAGAGGAAGAGGAAGGAGTGGCTAATATGAAACACAGATGAGGGGGAAACATATCACCCAGAATGTGGTGGAGAAGAAGAAAAAAGAATCTTGTGGAAGGAATGATAGGAGTCACAGATAAATAAACCCCAAAACATAATACTAGAGTCACCCCGCCAAACCCCTCAACTACATCACTAATTGCATCAAGCTGCAAGGGGGGAAGACGTCATCGTAAATCAAAACCCGCCGCATTGCTTGGCAACTGTCCCCAAACATTCTGTTGTTGTCTTGCCAACAACAACGAAGGCCAAATCCCCCACTCTGCCAATCAGAAAAGACAGACGTTTTCGGAGTATTCCCTCCAACAAGGGCCCACCCATCAGTTCTCAGGCCTCGACATCGTAACAGAGAGACACCCCATCTTTGACAGTGAGGGAGCTACATTCTAATCCAAGTGTTCAACACTGGGGTCCGAGCTACAGGGCTTTCACTGCAGACAGGTGATGTCTTAAAAAGCCAGAGTGGATCCCGGGCCATGCTTTTTGTAGAGGTGTTAGGGTTAGGGTCTGTGGAGGTCAGGGTCTGTGGAAGCCAGAGTCTGTGGAGGTTAGGGTATTTGAGAAGGTGGTCAGGGAAAGCCCTCCATCCTTGTACAAAAGCTCATAGGCTTACCGGAGTTAAAATGACAGGTCATGATTTCCTTTCTATAATGCAGGGGTTTTAAATTGCAATAGATGGGTGGATATTAATAACTCCACCACTAGAGAAATGTTCAGTCTGAGCTTTCATCTCCTCTGCCTGTTCAGCTCGGCCTAAAAATAACAACAGCAGCAGGAGAGAAAAGAGAGTTGCCTTCAACTCAAAAATCGCCTTTCAGTTCGGGGGACAAGGAAGGGATGCAACACACTGTCTCCACTACCTCTCACACACACACACACGCATGCTCGCTCTCTCGCTCTCTCCCTCTCTCTCTCTCTCCACTACCTCTCCCTTGATGAAAATGACAAGCCAGAGGAACAAAACCGCTCTTTGGTGGCTACAGAGGTGGACCTAAACGTCCTTCTCTGCTGTTTCAAAGGGGATTCTCCTTGAGGAGCAGCTATAGGCATACACCCAGCTCAAAGATGAGTAGCTTCTGTGATTCTCGGCGTGGTTGGCAAATGAGATGTGCGCACACACACACACACACACAGACACACAGACACACAGTAGCGTAGAGGAGTCTGGGTGTCCTGGCAGCAAGGACACAGCGTTCCCAGAGGAGACTCCTCTGCCTGTTCTCCTCTGTCAGCGCTCCCTTCACACGCACAGCTCACGTGGAGGCAGGTGTGTGACGGGCGAGCTGGTCCCATACGCCACGTGTGTGTGCCTGTGTGTGTTAGTGTGTGTCTGTGAGAGAGTGTGTGTGTGTGACTGTAAATGAGTGAGTGAGAGAGAGAGAGAGAGAGAAAGGAATCACCCCTCATCCTGACTAACAGGGCATTCAATGGTCTGTCAGACACGGAAGAATCAGAATGTGTTGGGTCCTACTACATAGGTACTTCAGTCAGTGCAGGTACTTCAGTCAGTGCAGTCGACTGTGACGTGCACTGGATCTGTGGAAGTCTGCTTAGGCACATCTGTGGAAACTATGGGAGCGTGAGGGAAGGAACTGTCGGCTGACGCGGTGCACGGGGCGCGTGCGTGGCGTTTGAAGGAAGGCGACATGGTTGGAGAGCCACTTCAGCAAGCCCAGAGCAGGTGTTCCAGACAGTGAGAACAGACTGCGACTTAACAACGACTGAATCTGTGCATGTCAAACACAAACACACACGGTGATGGTACGCACACACACACCAACAGACAGTTTACTCATTACAGTGCTTGGGGGAGTGTGCACGTGGGCTTGCTTTCACACACAACGCGAGGGCAAAGGTTATATCATTACGGCAGGGGCACTTGCACAGTAGCTGCTAGAGGAGCGTCAGGTTTCACGGTAGCGGAGCCAAAGCCTCCTATCATTCATGTTTACACACACACAAGCACACACAAGCACACACACACACACAGCTGCCCCTGGACCGAGGTCTGGGTAATGGAATGCACAGAGGACTTAAAATAACAACCCCCCCCCCACCCCCAGCCCCTAAAACCAAAAAAAGGACAAATGTCCCGGCTCCGGAGCCCCGATTCTCCGGAGGTGGTTCCCGGTGTCTGGGGTCTGGACGAGGGCCCGAGGAAGGAGGCCGTCCTCCCCCCTCTCTCCCTACCTTCCTCCGACAGCCCTCTGGGTGATGGAGACACCAGACCAGCTGAAGTTCTGCTCAGGCCTGAGGTTGTGGTGGCTCTTCTGTTAGTGGAGCCGTCATGCCTTATTATATGTCGTCGAGACGCCATGGCAACGCAGAAGAAACAGCCTTCGCTCGCGTCCGTGCCGGGCCGGGCCTGTGGGCTGGGTGGCAGCCTGGGCAGAGGGACTTAGATCATAGATCCATCACCACAGTCAAACGCTGCACGGAGGAGACACAGGTGTGGTTCGCCTCAGCTCTCACGAGGAGGAGGATACTGGAGCAGAGTCAGGAGTCAACAGAAGCCAGGCGCCTCGAGCAGCCTCCAGTCTGCAGTCCAAACGGCCTTCCATGGTCAACAAGGGATGACAGAGTGTCGAGGAGCGCTGAGCAGGGGTGCAGTAGTGGGACCCTATGGAGCTGGTGGGAGACACACCCTCGCGTGTGAACTGAGAAGCGGTGATGAATTCACACGGCCCCGCTCACAGCGAGAATGTCAGGGCCGAGCCAAACTCGTCGGCCTAAAAACACACGGGCGGCCAGCTCGCATCACACGCGGGACCCCGAAGACGGAAAGCTGTCTCGGGTATCTGGCCCACGGTACGGAGGGAGAGCCCCCTTTCCCGGACCAGTCCCCCCACAACTCTCCCACACACACACACACACACACACACAAACACAGAAAGTTATCTCTGCTGAATGTAAGCGCGGGGATACTCCACTAAGACACAGTGCTTGTTCAGTAAAGGCAGCTGAAGGATGAGGGAAAACACGAGCCGGGGCTCATGAGGGAAGAGGGGAAGGAGAGGAAGAAAACAGAGCTGTTTTGATGACTCAATGCCAGGCAAAAGGGCTTCGCTAATGAGGCAGGCCTTTTCTCAGTTATTCCTGCATCTCATTCATGCATCAGACATCAGTAGGTGGGTGCATAATGTTACAGCTTTGTGTGTGTGTGTATGTTTATGCACTGGGGGGATGGATGCCCCTTGTGGATAATTATGACTTCCCCCTTCTCTTCCGCTTCCACTTTTTCAGATCTGTACTTTCATCTAACACATATCTGTTCTCACAAACAGAAGCGAGACACACACACACACACACACACCTATTTCTGACTAAATTCCTGTTTACAGTGTGTGCCAGGCAAAACTCTACACTTTTAATTAAAGAGTTGAGCTCCGGAGGACAGAGTGGATTCGCTTCAGACAAAAACAGTGGGGGGGGAGTTTGGAGAAGAGTCAAGCAGGAAAGTAGACCACGGAAGTTGAGGTCACGACCCTCAGGTGCTGAGCGGCTGGCTGTTGATTGGTGTTGATGAATATCCTGTTCTGACAGGCTGTGTTTTAAGCATGTTAAAATATAGAGGCAGAAACACGGCTGTCGCCAGGACAGCCTCAGCAATTGTGAAAATGAGAGCGTATGTTTGTTTGTGTGGCAAAATAAGTAGAAAGTTGGAGAGAGAGAAAGAGAGAGAAAGAAAGAGAGAAAGATAGAGAGAGAGAGAGTGAAAGAGAGAGAGTGTGAAAGGAAGTAATAGAGAGAGAGAGAGAGAGAGAATCAGGGGGAGACAGAGGGACAGAGAGAAGGACAGACAACAGGCTACACAAGTCGTATGAGGCTAAGCGTGGCACTGAGGGATTCAGCACATCACCAGAAATCTGTGGGTCACCGGGAGGTCCTCCCTCCCACAACCCTCCCAGTCTCTTTGTCTCCACGCTGCAGACAGTTCCGCAACAAGCTTTGAGCCATCTGATCTTGACTAAGGGAATAACCAGAGGAAAATAACTTTGGCTCTCCCCATCTGAGCCTAAGGACCGGTCTGCGGTCACCAGTGTGATAGACTACCACCCACCTCGTTACTAGATCCTGCGCCAATGGTTTATTTAGGCCCTAAACAATATGGCTTGGGAAGCTTGAAACAAAAGGAATGCCCGGCGCCAACAGATGAAGCTACTTCCTCCTTCTTCTGCAACAAGCAATAAACAACACTGATGTCTCACCCTCCTCGCCCACCAACAACACAGGCTTCACCTACGACAGAGCAGGCTTGCTATAGGCTTACACACGGCAAAAGTCCATGTCAAACAGCCATCCCTAAGCCTGTGATATCTGCTGATGGGATTACCAGGTCTGGCTGGATTCCCTCTGAGCCACCTCCAGGTAGAGGTTTAAACTGCTCATGTCAGGACCGGTCCTCTATAATACAGTCCACACATCCTTGCAGACCTGAAATACACCCTTAAACCTTTGGCCAGAACCTCAGGATCATGGAGCTCATTAAAGCCTTCCAGGGCCATGGGCAGACACAAAGACAGGCTGGGTGAGGGCTGACACCAAGCCTCAAATATACTACAGCTTGTCCCTGTCCCAGAGCTCATGACTGGAGGAGGACACCCACTGCCACAGACAGGATATGACATCACAGATCCCATCTATGGGCTATGAAGCCCACAGCAGCCGGCTGTGGAAGAAGTGTGCTATGGTGATTGTCATTCAAACACTAAACAAATGTTAGAACACAGTGTGGTGTATTCATTATTTAAGACCCGCTGATAGGGAACATCATGTTCACCCACTCATCACGTACACCCATTCAGCCTCAGGTTCAAACACAAACACACTTCTTATGCAGCCACATTTGTTTTGTGTGTCATGAAAGTTCTCAAATCTGAGAGATTCGATTCTGAGAATCCCAAAGAAAAAGATCAGTACAGGCTGTGCACCGCGGCTTCACATTCACAGACTCTTTCAGAAAGAATGCAAGCTCATTCACAGATACAAAGAATGTGCCTGAGCCCACCCATCCCTTTGGACACACGAGGCAGTGAGTGTCCTACTTTCTCACATCACCCCTAATGTAGCGGCACCATGTATACGTGGGTGGGAGTTAGGCTGAACACAAGCTCTACAACAACCTTACTAGATCAGGTCAAGTCATAACGCTTTGGGGCAGGATGGATAGGGAAAGAACCTGCGCTGGGGGACTCAGTCCTCTGGTGAAAAGTTCTCGTTCCCACACACTAGCTTCACACCAAGTGTAGACAAGAGGCTTGGGTATGTAACACTCAAGACTGCAGTAGAGTATGCACCCCCCACCCCCTTTTCCTCCCCACAGGCCCTGACACACACACACACTCCTAGCTCACACATCAGCTCTACCTAAACACCTCAGAGGCATTTTAACCCCTATATCTGACAGTACGGAAATATCAATAATTCAGCACGCATTTATACTTTAATGTGGTGCCTATTGAAATGCGATTCAATGAAAGAGGTCTATGAAATGGGCTGAAGGTTGTCTGAACACGGGGCCTACTACAGTACACCCCACCCCCCATCCCAGGGGAGGTTAACTGGGAGCTGAGCCCTGCCTCTTCCCCTTCATACCTCCACCATGGGTGGAGAGACCAGGGTGAAGAAGTCAGTGCCTTCACAGCTCTGCATCCGCCCCAACCACCAGTGATGAATAATAGATAAGAGTGCTGCTGTCTGCCATCGGCACTGCAGGTCACACGGAAAGACGGGGGTTGAAGACAGAACATGCAGGTGGGGGTTAAAGGGAGACGGACAGAGGAGTTAGGAGGTGAGGAGTTAGTGATGAAGAAGAAGGGGAAGGATTGAGCGATTTGTCACAAGATTGGTTTTCTGGTCAAATTACATGAAGAGAAAAAAGAAAAAAACTATCTGGGTCCTGTATTTCCTCTGAGGTTAAGGATGTCATTTTCCAAGGCTGCTTTTCCCATTAAAATAGGGAAGGTTGACATGGTCAACATGAAAAACAGTTTGGCCGACTGTATTCTCCCTCGAAAAAGGATCCAGACATCCTGGCCATCCATACTTCCACAAAGACGAGACCAAACCTCAGACACAAAGTGCTAAAGAGCTGAAAATGATAGAAACCTCTCATTAGAATTTCAACCGTGTGCTTCCCCACCACCCATAACACTTAATCCACTCTTCAGCCTCGACAGCCTGAATAGACCATCACGATCACATGCCACAACAACAGCTTTTTTTACACAGACATTCACTTCAGATTCTTCTAAAGAAACTTTTTTCAAATTCAAACTCCCCAGACTGTGGGAATGGAGGAGCGGGCCCACACTGTTCCAACACAGGCTGTCAAGCCTTAGTTAAACAGTCCCAGTTTGTCATTACACGACTGAGCTTCGCTAAAGCATTGCATTTTTGACTCGGAGCCTAATTATCAACAGCCCCTGTCCACATAGCGAGGGGCGCTCTCCAACAAGCAGATAGCAGGCATAAACTCATAAGCCACATGTTCCAGAATGTTCGAGACAGATTTAAGAGCCATGATGACATGCTGTGTGTGTGTATGTGCATGCGTGTGTGTGTAAAACAGTGGTTGGGAGTCAGATGAATATTCCCGCGACTGTTAGTCATCTTATTGAGACCTCCAAAAGCAGACAAGGGAGCATGCTAGAACTGCTCTGCTCTTCTCAGGCCCCCCTCAGTCAGTCCTCCTGGGTTGGGCCAGAAGCATCAGCTCTGAGTGACAAATGAACAGAAGGAAGATGCTGAGGGGGGGAGAACCAGCAGCCTATGTGCTTGCTGAGTTTACATTTCATTCAATCTTTCCATGACATTGTGGTGGCACTGAGCATCGACCTGCAGGGTGTCCCAGAGAATACCAATGTGTCAGTCAGGTGTGTGTTTAGTGTGTGCCTACGTCGATGCACACTAAACAGACCGTTCCCGGGCCTCCTGCACCGCAGTATTCGGTGGGGAATACGTTCTCACTCAGAGCCAGAAGGTCAAACGACACAAAACCAAGGACATGCTTTACAAACCTACGCTTTCATATCTGCAGATTTCACTAGTAAACTATCTGGATCTCACATAATCACATTCAAAATGTTTCACTGAGGGACCAATCTGGGGCTCCTATATGCCATAGTGTCGAGTGGTAGGGATATACTATAGGTCATGTGATTTGCTGTGCTGATTGATTGCAGATTGATTCCCAGTGCGCGAGTTAATTTTGGCAGAAGCTAGTGAGAACACCCAAACTGTTCACTGGAGAGATGCCAGTCTGGTAAGTGAAGGGATGTCAAACTAAAAAGGAGCGAATGCAGCAATCACCCAGCTACCGTTGTTCCTTGATGAATGAGAGGATTGGATCCCATCCTCCCATCTTAAGACCAGTCACATCTAGATTTACCACAGCCGTTGGGACTTTGATAGATTTAACACAGGTAAGGAGCATTGGTGGAGTGTAATGAGTTTAACACAGCCGACAGGAATGAATCTCTCTCTCTCTCTCTCATTCTTCTGTTCTCCGGGTCGACCACGCTCCCATATTCTCTGGCTTTGATGTTGTGAAGCAGGAGGGGAGCTGCACCAGGAGACTGGGGGAGTGAGGCTTGTGGTGGGGAAGTGGGTGGGTGGAAGGGAGGTTTTAACTTCACATCAAAGTGAGACTGAGTTTCGGATTGATACGGCCCCACCCCTTGTCACGACCACCCTGATCCCCAAGCCAAGCCTTTGGAACACTACCAGGCAGCAACTGCAGCATATGGCCGGAGCAGACCTGTCCGTTACAGCCAGGTCACCCAGCAACAAATGGACACTGACAGCTCTGAGTGGAACACTCTTCCCTCACTGATACAACACATTACAACAATCACAAAGCCTGTCTCCTGCTTGAGTGCCTGCGTAGTAACGGCATGCACAGACGTCAAGAAAACACAATCCTTCAGTCCGTTTACTTAGCAGCCTCTGCACTACACTCACAACAGCACATGTGCTGTCTAATAAACAATCTGGATTTACCATTAAATAGGTACCATTACAATAAATATCCTCTACATTCCAGTATATACATGTATGTATGTGTGTGTATAGAGAGAAAGAGAGAGAGAGGTCAGTAAAAGGATTGAACTACTAATGTTTCAATTCCCAAGTCACATCAGTACATCACATCGATCCAAGGGATGCAGCAGGCCGTGCACAGAAGGGTCATGAGCAGTAGGACACCGCAGCTAACTACATCTACGGCCGGAGAGAGAGAGAGGGAGAGAGAGAGAGGAGGTGGGCAGGCGGCAGCCGAACCAGAGTGAACAGAGACACAGAAGACACCAGTGACGGAGGAATGCCCAGGGTAATCCTCCCGCTATCCTGTGGTATTTCAACTGTTCCTCGTCGTCTTCCCCTCTCCCCCTGTTGCAATCAGTCAGGCACAACATGCCGGCCAGCTAATGGACATGCCTGAACCACCTGGGGGGAGGTGGGAGGGGGAAGGGGGGGGAGGACACCTCACCGGACCCAAGGTCACAATACACAGATATGTGTTGGTGAATTGGCGTGTTTTTCACCCCTTCCCTCATATGGCATGGCAAACAAACACATAACTGTTAAGTTTACCTTTGTGATTTGCGAGGATCCGTTTTTTATAAAGCACACGTTTATAAGGGGGGGGAAAAACACAGGTGAATGTAAATGACATTCCTAGCTACACAGTCCTGTGCTCTGGTCATGACTGCAAAGAGAGCTTTATCACAAGCGAGAATGCCAATGTCCATTAGTCATTTCCCTGAACAATTGGAATTGTAAGATAAAATACCAATCTTACAAACGGACAAATTGTGCCAAATCAAAAGAGGACGACTGAATAGTATTCTCTGGGTCTCAGATCTCATTAGAATGTTTCCTGAGAAATAAGTAACTTAGTAACTAGCCTTGGTCCAATAAAGTTTTGCGGTTCACCGAGCTTTGAAAATATGCATTGTGTGTACTTTTATAGCTGGTGACCACAGTACTGTTGTTGTGATAACTTGAAGAGCAACAATGTTCGTTTCCAAAAGAAGAAAATCCCTTGCTAATGGTTTCGCGAAAGGTTTCCATGGCAGCCGTGGATCACACCATCATCCGAAGCACCATTCCAGCACTGGAGCGAAGTGAACAACTTCTTAACAATAGTTACTTTTGACAAGCTCAGCCTTCAGATAACATAACATGTAATATTGCTTAACAAGTCTTTGAGTGAAAGACAAGTGATTTTTGTTTTAGGGAACTAAAGGTTGCTAGACAGCTCGGTGAGACGCACGAGACCCGATTCAACTGCTTCCAAGAGCAAAGCGAAACTTTGATTATTCCTACTGTAGATAGATAACTACGTATCAATTGCACAAACAACTTACCTGTCACACTACATAGAAGGATAAAGAATACGACAGTATGTCTTTGTTGGTGCGGGTAATTCCTGTGTTGAGGCAGCAACATTTTCAAAGTAGAGCGGTCTTCTATTGAACACGTTTAGTATCCGCCGAACTGCAACCCTCCTCAGCAACAACTCCAAACTGCGTTTGGACTGTACCACTGCAGCATTCAGAGCAGGGAGAGGGGAGCTCAGCTCTCTCAAGCCGTACAAACAAACGAACTGTCATCTATTACCACCCCCTGAAATATGGTCGAATATATAAATTACGTCATCTTTATTGCACTCTTATCTGTAGAACATATATTCAAACGCCTGATTGGATTAATGGTCCACAGAGAAAAAATAAGTATCAAAGGCACAGTCCATTTGTTCTTAACATAGGCTACTTACAAAAACGTACAATTCAGTTAATAAAACCACTTATATTCCTCATACAAACGACACACTTTAATGCATTTCAATAGTTGATGGGTTATATTAAACATGATGCAAAGATGAAGTCCATGTATTCGACCTGAGAAAAATGTGAGTGCTGTTGTTCATCGTGTAGACTTATGTGGGTCTGCTGTTTGCCCCTGCCAAAATGCCCTCTAGCACTTTACGTTTTGGTCACTGCAGACTGTCTTCTGAGTGTCAACTTAGACCCTGTATCAGCAGTAATCCCCAGTACCCCTCCACCAGTAATCCCCACATAACCCCTCTCCAAAAACAATCTGTGTCTCAGCCTGCTCCTGCTGTTCTTTAACAACTAGAACAGCACCCCCATACCACCTAAAGTCTAATTGGGCCGTGCGCAAATTAACAAACTAATCCTTGCAAACAGCAAATGTGGGGGGCACCCTCCTGTTGGCTAGAACCAGGTCAGTGCTTTGATTTGAGTTTTATATTCTGCATTATGGAGATCCACTGGAGACCCAAGTTATCTCCTCTTCCACCCCCATTCATCCTAGCCTGACAGTGTGAGGTAGGACTGCGTGTGCGTTTATAAGTGAGGGAGCGAGGGTGTGTAAGTGTGTGTCCGTGTGCATACATTCCACAGGCTATACCAGGCAGGCCTTTACAGCATGCATGCACCAACATTAGCATAGCGCATTAATGAGGGTGCGGCCGGTGACTGTGGCATTAAAAAGAGAATCAGACTGGTATGTTTTTGTGATTGCACAACCTAGGTTTGTCCCACACTTTAAAAGTTGAAGAACTCTCCCACAACCCCTTACCATGGGACGGTGAGCTGGAGTCATCATAGGAGTTTCCTCTCAGTGGCCCAAACAAACCCAGGGGAGCTCGATCTGCCTGAGAGCAGAGGCCCTCATTCAGCTCAAGAAGAGATCCCCATTGTGTGCCAAGGATTATACCAACAGACCTGATACAGTCCTGTCTTGTTTTATTTGAAACAACCTTCCCTTTGTGTGTGTGTGTGTGTGTGTGTGTGTGTATGTGTCCAAAAAAGCTGCATTTGTAGAGAAATGACAAGTGACACATGTTTATAAACGGTGTAACCTAAATTAGTATTTATTTAAGGATGTTGTATTTTCCCACTGCTTCTTCAACCAAAAAGACGTGCTTGGCCAGACTCACTCCATTATAAGGCTGTGGAACTTGTTTATGTGTGACTGAAAATCAATATTGTGTCGTATTTCTGCTTGCCTGTACTGCTAGATCATCTTAGAGATATATAAATCTTTGATAAAGTGAATAAATTGGGATCATACCTAGCAAAGGCCTGCAACCATCTCCCCATTTGTCATGCCCACTAATTACACCAACACCATGGCTGAATTTGTTCTTGTTATCTCTTGCCTTCACACAGGTACATGTGCATAAACCCATACCCCATGTGAATACAATTGGCAAGAATCATGTAGGACTTATGTATGATGTCTAATATTGCAAGTTTGACTAAAAGATACATTGATTCTTATTATTATAACTAAACTCCCCTGGTTTGCAAAGGGAACAACATATACTGCATGCATATCTTTAGCTGAACCTTTCAGAGGCAGTGCAATTAATTAAAGGAAGAGCAAAATAACTTTAAAGGTGAGCCCCTCCTCTATAGGCTATCTCAGAAGATGACAAATGTCAAGGAGTAGAAAAGGCTGTAACTTATGTAGGTAACTCCTGTTTGGATAGATTGACCACAAACCCTAACCCTTGGATGGATTGATCATGATAACAGGTATCAATGTTTTGACATGGAACTGTTGTAAATATCTGTCCTTCTGACTGTGACCATGACAACATCTTCCCCCGCTCACACGTTAGGTTCTTTTTCTTTCCTGCGAGCACTTTTCCTCCTCGAGAATGTTGTGCAAGTCCTCAAGTGTTCTTCAGTGAGGGCCATGCGGGACTTGAGAGGGGTTAGTGAATGGTGGCAATGTGAAGCTCAGTCAAATCTGTCCCACCCCCGCTCATTTTCACTCTGCCTGCCTCTTTTCTTCCACTTCCCTACTTGGCTTACGTCCGTACATCTGTCTCTCTAACTCGTACATAAATGCCCACCTGGGATGGAGCGTAGGACATAGTGAAGTAGAGGGTGTCTACATAAAAATGCACAGCGCAATGTGTCAATCCATGTTTCTCTTTTTTTGAAGACAGCCATGGTGATTAATTGTAAAACATTATACAGATATTCTGCTGTAAGTGGTGTTGAGTAGTGTTTTCCTTCAGGGCTAATCAGTAACTGGCAATTCCTCTTTTCAAGCACGGTCTAACTCAAGTATTTCACTTTTCTTTTCCAACAAACTTGAACCAAAAAATCACCCCTATTTCTGGCACATTACATTATTAGCTTCATTTGTTTGTAGACAAGTGTATCTCCCCATCACTGAGTCAAAGAGAGTGATGAACTAATCATGAACCTAAAGTGCCACCTGGTGGCCAATAATATCTTGACTTTGGCACTCAACTCGGCAGGCACATTTGAAACTACAGCCATTATGACATTGTATTCATATTACATTTTAATGTGTAAAGCACATCAGGCATGTTACTGATTTGATGTTGCAACATGTCAAAGCATAACATGATACTAAACCAAAGCAACATATGAATAAAGAATGTATTCTAAAATGATTAAAATACCTCAAGCTATTCTGATATAAACTGGCGCAAAATATGGCCTTCACAGTCAGGACCTTGAGTACAATACCATTATACTAAAATGTTGTCACTACATAAGTGAAACATGCATATAAAACACTTTACAGATTGTAAAACCTTTCTGGAGTCATAATCTTTTTACTTTGAGTTTAGATGTAACCCTTTGTAAAAAATAAAAAAAGTTAACTTTCACCCAATAATCTCACAAATACAGCATTAAAGCTGACATTTTAAATTGCACTTATAACCTGGAACTCACATAACCAAAAACAGAAACATTTATTTTGCAGTGTAAGGGCTACATTGATTCCCATGACTCAGTGACATCTACTTCTTCTCCACATCGTCATTCTTCTAGGTTTTTATCAGACGTCCAGAAAGACAGGACCCTTATCCATCCTTAGATTAATAGAAGGAGAGGGCTTATAGAAAAGGCAAGGGGACAAACACAACACACACTAGTCTTCTCGCAGATAAGCATCTGGGATATCATCGTCCTCTCCAGTTTCCATGGCAGCGGGCAACGTGACCCTTTGGCTGTCGTCTGCGTTGGATTCCTTTAAGTTCTTCTCCGCTTCTAGAGAAATCTGTCTGGTCTGCTCAACATGAGCCGTGGCTACCTGGAGACTGCTTTTTGCCATCACACATGCCTGGTCGGCACCTGTACAAGTACACAGACACACAAATCACTAGGTGCAATCATTTCCAGCTCTTTGTTTATGAAACAGATGCCTGGTACCTAACAAAAAACTAAAAGGGACCAAAAAAGGGTATGGAACCTTCTGGTTAAGATTGACAGGAGCACAATTTTCACTTCCAGTCTCAGGTCTGAGGCCTTAACTGTTTGACATTTTGACCATGACGGCCTTACAATACCAGATGTAGACAAAAGCACCTGACTATATTGACAAAAGCACCTGACTATATTGACATCTACCCAAAATCCCATCCACCCCATTTCACCCCAAAACATAACCAGTGGAATTGTATCTTTCACACTGAGAGAGCAGGAGCATATTACTGTACCTGCATTGAATGCCGTTTCAGCTGCCAGCTCTGACAGACCTACGGCCATCTTCCAGTTTGACTCAAACTTCATACAGTCCTCCCTTAGGTCCTTTATCTTTTAGAAATACGATCACACATTACTTGTGAGAAAGATAGTGATTGAAATATGAAACATAAGGAGATGTGAGGGCAAGAGGATTTTTTTTTACTGTCCCACTGAGACTTGGCACCTACCTCCTGACGTTGGCGAATAATCACTTGCCAGACTGCCTCCTCTTCTGCTGGAGTTAGTCTGCTGGCTGATGACACATAGTTTTTATGTAGGGTCACGATTGTATTTACGGCCTAAAGAGACAAAATTGAAACAACATTGGCAAACTGCATTCAGCAAATATATGCACAAATATATGTAGCAAATATCATAAATTACAAAGATCAACCAGTGATTAATGTGTATGCCATCTGCAAGCCAGTTCTTATCACCCATCCTCAGAGCCCAACCTTTCTAATGCTCTCCTGGCTGAATGGAACAAATCCTGCATCGATGTTCCAATGTCTATTTATAAGCCTTGAAAAGTGAAGGCAGTACGGAAACAAAGTGGGAACAACTCTATATTAATGCCCACAATTTTGGAATGAGAGGTTCAACATGCAGATGCTGTTTACTGAGGGGTGTTCACAATACTTTTGACCATAGTGCGGACCTTGTTATACTGTTGGGAAAATGGATAAACTGGATTTTGTGCTTGCCATTATCAAATAATATATATTACTGCTATACTCTTCTGACATGAGACCTTTTTTGCTAATCGGAGATGACTATTACCTTGATATACTGGGTCAAGGAATCCACCAGGGCTAGGGTAGTCTGAGAGAGGAAGGTGTTTGTGCTGTCTGTGACCAGTGACGAGGCCCGACGGATTAGCGACTCGTGAGACAGGCCTTCTTGTTTCTACAAAGACAGCAATAGATACATACAGGATAATACGTTTAGCAACTGTGTTTGGTTTAAGAACATTAAGCAAATGTTGACTTATGGGCATTACGTACCAAGGCGAATGGCACCGCGCACAGACCACCGGAAGCAGCAGTTAGGGAGAACCAGTTCTTCCTTATTGCAGTGGGTAATTTGATAACTCGTCGGGGTATCAAGGAAACGCTGACTTTAATCAAATTCAAAGCGCAGTTTCTAGGAGGAATTGAGAAAGTGGTAGAGTGACACTTATGGTAAACTGCGGAAATGTTTTAATAAGAGTATGTAAAGCCGACTACAGTCACATTTAACATTATAAAAAAACATCGATTTGGAAACCCCCGTGTTGCACTAGTGCTACGTTACACTACCCGTATGTCCTACTACTAACCAGCTAGGTATGATATTGTCCTCGATAAAGATCACATTCTGTCTCCTGTAACGCCGCACTTTTCTGGTGTCGATTAGATGAGTAAAACATTTCACTGTCGCTGTATATCAAGGAACTACAAATGTATTTTTAAAGACATGTAGCTGTATATCTTACCTCAAACCAACACAAACAATCCCTGTTCTGAACGCCGCCATATTGGTCTGTCTCTGGGTGACTTGGTGCGGAAGTTGGTCCAACCGTTCTTAATGTTCCCCAAAAGGTCGCACTCAAACTATTCATATACTGCAAACACCATGAACAGTATGACCACAACTTCACTTTATCCGTTTTTTTAATGTTTTCTATATTTATTCAGTTAATTTTACAGTAGCTTATTGGTTGACACTAGGAAGGAATTATGGCATGTTTAAAACACAAATTAACAAGGCTATATCTAAGTACCAACAAAAGTATTGTTTCAACCTTTTTGTAAAACGTAAAAAAGCACGTAAAAGAGATGTTGTTGTCTCTTATAGTGACTAAGGCAACACAAGACAAATATCTCCTTAAAGAAATGTTGACAAATTCATACTAGTAAAAAAAGAAAAATATGCCAGAGCCTTGTTTTTCTTATGTTGTCCTGCCCTGTGTGTGTTACATTCACCCTAAGGACTCATCACTTAGTCCCAAGGATATGCTGCAGTTAGTGCAATCGCATGTTATGTTGTGAATTATTGATGAACCTTAATGATGTGTTTTTGTGTCATCATCAAGGATGATAATCAAATGGTTCATTGTAATATGGGCCTAGTATAGGTATATTCTTCTAATACACAGGCCTATCAGACATATATTTTACAGTGAGATTCGATTTGACTAATGAATCACAAGTTTTTTAAGACTAGAGTAAATGCTTAATAATTTTACTACATTAGTGACGTGGCTGATGTAGTAATTGTGGTTTGTTCGGGTTAGGGATAAAATAAGCTTGGGAAAACAGAAATAAACGAATCTTAACAATTTAAAACCAATATTCAAGACTCGTCAAGCATGTCCATATAGTGTAGTTCATACTGCATCAACCAATCAAATTTGTCAATGAAGGGGGTTGTCTGACCTCACTCTGCGTTGTTCTGTGATTGGTGACTTGGTCAACACACATGGGTGTCATGAGACAAGAGTGTCTGATATTATGAGGAGGATGAATAATCCTTCAGACAACTGTCTCCTACCGTTCCACCTCAACTTCAGAAACACAGAAAAAGCATGAGCCTCTGAATCATTGTGAGTATGTCTTTCCACAAAACTAGGATTCAATTATTACTTCCATTCTCATAAGTGAACTCTTATTGAACTGTTATTACTTGTAGTACTTACCTGTGTGTCATATCTTTACAGATTCTTTTTCAGAGAGATCATGAGTAATACAACGGGATGGAACCAACAGTTGAATGAGCTGCAGGTGAAAGCGGTCCTGTCCATGGCACCTTGCTTCCTTTTTCTTTATGTCAACCTGGTCATGCTTTTCACATTACTGAACAAGTCTGTCTTTCAGATCCCCCGTTACATGCTGTTTGGTCACTTGCTCCTGTCAGATTCTCTCCAACTTGTGTTTTGTATGGTGATGTACATGCTAGCAGCTACTCGGCTATCCATTAATAATTATGTTTGTTTGATCCTTTGTGTTTGGACGGGAACGAATGCACTTACTTCACCTCTCAACCTGGCAGTTATGTCACTGGAGCGGTATATAGCCATTTGCTTCCCACTCAGGTACCCTCAGATTGCCACCATCAGACGGACTGAGGTGACCATTGCTGTGGTATGGATGATAGGCTCTATTCATTACCTAACTGAACTCTTTGTTATGGTTAGTTATAAGATCCCATCTTTACAAATGCAGGTGTTCTGCACAAGATACACTCTCTTACAAGGGGAGGTTTACGTCACTTTAAACAAAGCCTTTACGAGTGTTTACTTTGTGATGGTCGGCATTGTCATTATCTACACGTACATAGCTATCATGATAGCTGCCAAGTCTGCTTCCTCAAACAAAACGAATGCCAATAAAGCCCTTCAGACTATACTGCTTCACATGATTCAGCTGGGCTTGTGTCTCACCTCCACACTCTTTAATATAATCAACATAATGGTGCGCTGGACTTTAGAACCACAAATAGTTATACAGATCCAGTATGTTTTGTTTTTAGGCCTCATAATCTTTCCCAAGTGTCTGAGTCCTCTCATATATGGCCTCAGAGACAAGGTTTTCAGGGACGTCTTTAAATACTATTTATTCTTTGGCACTAAAAACAAAGTGAGGACAGCTGCCATGGGACTGCAGTGAACACAAATAAATTGTACACATTGTCAGTGGTTTTGAAGTTCTGTGCAGTTTTCAGGGATTTAGACATGAAACTATACATGTTTTGTTTTATGTCAAAGGAATACATGTTTAATGTTGTAATTGACCATTGTTTTGGAGTGACAGAATTGGTTTGCATAATTTGTTGACACAGAACTTTCGCAGTTTTACTTACCTTTCCTGCAGAATGAGGTGCAGCAGCATCAACTTAAAGGATCGATTTGATATACTTTTCCAAACCCTTCCTGGTCGATACACACAATATTTATGTATGTTGACTTTACACTTTTAATATTTAATATGAATCTATGTACATATGCTTGAAGTAAAATGCTCAATGTATGAAATGAAACATCAAGAACATTTTGTGTTTGTCATGTTTAAAAATGCTTAATACACAAACTCAGTGATTTTAGGGGTGGGGTACATGAAACGGAAAGAGATGTAATTATTTTAGAGAGGATTTTAATCGTAGAAGGGGCCTTATGGTTTGTACTTTACAAAAGAAGTCTGACTGAAAATGTTTGAGAAGCATTGCACTTAATTACCCACAAATGTTATATTTTATGGTGGATTGGAACACAAATCAAACACTGGTACAGTGCCATGTAAGGGTATTGTGGAGTCCATTTGAAGCCCCAACCGATGACTAGTATCTCTGCAGCAGCAGCAGCAGCCATCCAGGTTTAGCAATGAGTAAAAGCACCACCCCCTCTTCTGAGAGTCTACTGGCTCCCCAGTAAACACAATAGCTTGTGACACTCAAAGCGTAAATATTGAATGAGAGTTTTAATGATGGCAAAACAAAGTTCAACAATCCCATTAAATATTAATCCATTGTTTATGTGGAAGCGAGGGACATGGTCAAAAGGGACATTTCTCAGCCCCGTGCTGTTCCATCCTTTCATAGCAGTAGCACATGTAAACACACACGCATGTAAACACACACGCATACAGCAGAAACAAAGACCTGATGCAATACACCCCTTACAGTCATGTCAGAATTAAGCGACTCTGTCTTATGTGTAATGCAGTAAACATAGGTTCCTATAGGAATGATTCAAGGTCCAAGGACAGTCCCTCCACTTGTTAAAGAGCATGTTAAAAGAAGATCTACTTCAACCCTCTCATCAAATCAAACCAGCCTCAAAGCCAACAATATACTTAGAACCCTTACTGCAGCCTGGGTTAGGAGTTGTGTTGTGCACCTAAGCAGGTGAAGAGTTACAAATGCACAGTTCAAAAGACTGAAACATGTCAACTGTATTGCATCAGGCACCAGTTATTGTTTTGGTGCCGTGAGAGGATTGAGCCGTGGCAGCTGTTAAATTCAGGGAGCTGATCAGAGGCACTTCCTCTCCCCCCTGTCTCCTCCTTAACTAAATCTCTGATTATGCAATAACAGGTCTATCACAAAGTGTCTGCAACAGTAGTCCAGGCTAGAGTATGTACTAGTTTAGCACATTATTGTCCTATAGTAGCACATAGTAAAATGCACATGAAGGAGCAAAGAAGGAATATAGATTAAGGTTTACTAATACCTGTACCTGTTATTGAGAGGAGATTGTGTCTCATGCATGACAGAACATCAAATAAACATGACAACTTTGACCTTCATTCCTTTTTAATCTTCATTCTTAAAAGCCAACAATGTTTAACACGGCACAACATGATGCAATCACCCAAAGTAGGACACAAAACAGGCAAGGCATCACAAGAAAAGAAAAAAGATTTGAAAAGGATAAGTGAAATCATGTTTCAACTTAATAAACAAAACAAAAACTATCAAAAGGCAAAGCCATATGTGGCACAAGCTCATGTACAGTAATAATAACAATAATAATAACATTATAAAAACTCAATATTTGAAGAACTGTCAGTGAATGTTTTGCAGCTGTATAGTCCTGTTTGTTTAATACAGATCTATTTTCGAGTTGATAGGCAAAATATGTCCATGAATCTCCACACAATGCCTCCATGACTGCTAGAAGACCATAGTCAAACTGGGACTTGTCTGAAATGATGCAAAACAAAAAAATCCCTGTTAAATACACTTCATTTTTGGTGATCCGCCTGCAGTCTTATTTTGGTCCAGAGTACAAGTAAATACAATGTATCATTGTAAATACATGGTTTGGAGATCATCGTCGATCATTACAAAATGTCTTACCACAGGAACCCTTCCTGGAACTCAGTGAACTTATGGCGGACCATGAACGTGGCTAGAGCATCTGCTACCTGAGAGAATGGGGCAAAACACAACGCCTCGTCAAAATCAAGAACCACGGCACACTGCAGCAACGCAAGATACAAGGGAGCACAAAGTGGGTGTCGGCGTTGAGCCACAACTCACTTTTTCCGGGGCGTCTTCGTGGACAGCATGGCCACACTGAGGAAGAACCTGCATTTGGAACTTCCCTGCAATCAAAAGTGGAGAGCGTATGTGAGTCATGACATACATACACACGTTTCAACACAACAACCTACTAAAGGTAAACCCACAAGAGTATTACTTGTGAGGCCTCACCTTGCATCTGTCCAATTGTGAGATCTTTATCAAGCCTGTCCACTCCTGTAGTGGGGAGGAACATGTAATACAACAGTTAGAGATGCCATTTTGGATTGCTGGGTTTAATGTCAGGATCATAAAAATAAATCAAGGGAAAGCTACCGTCCCTTACATAACCCCTGAATACACTGGGTACAAAACAATTGGCATGTAGAGGATCTCACCTGCTAGCAGCAGTAATTTAGGCACAGGGCATGTGAGAAAGAGGACAGACAGGCCCTTGAACCATCCCTCCCAGTATTTCTCTGTCTTTGATAGGTCCACTCGCCAAGTAAAGAGGCTCTCCTTCACCTGGACAGAAGGGCATGCCACCTAAGAATACATGTCAAAACCCCCTGCAGACATGTAGGGGTTTATGTCAAATGCCCCCTTACCTCCTGGTCATCTTCCTTCTTTCTTTTATGGTGCGATTCTCCTCCCTCTTCCCCCTCCTCCTCTTCATCCTCTTCAATAATGCCTTCACCGATGCTCTTAGAGACACCAGGGCTACTTAGGGGTTCGTCACATCTGCACAGACCAGGAACGACATGCTAAAGACCACCAGTAAAAAAACTCTACTTTCAGGTTCCCCTGAAGGTCCAAAACATACTTTTTCACCTGGCCTCCCATGGACACCCGGGCTGACTCGACGTTTCTGATCTGTCCACTCTTCACGCTGAAGGAGAAAGGACCAACACAGATGATTGACACGACTGGAATTTTGCTTGTACAACGTTGCTACAACATGCACCTCAACAATTCTACATGGTAATTCCAGTTTATCAGGCTCAGGGCTTTACCTCCACTCTATGGCATTTTCAACGGATTTAAAGGTCTTTGGTCGACTCCTGAGGAAATTCTGCATACTGTTCAAGGCATCCATGGCTGTGCCTAAAAACACCAAGATGTACACAAAGTAATGACAACCATCAATTCATAGTAGTACCAACCATCATCATAAAAACACCAAATATCAGCACATTTCCATGTGGAGCAGAATATAATTTTGTAATTAAATAAGTAAAGTGCAAAAAGACCCACCTTCTACAACATCGATGACGCATAGGCCAAGTAACGATGGCAAATGATTGGCTGCTGCAGTATGAACTGCTATTGCTCCACCCATGCTATGTCCAATCATCATGATGGGAGGTGGGTTCTCACCATAAAGAATTTCCACCACTTTGCCAATATCTCTAGCAGAGAGATAGAAAAGACCAAATTAGCACGTACCATATTCTAGAACACTTTTTACCCACACAGCAATCTTACCTAGCAGTGGCCATTTGACAGGACTACCACTCAGACATCACAGCTGAGATTCAAGGTGATGTTAGTCTCTCACTAATGGCACCATTCTTTTCAGCTCGCATCAAACCCCACTTCCTGGTGTCAGTGGGAGGCGGCTTCAGCAGCTCTCCTGACTCAGTCCTCCTCCCGTCTCAACTCTCTCCACCAGCGCTTCACTACCTACAACCCATCTCTCTCTTCACTGCGGGACATCCACTATACCCTTATAGGCCTACCTGGGTAACGCTCAATCAAAGATTTTAAATATATGCATTTAGAAGATGTTTTATCCAAAGCCATGTACAGTACAAAAAGTGCAGTAAGATAATCAAGGAAAAGAAGTGCAGTTTTAACAGTAGTGGTTAGTTCAGGGAACAGTCTGTTTACAAGTCCTACATCAATATAAGACTCATGGGTCATTCATTCTGACTATCATCCACATACACATATTGCACCCAATAGCACATCAGACAATAACTAGACTCACTTGGCCATAGTTTCCGCTGAAAGGTCATCGGGATTCTTTACTTTGGTGTCACCTGTATGTGTCACAGATAACACACATGTATTTGTATTGCTTCCAAGACTGAGGTCACAAAACGGAATGTAACATCCTTGGGATAATTAGGCGCTTACCGTGGCCCCTGAGGTCCATAGCCACCACTCTGCAATGAATCCTGCTGCAAATCACCGCCTAACACGAACACACACAGACACGCACGGACGCACAAGCACATACACACGGACCAACAGAAGGCCATTTTTAAGGTATTTGCGCGCATGTGTGTTTTTGAATGCCTGTGCTCAACTTCAAGACGACCTGGCAATGCATCCAAAGCAGTGTGGCTATGCTGAATGTTGTCTGAGCCTGCCTGCTGAAGGAGACTCACGGTGAACACAGCCCAGGAGAGGGCAGAGTGGCCTCCTCCGTGGAGCAGGAGCAGCACTGGGCCGTGGGAGCCACTGCAGTAGATTCTGAATGTGTGCAGGGAAGTCAAGGAATTGACAATGCCTTTTTCTGAGCCAGTGGCACTCTGCGATAGCATTTTGCACGGTCGACAACATTCTAAACGGAAGATGTAATGCGTATACAAAACCTGTTGTTTCTAGTTATCCTGTTGATACCAGCATTTGCTGTGTCACTTGTGTTTTTTACTGTGAGGTATAAGGATGCGTGTAAAGATGTGTTTCGCGAAAAGGCGTCAAGGATATGTCTTTGCTGCTATTGTTGTCCACCTCCACGTCTTCCAGTGTTTCAAAATATTGACTCCAAGGGAGAGAGGTGAAGTCTCGCTTTCGTCCAGGCCTGCAAGGTTGTGAAAGATGACGGTGATGAATGACTAGTCCAAAACCATCTATTGATAGCAAAAAAAAGTCAGAGCATACAATATTCATGTATTTTTACGTTGCTGACACTTTTATCCAAAAGTGATCAGGTGATTTGTCTGCATTCACATGGTCTGCATTCAAATCCTCTACCACTGAGCTGTAACCAACAACATCGATGTTGTTGTTGGCTTGTTAAAATAACTATACTCTTTAGTCAACACAAAAAAAGGAATACAAAATCGAGAAAACTGTATTCGTGACTATGATTGAGTGGGCGTGGATATTGATGCTTAGTTACTGCTGAAGAGGGGGGGGGGTCCTGTAGCTAATGACGTTTTACACCCACTGACCTGACCAAATAGCAGGAGTTCTCCCGGTGCTAAAAGCTATGTACTCTACGCAGACGACACTTCACCCCCTGAAGTCTGCGTACAGTCCTACTGTTTTATCACACTCAGAAGAAGGCCTGATTAATTTGTGAACCAGCGAAAGTGATCCGCTCGCTCACTTTGTAATGCTTAACTTAGTCGACTTAGCAGCTAAACAGCAAAAGCTAGCTAGGTAGCCCAAGCTTGTCGCCACATCTCTTGCCACCAAATAACTGAAATAATACAGTCAGTTAGGGGAAGTCTGATGATGATAGCAAAGCTAAAAACTAGCTATCAAACTACGCAGTGCGCACTAGCTATCAGCAATAATAACAACTACAGTAAACTCACCCCATTCTCATTTTGGACCCCGACTGCAAACCCCCTGGCATGGGAGGTCTGGAACCCAACAAATTCAAATGCAACTGTTTTTCCATGCCTTCAAAACAATAGGCCAAGGCTGTTCTCTTTCTCAGATGTTTCTCTAAGTTCGCAGCATACGATTTTGATTATCTCTAGCGGCCTTAAAAATAAAAGCAGTAATTTTGCCACAAATTTGGTCTCTCACTCTACTCAAGCTGTCAGTGACACTGCCGTGTCTCCTCCCACAATATAAACGCGTTTCGCGTTGGATCATGGGATAGGTATGCAGTCTGTACTGACTTCTAGCTTTAAAAAGATAGACTATAAACTCTTACTAAACTACAGGTCCCAAGAAAAAGTCCCTACATGCAAAAAAATCCACAACACAAGCAAAAGATTACGTCACCTTTTACCGTGTATGAAGGGTACAAACATGATTCATTTCAAAACACACAAATTGCAATAGCTTTTTTAGCGTCGTTCCTGACTGTGAGTCCTAAAGTGTACCCAAGTAGCCTATGCCTGCTTTCTTTACCTTCTTTAAATACATTTAAAGACATGTATGTGCAATGAAAGATTTGTGGTGATTTTTTTTCCGTGACTGTTTCCCCTAATCTGAAACCATAGTTTGAAACCCTTCCCCCTTGAAGTTTAAGGTTTAGTCTGCAGTGACATCACTTGGCAGTTTCCGGTACTACAGTATTGAGTCCCAAGAACATGTCCTCCAGTTTTTTTAAAGTTTATTTTAACCAAAAGCAGCATTTACTGTATAATAACAGGCACCACATGCAGGATAGTCTGGCCAGATGCAGCTCTTCTCTGAGCCTGACCCCTCCACAGGGCCTGGTACCACCAGCAGCTCAGCACCTCAGCCAGCATCTCTGCCAGGACTATGGTCTGGACTCCAGCACAGCCTACGGCATCGCGGTACACTATCTCAATGGGTTGTGTACTGAATTACGGTTATAATAGTTGTGTGTTTACATAAACATTTGTGTCGGAAAACTGTGTTGGATGCAATATGTTTCAGATAAAATGATGTCTCTAATGGTGCATGTCTGGGAGGGTCTCAGCATGTTCCTGTTTACAGTTCCTGTTCCCCTTAGGTGAAACACAGGTTAAAAACAAAAAACAAATACTAATTAGAGGTGCAATTTGATTGACTTGAAAAGTGTTTTAAGTGAAATAGTTCCCTACTCAGTACCTCTTTTCACTTTAGTTTATAACAAAGTGTTGTTTCTTATTTCATGTCAGTTCATGAAAATACTTTTCCATAGCTAGTATAATCTCAGTTTCAGTTGTTAATTATAACCATGACTCTGTATTTATCACTGACCATACTTCCTGTTTCTTCAACGCTTTCTTCTGAGGAATACAACAGTTTTGCATCCGCTTTACAGAAATCGGTTTTATTGGAGAAGATACTCGAAGATCTGTTCTAAAATCAGAGGTAGGGACACACAGACAAATATATTTTATAATGTGATATGATTAATCGAAAAGCAACACATGTATTGATGTAAAGCATTGAAAATGTTGTGTTTGTGAGTGGTTTTGTATGTGAAAATAAGCTACTGAAGCGTGGTCCTCTGACTTGCACTGATATACTACGCACTTGGATGTTCTTAGAGCTGATCATGTTGGGAGAAGACTTCATCAGAGGTCTCAGATACAGTGAAGCGGACTGGGAGTCCAGGAACGTAAAGGTCAGGGGAAGTCCAGAATGTCCTCTACCACGAATCAAAGTAATCGATAAAATAATGACAGGTGAGTGTTGTGAGTTTATTTAACACAATACTTGTGCAGATCTTTATGGGGTCTATAAGCGGATTACAGAACATTTGCACAACATTTATTTATCAAATCAAATTTATTTAGCAAAAATGCTGATATTTCCGCAGCAAACTCAGAAGTCTGTGTGCAGTTTGTTCCTGGAGTGACTCCTCTAACCAATGAGGCCGTCCCCATCCCCAAAAGCCAGAAGCAGAAGAATGATCAGGATCTAGAACTTTATCGCTCTTGTTTCTGCACATCCTTCTGCAAAGACTACCCGGATGTGCAGCTCAGAGGAGACCATGTAGGCGACTGGAGCTTACTCAGTCTCCCCAAGCAGGGCAGCATATTTCAGGGACACCTGCTACAGCCCCAGTACCTGGATACGACCCTGGGGCCTGTGGAGCCTGGGCTAAGAGCTGAGGCTATGCAGCCTCTGCATGATGAGGGTTACCTGGTCATGGACGGAAGCATATCTTTGAATATGGAGCCTCTGTCTAACTCCATGCTGAATAGTTACCTGGAGAGTAAGCTCGTAGAGGTGTACAGGCAGCACATGCAGGATAGTCTGGCCAGGTGCAGCTCTTCTCTGAGCCTGACCCCTCCACAGGGCCTGGTACCACCAGCAGCTCAGCACCTCAGCCAGCATCTCTGCCAGGACTACGGTCTGGACTCCAGCACAGCCTACGGCATCGCGGTACACTATCTCAGCACATGTACAGTGACCAGCTCCCATTTCAGCTCGCCAGACCTGCGTATCTCCCAGCCTGATCAGAGAATCTGACGAGGAGATGTGTTCTGAGGACCTCTGCCCCTGCTTCACCGTGCACCATTCATTTGAATTTGTCCCATGTCTATTTGTGTAATTGACAGTAGCGGCTGGTGATTTTTTTTAGGGGGGGGGCGCAGTTGGGCGGCGCGAGGGGGTTGGTCGTTACACAGAACTTTTTTTTTAACATTAAATATATATGTATTAGCTATGTTGGATGCTGTCGTCCTCTCCTACTATTTCTTCAATGCCTAACGAATCTATCTCTTGACCCTGTATGTATGTTTGAGCAGCACTGGTTGAAGCCTGAAATAATTGTAAACAATGTTTGCATATATGCAGGTAGCAACGCTAGTGCTAAATAACTATTTTGCTTGTAGGCTAGTAGGGCTCATGATACAGCTCACCAAAAGAACGATGGGGAAGCCACTTGTCTAGCAGATTAAGACATGTTCGTAGGTACCTAGCGAAAAGTAGCCTCGACTTTCCTAGACTTAGCTACGATACTAATGCTGAAGGGTCGCTGATATCGCATAGCGTCGTTGCTAACGTGTGATGTTGTGACTGTGTGTGTAACACTGAATTACTCACTGAACAACCAGCTAACCAGCTCTGGTTACTTAGCATACAGGTTTGAGGAGAAGCTACGGGTGTACGTCCCGTAGGCCTACAGCCCATCATCCTTTGCTAGCTATGTTGCTCTCGTAGATACGTGATAATTATATGGGATGTGGGGGAATGATAAGGGGAGTGAAGGTCTCTGATTCGACGAATCAGATGTCAATATAAGTAAGAAACGATTTCATTGGCCAGGGGCGCCCCGGCATCGCCTCTTTTTTCCGCCAATGAGAAGCCGTTCTTCTCAAATGTATGAAAAAAGAATGAGAGCTCCCATTGACTTCCATTTGGCCGGCGCCCCTCCAGGGGGGAGTGGCTTATCTCAGTGATAACGAATGGCAATATATTATATTTGGTCACATTTAAGTGGTTGTTGACAGGGACTTACGGTCTCCCACACACATTTAACGCATTAACACAGTACATTTCTTATTTAAATAGTTTGGTATATCATATTTTTGAACGTTTTTTCTTTTCTTTTTTTACGAAAAATTCTAGGAGGGGCGGCGCCCTTGCGCCCTCTATGGACGCACCGCCACTGGTAATTGAGCTATGAAAGCCGTGAAGGATTTAAGTATTCTAGTGTTTGAACTTAGTCCTGAGTTTCCAGAGATAGTGTTTTGTACAGCGAGAGTCATTATAATAACCAAGTAGAAGTAAGAAGGTATCTCTTTGACTTTGATATTTTGTCCATGTGCTTCAGTGTGAGAGTCAACTGTTAGACACTGCTATTGTCTCTGCTTCTTCTTCTTCTGTTATGGAAAAACGAATCCACCAGGTGGCGATGTAACTTTGTTTGGATGCTGAGGAAGTGCATCCGAAGAATGTCACACCAAAGAGAACAAACTGTTCTCAGCTGAAAGAGGTCTGTTGTTGATGATAAAAGGGAGATTGCAATAGCGTTTGTAATATATTGAACATGGTAATAAAGATTAGATATGTTGTTGTTCTGTTTTACTCCAATGTATTAAAGACCAGAAAAGCAGATGAAGTAGATTTTAAACTTCTAAACAGAACATAACTTTTAAACAGAACATTTAAAGTGAAACTGAATTCCCGCTGATTTGACAGTAGAGATGAGCAGCTACATGAACACACACATTTAGCCAGCTTTGCAATTTGGCTATTTGTACAAATGTCCAAACAATCTTTCATTTCAGCAATATTCAACTTTAAAGATTAGATTTTTTGTGAGTTTTACACAAAAGTCTGACAGACATTTGCTTTCCCCGTTGT
Source organism: Mallotus villosus (assembly GCA_903064625.1). Lineage (NCBI taxonomy): Eukaryota > Metazoa > Chordata > Actinopteri > Osmeriformes > Salangidae > Mallotus > Mallotus villosus. The sequence goes on from CAEFZP010004787.1 coordinate 249,573, forward strand.
GTCTTCTTACTATATGTATCCAACAATACATGTTGTGCAAGTAGATTTGAGCTGACAAATATTTGCAACATGCTGAGTCACTGCACATCTGGAATCACAAAGGAACATTGGTACACCATTTTGGCAAACTCAAATAACCTTATACAATGTACTTCGTCCATTCATTTCACGATACCCCAAATCCTCCCCTTCCACACCCCCAACACTACCCACTGAGGAGAGACTTAGAGCTGTTCTATTTTTTGCCTCCCACTTCATCCTTCCCTCGTCTAAAATGTATTCCAGATTGTGTTAGTGTGTGTCTGTATGGACTACCAGTACGGACACGGGCAGTGTCTCTGTTAATACTGTGCCACTGGAGTCTTGTGTGGCTCACACTAGTAAATCCATACAAGGACATGTGACATCTCCCCACACTGGTAATCCCTTTATTAGAAACAGGAGACTCCACTGTAGACAACCTATGGCCCCTGTAGTTTGTTTGAGTGCAACTACCCTAACGACTCCAACAAATGTTCCAGAACAGCATGTTCTACATTGTTCTTTCGATATCAGTTCGTTCTACTAACTTCTCCTAACTCTGGAAAATAACCGATTATGCATATAATGTTGACAAACTTCAGTGGTTTTTCTCAAAAAGATGGCAGTGGAGGACTCTCATTCTCATTTATTCATTCTGTTCCCATTTTGATTGTACATTTTAGAAGGTTACTGCATCTCTTAACCAATCGCCACACACATGCTTTGAAACATAAGGATTATTTCATTTCTAATACATAATACAGTATTTTAATGTTGTTGCTTTGTTGAGACACTATGTGATTTCAGCTGTTTGACCCAACAGAGACAGGAGTGAATAGACCTACTTGCATAAAAGTCAGACAGGCGGGATTCTCGCGTGGTCAACGCTTTCCCAGGATTGGCATCTTGCTGGCATTTGGCAGAGTGCCTCTGACCCAGGGTGGTGCCAAGCAAGCCTGTGCCAAGCAAGAATCCAAATTGAGCACAGAATCACCTACTATTTTCAGTGATTTATTGGAATTCACACTCTCCTCGTCAATGCTGTCAGGTCATGAATGAAAGATTTCCAGTGTGACCGAACTGTCGTATCTCTGACAATGGGAATCCTCCAGGTCATGATACAGTTCACATGACTGTTTATTGTCATAGATTAACCAGGTTCATTCAACTTAATGTCACTGTTCTTGTTATATCCTCCTTTCCTTTCAGAGAAAACAAGTCAATCTGGTGTTCCTAAATGTGCAGCATCAAGATCTGTCAGGGCAGCTTGTGTGTTTCTGGTGCCCCACACTCTGACCACCTTCAACTGACCAATCAGTAAAGACTGACGGCTAATGGGCGTGGCAAGCACCACAGCACCCGGCACAATTTGGGGTTTGGACAGGGGGCAGCTTACCCTATTTAGTACACTGGCAGGGCACGAAGGCCGGGGGGGGGCTGGAAGGGGGCTGGGAGGGGGCTGGGAGGGCTGTTTATTCAGGCAGGTGCAGCTCAGTGTCGTGACTCCACAGAAAGCACACACCGTCTGACGTACTTCAGCAACATTGTCCAGGGAAAATACTTTGGCCACAGCAATAACATGTCCTCTCAAGTCCTGCCTATCCTCTAACGCTGTTGAAAATCCTTTGTCCTTACTGGGTCAAGCTTGTCTTGTGTTGTTCGAATGACAGACTCTTCTTTGTCTAACAAATGTGTCGATTTGCTGTCCCACAAACACCTCAGCTAAGACAGGATAACAAAGAGGTATGATCAATTCCAGAAACTGGCCATTTTAGTCAACAATTTCACTTGAAATGATTGTAATTCAATTATATGGATGGGCATAAGTTTTACTGAGATGTAATTAAACCAATTAAGTTATTTACAAAGTTTATAGATACTGAAATTGTTGCACATTCTCACCATCAATATTGCAAAACGGACTTTCTGTTGTCTTGCTCATAGTGAAGTACTACAGAAGTCTGTGTCTGCCCACATTTGCGTTTGAACTGTCATGTCCTGAAACAGCAGCCCAGCTATTCAATGTTCCTGCGAGCTCATTGCTCACCATTCCAGTAAACACACTTGAGGAATGACAAAGTGCCCTGCTCAATATTACAGCACAGGTCAGAAGGAAATGAAGAACAAGCACACACGTAGGGCCATCCACATACTGTATCTCAGTTTTCCATCGGGTCAGTCTGCTCTATTAACCTCATAGGGATGTACTGACCGATGTATTTATAGTGCCAGAGTGTCTATTTGACTGCACTCAGCCAGAGCACATGGCAGTTGGGGTGTCTGTGTGAGCGTGCCTTACCCAGGTTAGGTTTCCTTTTGGGAGGGTGAGACCAGGATGGGTGGGGCTGAAAGAAGTGGTTGTTTACCGGAGGGAGAGACACACTGTGTATAAAGGTTATAGATCGAGGAAACTGGTTTTAGCTGGAGGTGAGACCAGCAGGTGGGATCAGCAGTGTTCCTAGTTCCTTCGTCAGTAAACGTGTCACAGTGTGTCATATCTACTATCTTGCCTGTGGCTACTGCCAGTGAATACCATACCTATGGAACATTGAGTTCCATACTGTAGCGGAATTTCTACGATTCTTATAGATTTTCTGTGGATATATTTTAAAGAGACAAAGCATACAACTGATGATGACTGAGTTTAGTATTTCATGTTATTATCAGTTTATCAAAGGCCAGATAACTGGTATTTCAATATCTGAAGTATGCTGCAGAGCATCCACTGGCTACAGGCCAAATCTACTGGACAGGTAAGACTGGAGTAATGGCTTAGCTAGGGTTGAGCTGTGCAGTAGTAATGGAAGGGTAGGAGGTCAACTGAACAACACGACTGCAGCTGAAAGGACCAGAGGACAGTATTTGCTTCAGCTCCTTCTGCTTCAGCCAGATGCTGAGTCGGCTGATAGATTACATACAGATGCCCTGCTAATCAACCCACCTCCCCCCAAGGCATGGATTGGCTGAGAGGCATGGCGGTTCCCTTTTTCAGAACGTTTCATAGGTTTATTGGGATGCGTGTGTGTGAGGTGTGCAGAATTGGGGAGGGGATGGTAGGGGGCTGAAGTGGCTAGGGTGAACCGTCTCATAACATTTTGTTAAAATGGTTCACAAGTCATCTGTAAACATCCGTGGACTGTTCTGACGCTAGATTGATGCAGGTTGAGGTGGCTCCAACACAAGCCAGGTAAAGGTAAACCTCATCACCCATGCATGGGACAGTGAGAAAAAAACCTTCACCTGACTAAACTGACAGCTGTTTCGATCAATAGTTCTTGGTTCATTGTAATTTGAGTTTTGGGGAAGTTACAGTAGACGATTATGTAAAAGCCATTCTAAAACATAACTCATAACCTCAGTCAGGGTTTAAAACTGAGCTGCTCTGAAGTTCAAGTTGTTAACATGTTTGATGTACATGGAATGGCACTTATGGAATCTAGACCAGCCCCTTCTTCTGATTGGCTATATACACAGACCAATAGGAGAATGACAAGGAAACTAGCAGTGTTCTTGTTGTGAATAAGGGATGTGATCATTTGCACTATCACGTCACATAATATTGAAAGTGATTTGTGGAAGTTGAAACGAAAACAAGAATGCAAGCAAGCAAAAAACAAGAACTTACATTCTTGTTGTGTAAATTCAGGTTGCAACACTGTTGAATGTAGTTAACATGCTAAATACTGTCTTTATGTTGCATAAATATAGTTTCATAAATATCGTTCATCAATCAAGTAATTATAGTTAAAACGATCTGTAGAACAATGAGATGAATGTCCCATATGATTAATTATACAATGTTTATCATATCAGATCACACCCCTCACACATGCTGAAAATATTGGCTGAAGTACAGCCAACCTTAAAGAATGAAACAAAATAATGTGTATTTCTAATCTATTATAAGAATGGACATTTCGTTTGACCTGATGTAGGGAAATACTGTTGTATTGCGCAGATCAACACGTTGCCTTAACGTAAACACGTAAACACCGGAGAAAAAGAACAGTCTTGACACGCTAGTGCATTATATGGCAAGAAGTAACTTGACAGCAGCGCGCAAGAGGCGTCTATAAATTGAGGAGCCCGTGGAGCGCTCCTCAGTCAGAGCGGAAAGTATATCTAATGCCTGAGGATCTAACTTTTTGCCATCATAAAACGGATTACATTTTGCGAAAAAGAGCCAAACAGGTAACTGCATTGAATTAAGTGATGAATGACGGATGGACTATTATTTCATTATACGTAAGACGTTACACAATATTTGATAGGGAAATATGAATGGTCATGTGTGCACTTAAAATAAATAGTATTTCAACTAAAATACTTTTAGATATCTAGAATGATGCACACCAGTAACTGAAATGGGGCAATGGTGAGAGTTAAAGTGTGGCTAGATAGTAATAGTATTATGAGTGTGTAACGTCAGTAATAGCCTACACTTTATAAGGTTGGACATAGTTCAACTCTCATTAAAGTAAAACATATTTTCACAGATAGTGGCATGCTCTGCTTGTCTAGGTGGATACATTCAAAAGGCATTCACATATAGTATACTAGTGGGAAAGACTTCTACTTGTTTTACTCACACAGGTAAAGAGGGAAGCTATTCTAAAGCTGTCATTATCATATAACTGGACCACGTTTTTTATTAGGAAGAACTTTATATTTGGACCCTTTGTAAAATACATGAGCTGTAGTCTAATACATGTCAATCCTATTGTTTTTTTATAGGTAACCACATTTGGTGTTCAGAGTGGGACAACTGCTTTTGCTCCACTGAGAGACTGAACTTGCCATTCTCCTGCTCTGATACAGCTATGGTGGGCATGAAACCTACAGACCTAGCACCAACAGCTGCAGTCAAATTCTTTGGTGCAGGCATGGCAGGATGCATTGCTGATCTGGTCACATTTCCTTTGGATACAGCTAAAGTCAGACTACAGGTGAGGGTCTTACTGCATGACTGGCTTTCTGGGCTTCCTAAGACTTTTATAACATTGACAGAGTTTGCCTGCTAGCCGTCAGCTTTGATCAGTACCATGTGTCTCATTACCCAGATTCAAGGAGAGTCGGTAGCGCAGGGTGTGGTGAAGTATCGGGGGGTGTTTGGCACCATCACCACCATGGTGCGCACTGAAGGGGCCAGGAGCCTCTACAACGGTCTGGTGGCCGGACTGCAGAGACAGATGAGCTTCGCCTCTGTCCGCATCGGCCTCTATGACTCAATGAAGCAGTTCTACAGCCGCGGCTCCGAGAGTGAGTTTGACACAGCCTCCTTTGTTTTATCATCATAGGTGTCTTGTCAAAATAACAATGCATGGTCAGCTGTTTACATTTTCTTTCATAAATACTTGTGCTGTGAATCCTTGACTAAAGATCCACACCTTTCTCCAGATGCTAGTATTGTTGCTCGGCTCGGGGCCGGCTGCACCACTGGAGCCATGGCTGTGGCGTTCGCTCAGCCCACCGATGTGGTCAAAGTACGGTTTCAGGCTGAGGTCCGCCTGGCCGACGGTTCGAGGAGGTACAATGGCACCATGGATGCCTACCGGACCATCGCCCGCGATGAAGGAGTGCGTGGCCTTTGGAAAGGTGAGTTAGCAGTTTCCCTTGTCATGTAGTATAAAAGTAGTATAAAAAGCTGAAATACAATTGGGACACTTTTCTCATGTTTATTTCCTGTTTCAGGTTGCATGCCTAACATCACACGCAATGCTATTGTGAACTGTACGGAGCTGGTAACCTATGACCTCATCAAGGAACTCATACTGAACTATGATGTAATGACAGGTGAGAAAATAACTCAATGAATGGTGACAGCACAGAATGCAATATTAAATCAACATGTCAAAACTTTGACGTGACTATCTTGTTTTTCAACAGATAACCTACCGTGTCACTTCACGGCCGCGTTCGGAGCGGGTTTCTGCACGACTATTGTGGCGTCCCCAGTAGATGTGGTCAAGACCCGGTACATGAATTCAGCTACAGGACAGTATAACAGCGCCATAAAGTGTGCGATCATCATGATGACCAAGGAGGGGCCCAAAGCCTTCTATAAAGGGTAGGCACAAGAGCCGCACATTTTGCATGAAATTCTCCAAAACGACTACATCTGTTAAGACAGAATTTAACAGCGTTTCTCTGTCTTCTCTCATCCAGATTCGTGCCTTCCTTCCTGCGACTAGGGTCCTGGAACATTGTGATGTTTGTGTCGTATGAGCAGATTAAGCGGGCTATGATGAGAGCACATCAATCATGGGAGTCACCATTCTGATCCACGGACTCAGTTTTAGCTCACGTTCCTATGTTTCTATCGGACAAAGCTGTGCCGGCATGGCTGAATAAGTTGTCTCACGAGGTTTACAATGCCTCCGGTAGTCCTGAAAGGCCTCCTTTAAAAATTCAGCAGTGGTCTTTGCCTAACCTGAGATGGAATGGATTATGGAGTACATAACGTGGAAATGCAAAGGGCCTCTGGGTGGTATGTACCACCTGACTGCAGTTTCAAGGACTGCACACAAGGATAGAGAGAAGTAGACAGATGAAGCCAGATCAGGTCTGGTCTGAACAAATGGCTCTTTTTAAAGTGTCAGAAAGTGTTTCTTATATTCTTCCATTTATTTCCAATGACTGTGTAAAAGCAATGTTTACGGGTATTTGTGCTGCTTTAATTTGGTAGCTTATCTTTTTATGTATATATATCTCTTTGTTTACATGAAATGTTCTCATTAAGATGAGAGCGCTTGGTGCATCACTGGTTGATCATCACAGGGCTGAAATCTATTTTATAATGCCTTACATTGTCTTTACCCAAAACAAATATTGTATATGCATAAAGCTGTAACTTTTCAACTCTGTTGTCATGTTTCTGTTAACAAAAAATGACTAAAATCAAACGAGAAGGAGTGTGTTGCTGATTTGTTTTAGGCCTAATGATTACCGGTGTGCTGGAGAGGTGGTCAGAGGTTACGGGTTCAATTGCATGTTCCTTCAGAGTTATTTGTTTCACCAGCTTCTACTATATCTTCTACTAAAACGGTACTTTTCAAAGATGGATCATCCCCAAAATCTTTGGCCCAAGGGCATCTGAACTATAGGGCACAGGCACCGTAATCCACAGTAGGCTACCATCTGCCGGCTAGTTGACCATGCTCAATAACCTTAACCTGAGATTTTTAATTGCTGGAATTTACACATAGGGACCTCAACTGATTTTACTATGTATTTGTATCTCGTCGGATATCCAAGCAAATTGTTCACATCAATAATCAACTTGGTGAAGACAATACCGGCATGTTCAGAGATGCGCCATACCACGGCACATTAGAATAATTCCATGCTGGAACTACACCACCGGATTCGTTTATACAATATAAACTGAAACCACAACCATTATTTGAGAATGTCAATGTATAATTACAAAAAGTACGGCGATCACAAGTGTCCCGGTGGCAAATGAGGAAGTGTTATTTACACAACCACGCGGCATGGTTTGCGAGAACAAACACAGCTGCTTTGTCATGACGTATCATGGTTTCCTGGGGGTATAAAACACAGCTGTTTCCTTTCCTCGCAACTGTAGTTTGCCAGCAGAAGTTTGACTCCAGGCAAGTGTAGTCCTAAAACAATCAGCATCGATACCGTCGACCGTAGTTATTGTGTAAAACCATTTCACGTTTTAATTGAAGGTAAGATTTAAACACGTATGTTTCTTCGCTGTAGCAAATGTGCGTAGGCTAATGTTTATGTTGACGTCTAACCAAACCTTTACTCTTGTTTTTCAGAATTTTTGATATGTTCTTTGGGTATACCGTTTTTGAAGCTTTTTCTATGGAAGAACCAGGCAAACAAATTATAGGTGAAAGTAATTTCGACCAGAGGGACACCTTTAGAGAATCCTGATCTCTTGACATCCGTCCTGGGTCGCCTTAATAAAGGTTCGTTTCAAGTGTTTTAAACTTTCAGTGGGAATTGTAACTCCAAATGTAAGCTACATCATTGTTTCGACACCAATCTGATAGACCTTTTAAAATTGGTTCACGTGCCTTTGTTCTACTATGGGCTCGTATTCAGTGTAGCTTGAATAGCCACCTGATAACAGCACTGCAAAAACAACCGGGTATAGTACTTCCTTTGTACTGTGCTCAGTCACTACTGACCTAGCAACAGGCAGATCCGCCAATGCAAAAGCGGGGGGTTGGGTGGATGTGGTGGTGGTGGTGGGGGTGGGGGGTGTCAATTGTTCACTTAAGCTACTTTTTACCACAATATCTTTTGCATGTACAGATGCTGTAGAGAATTGTACAAAATACATTGCAACATGTATTTTGATGTGATCTTTGTATTTAATAAACACTGCCTGACCACCCATTTTCTCTTCCCTGCAGTACTGGGCAGAGTTCCTTGTCTTGTTTTCACCTCTTGTCTTCGCATCACCTTCACACTTCACTGATCTAAAGAAAATGGTTGGATTCAGACCCGCTGATGTGCCTCCAACTGCAGCAGTCAAGTTTATAGGAGCTGGAACTGCGGCCTGCATTGCTGACCTGTTCACCTTTCCCTTGGACACAGCCAAAGTTCGACTCCAGGTATGGGCAATTCTATTAGCTGTTCAGAAGTGCTTAGCTTTTCAAATTTTAAATTGGATAAAATTGACATGTCAACACTGCCACCTAGTGGTTAGAAGTGGTACATCCACCAGCCACTTGCTTGGGTAGCTAAAGGCTTGACTCAAGTCTACCTGGTTGTCACATTAATAGCTGACGTGTTCCTTTTTGTTTCTCCTCTGCCTGACTTTCTCCCAAACGAGTAGAGTAAGCCCCTAGGATTCTGCGGATACTGGACCTTGCATCATGGCCACTGTTTCCTGGACCCCCCTGTCCAACTTATCCAGTGCCCCTCCCGAGTGTCTAAGTGTCTCCATGCTCCTTTTATCCTGCACAGATCCAGGGGGAGGCCAAAGGCACAGCTACGCTTGGTAATGGAACAGCAGTCAAGTATCGAGGCGTGTTTGGCACCATCACCACCATGGTGCGCACTGAAGGGGCCAGGAGCCTCTACAACGGGCTGGCGGCCGGACTGCAGAGACAGATGAGCTTCGCCTCTGTCCGCATCGGCCTCTACGACTCTGTCAAGCAGTTCTACACCAGAGGCTCAGACCGTAAGTGCATCGTACTCCGGCATCTCCCCCTCTTCAGCGGGATGTTTGCAGCTCGTCTGTTCACGTTCAACGCTTCCCCTTTGGTTCAGATGTGGGGATTGGCAGTCGCCTGCTGGCGGGGTGTACCACCGGTGCTATGGCAGTGGCTCTGGCCCAGCCTACAGACGTGGTGAAGGTGCGCTTCCAGGCCCAGACGAGCACTTCTGGGCCGGGCCGACGCTACCAGGGAACCATGGATGCCTACAAGACCATCGCAAAGGAGGAAGGCATTCGTGGCCTGTGGAGAGGTAATATTTGCTTCAAAAGGGGTGTGTGTCAATTCTTCAGTTTGTGCATTACTTATGTGTTTTATGTGTTCTATGTGTTCTGTCCACTTGCAGGTACGGGCCCTAACATTGCACGTAGCGCAATCGTGACCTGCACCGAGCTGGTGACGTATGACCTCATCAAAGACGCCCTGCTGAAATCGACACCTTTGACTGGTGAGTCACAGTTTGTCATGCAGTATGATACTGTTCAACTGCTTGATCTTTTCATTTGTCCTTATCAATATGCATTTACCCTACAGATAACCTACCCTGCCACTTCACATCAGCATTTGGTGCTGGTTTCTGCACTACTGTGATAGCCTCCCCTGTTGATGTAGTGAAGACAAGATATATGAACTCTGCCCTGGGCCAGTATAAAGGTGCCCTCAACTGTGCTTTTGCTATGGTAACCAAGGAGGGACCCCTTTCCTTCTATAAGGGGTAAGTCTGGAAACGCATGTTGAAATTGCATTGTCAAGTTTATGGAGAAAGGGTAGTATAGACCTAACTCAACATGGCTTTGTCATCCACACACTTTAGGTTCATGCCTTCTTTCCTCCGGCTGGGATCCTGGAACGTTGTGATGTTCGTGACATATGAGCAGCTGAAGCGTGCCATGATGGCCGGCCACCAGAACTGGTCTACTACTCTGTAGACCGGCCCACTGGCTAGATGCTGGGTTTACTTTCATTCCTTTTTATAACCAACTCTCCTATTTTGCACCACCTTCTCTTCCATTGACTGAAACGCTGGTCCTTTCTGTATTTTGAAGCTTCGTAACATTAAAATTAAATTTTTTAAAGTCCATTTTATTTATTTATTACGTCTCAAGGTCCACTCGCAGTGACTAGTTTTAGGTGTAAAGTCAAAGGGCGGCAATACAGGTTTGACTTCTTGCATCAGACAGCCAAGGCTTGCTTGATCAGGCGTTTCTTCTCGGCAGAAAGCTTCTGGGGGAATTCAGTGTCAAACTGGATGATGAGGCTTCCCCTCTGCGCAGGGTCCTGGGACAGAGGCATACCTTCTCCAGTCACCTCTTTGCTGTATTTTTGGCTGGGTAGAGGTGAACAACGTTAAACTTGTACCCTCAGCCCTGTTAACTATGTCTGTTGACTGGCTACAGCCAAGACAATTTGACCCTTTGTTACTATCAATCAAACTCTTGGGAGGCTACAATATTAACCATGACTGGAACATTAGAATGATCACTCACTGAACGATGTCGTTGATGGGGATGTTGAGAAGTCTGCCATCCAATGTCTCCACATCGATAGAAAAGCCAGTGAGAGCCTGAGGAGTTAAAGTAGATTTGTCATAGGTGGTGATGGGAGTAAAGAACAACATTCATATCGATTTGAGGTTCTTACCATTTCCAGAGAGATCTGAGCCGTATAAACGAGATCATTGTGCGCTCGTACAAACCGGGGATGATTTTTCTGACGCACGACAAACACAATGTCTGCAGGAATACTATTGGGTCCCTGTGTGGGGAAAGCCTGGTTTTAAAAGTTCACCTCTAGTTATTCACCATTATGAATATGCATCGCTTTCATCCCTAATTCCAACTTGGGGCAATTATGGTTACATTTCTGGAGGTCAGCTCATTACTTGGATAATGTTTGAAGGCGTATGGATTTCATGCAACACCATTTATAAGAATATTCCATATGAAATAGTATAGTGTATATGGATACTGGTAGGGATGTGTGAGCAAAAATGTGGTTAGCCTCTCACCTGATCACCCTCCTCTGGGAAAGTTATCCTTGTGCCTTCATCCCATCCAGGCTTTACAATAATTGTCAGTATTTTGTCTTTGATGCTAGATGTGTGCCCATCGTCATTCATGACCTGGGTAAAAAGTACTGCATGTATAATGTTGTTTTCTATAAGTGGACGTGCGAGAATGAAGCACGGTAGTCCTACGGCTCTTACCCTACGGGATATCTTGATCTTTTTGGTGCATCCAAAGAAGAGATCCTCAAGGGCCAAGTGAAGATCTCTTTCAATGGGGGAGTCTTGCGTTTTTACTCCTCTTCCTCGCAGGCCACCAAACCCGATGGAAACTTCATTCCCATCTTTTGTGTGGAAGTCTGAAATATTAAGCCATGCCATTACTATGGGTGTGATTGAACTGAAACAAGATACTTAAAGTGAATCTCTTTTGCTTACCTGCAAATGGATTGTCACCCCCAAAGAACTGTCTGAATACTTTATCAGGGTTCCCATGATAGACGTATCCAGAAGACCAAGCACCATTCTCTCCAAACTCAGGTGGGATACCACCTTTCAGACCTTCTTCCCCAAATTTGTCATACGTTGCCTTTTTTCGAGCTGCAATAGGCTATTATTAATATTATTATAGGGACCACAGCTACCTAAGACATTTGTGTAAAACGGTTAGCTCTATAAATAGAAGTCCACCTCCTTTACAGAAAGAATACATCAAACACTCGCCCTCTGGACTGGAGATCATATGACTTTATTGTCATGCTCCACCAAACAGTCATAGCTTACTTACAGTCGCTCAAAACGTCATAGGCCTCTGCAAGTTGATTGAATTTTTCTTTAGCACCCGGTTTATGATTTGTGTGCGGGTGGTACTTCAGAGCAAGTTGTCGGTATCTACAAAAATGCAGAAACAATCACCGACCCGTCATCATTTAGGTCAAGTCTCGTTAGGCTACTGTACTGTATTGGTTGGTATTAACATTCGTCTGGTGCTCTACGTTTCTCATCGTGAGAGCTACTTAGTCTAGTTACTAGTACCTACGTTATTTTTGCTAGTACCAGTACTGTACTGTAGAGGTAGCACTAGCTACAGTACAGTAGCCAAGGCCTAAACTTACGCTTTCTTGATGTCTGCGTCTGCGGCACTTCTACATATTTCCAATGCGGTATAGTAATCTCTACCCATGTTTTACTGTGTCTAACAACCACAACAGAAATCAAATGTAACGTTGTGTGTAGTTGCGTTTTCAGCTCGACTAGTATTATCAACAGACTTCCAACTTCTCTGTTGCGGTCTCTAGATTTGGTTGCTATGGACGCACCGAAATGAATACTGGGTAAAAAAGGGTTTTGCAATCAGGGGCGGCCTTGGTTTAAGTTATGCAAATAAAACAATTTCACAAGTCCGTGCAATACATGTAATACAATAAACTGTGTTACATGTAAATTAATACCCATATGAAACATATCCAGAGAGGAAAAGAAACCATGCTTGCCACTTCCCATCCCTTTTTATTCAATAGCATGACCAACATAATATTTATTATACACAATAGCATCAACGTTTAACAAGTTGAAAAAAGTAATGTACATCCATTCTTCCAAAGGTGAAAAAAAGCTGTCCAGCCTGTTAATAGTGGAATTATGTCTTTAGTTCATCTTTGCTAGAAGCCCTTCCAGCTCTGGACGTGCCTTGAAACGTAACAGGAAATCTGCCTCTGTGTGCTGGGTAAAAAAAATAGAAGACAATGTGTTTATCTACTGAAGAATGAAGATGAACCAGCTACAATGGAAAACATTCATTAAGATGTTGTACACTTCTATGCTTACCTGCTTTACACAGAGTTGAACCCCCTCTGGCTGATTCTTCAAAAGAACCTCCATAAAGATGGGGCACAGAGCAGCGTTCAGTTGGCTCACCTGTAAACAAAACATTGTAAATGATTAGTTGGAATTACACACAAATACAGCTATTATCTGACATCAATGTTTTATGTTCAATGTTTTATCTCTGGAGGTAATATGCAATAGCCAATAAGTGTATTATTTATTCACTTTTACCTGAATAACTCGCTCATGGGTCTTGAGGATGGCGTCGACATACATCTTGGTGCCTTGCTCCGGCATAAGCATGACTTCTGTGCTCCTTGTGGGTATAGCGTAGCTGCGTGGATCAGAGTCAGAACATCCCACCTCATTAACTTAAAGAAGTTAACTAAAGTAATTATGTGATAATGTAGTTATACCTCTTTAAACTCTATATAGAGACATATAGACTATGTATGTATTTCAAGAGCATAATGGACAATAAACATTTTATTATTTAAATAATGACTTTCACCATATTCATTGTCACACCGTCTCCTACCTTTCATCCACTTTGACCTTTAGCCGATTGCAGAGGTTGTGAACGTACTGCATGTAGTGCTCCACAAGGACCATGTCATAGCCAGACACTTTTACATTCAGGGTCCCATACTCTGTATCTGTTGGATTTTTGATCTTCTTCATCTGTTTCCTCTCCTTCTTCTTCTTAGGCTACAAGCAACACAGATCAGTGGTAATTAACCTTAAGCCTTAGATACATATTATATAACACACAATACCACTATACAACCAAAAGTTCTGACCCAGTCTCTTAGAATAAGACGAGATGTTTCTACTTACTGCTTCTCTTGGCAACAGGTACTTGTATCTGCCTATTCCATGAGTAGGCATGCTTCTGTATTGTCTTACATTTGCTGATGCCAGGCTGCCTGTGAACAATCGTTAATTGATTAACTATTTATTGTTAATTGACACTTGACAAAACAACTATTCACTGCTGATGTTTTAACTTACCCTGATAAGGCTGCTGTACTGAAATGTTTAATCTGAAAATTAAAAAAACAACTGTGTCCATTAACACATTCAGAACAGCCTCCAATTTACTTGAGGGAAAGAAGAGAAATGGGAAAGGAACTGCACCAATACATTCCAAGCAGCCAAAGGGAAAGCTAATCAAATTGGCAATTATAAACATAGTGGTGGATGATAACAAGGACTATTTTACTGTACCGGCGTAACAAACATGTAGCTTGGTCCAGTGCACGTGAATGTTGAACGACAGAAATCTGTAACTGGAAAAAAGCATTCTAAACCAAAAGACAACTGAAAGTAGCCTACAAGGATTTTAACATGTATGTAACTAATGTTTATCAAGTCGGATGATTTTTGCTGCTTGGCAAAATGTTACTAATAAGCAAGTACATGTTTTTCCTGGGTCTACTTGGCTGTTTTGGTTTGACCTTTCTATCAAGTAGCCTTCTACACTAGTAGTCAGTACAGTACTAGGTACGCTTGCTAACAAGCTAGCTAGCTATATCCAAGCCATGTCCTAGTGGCAAAATACATTTGGACTACAGATACAATACCTTTCGAATGACAGGATTCATTGCTTCAATATTTGACAAAACTAGTTACAAACAGAAGAGGCAAAATGCAGAGCATAAACCTTCACTAAGTAGATACACTGTCAAATTTGCACATGCCGTCATCCAAGATCACATACGCAATATCCGTTTGGTCCACCTTACTAAACTGTATCTCAACTGTGGAAAAATGATAATAGTTCCGCATTTAAAAAATAATCTCATATAACCCATGATCCCTTTGGAAAAAAACTCTTAAAGTAATTTAATTCTGAAAAACGAGAATTAGTACTATTGTAAGCATGTCAAACATATTTGAAAAATGTATCCCCTATTTTGTACGTATTTATGGGCCACGTTTATGCATCGGAATGTCAGAGTCCACTTGATTGGTCAAAGTTGTGTCAGTCAAATTGTTGTGTGGGTTGTGTTCGCAGCAGCTGACAGCTAGCCTAGCCATGTCGATAGAGTAGGAGCACGAACAGAATCAGCAGGGCAATGAGTCTCTAAAATCTCAACTACGACCCTTAGATCTACGAGTTCATATTATTTTATAAAAAAGGTTCACGAACTGTCTGCTAGATACCTTTTATAATTGTGTTAGCACTAGCTAATTAGCTGGGTGACTACGTGTCCCGAGCCCTCAACTTGAAAACTATTCTAGCTTAGTAGCTTGCTAGCTCTACTAAACTAGTTAGCTAAGCTAGCGACTCAGAGTCTATAGCCTATTAAAAGAACGATAGCCAACAGGCTAGCTAGCTAACCTCACTGTGCACGACTGGCATAGCTACACCATTGCAGCCATGTCGGCGGCCGGAGACTTCGGAAACCCGCTAAGGAAATTTAAATTGGTGTTTCTTGGCGAACAGAGCGGTAAGTGTAGCTACCGTTACTTGCTTCAGCTGGGAAGTAGAAAGCTACTGTAACGACGATAGCTAATGTTAGCTAGTTGGCTAGCGACTGTAGCTAACTAAGCTAGCGTTAGCAATCTAGGCTAAGGTCTGCCTCCTACTAGACACGTCAACAGCTCTAGTTACAACATCAGCAGGCTAGCTTAACTACGGTTAGTTTGTGTAGCAAGCGGTGAAACTTGCCATTTGAACGTAATGTTGCCTTGTATCTTTCACTTAGTATGAGTTCTGATAAGTTCATAAACTTTATTTGGCAGATGTAGTGATTTAGGTAGGCCAATGGAAGGGCTGTGGTCATCAGGGCCTTTCTTGGCTTAGGTCATACATCTAGCCATTCTAAGCCGTCTTGATTTAATTTAAGTACAGATGTTGAATGCGAAACGGACAGTGTACAATTCGAGATTATATCAAATTGTTGACTTGCTACCAATAATTAAATACCTAGCCTACCTATGTGTTTTACTATGAAACAGTAGAGCTACTATTGGATCGATATCGGATGTTGGGCAATATGTTCTCATCAAGTCATAAACATGCTTACACACACAATTGGCAGCAAACATACAGCCATTCATCACAGCAAGTCAAGATTGTTGGTTTTGTTGGTGTTCCTGCAATCTTTGTGTGCTATGTTAAAATGTTCTGTTAGGTTCAGTACTGTTGTGATGTACTTGATGTTGCATCCAGAGGAATGCAAGAACCTTTCCTCTTTAGGTGCAATTATGAGTAACATATTTTCCTGACAGTGTAGCCTAGAGACAGGGAAAAGATTAATTTCATTTTGACAGTGAAAAACGTTCTCTGAATGTCACTGAGCCGTTACCTTAGTCTTTTTTTCCAGGCTGCTGTGTGATACAATGTGCTTTAGGCTCAACTGCAGCAAAATGCCCATGAATATTCAAAATGTGTTAAATGGTAGTTACACTGGAGTTATTAAACATATATATATTTATATATATATAATATATGGCGTGGGAGTGGAACTTTGCCTCTGGGTGTTTAATATATGCTTAATAATGGGTTTGAGAAGTTAGCCTAACCTGAAACACTAACTCTACCGTAGCCCTGTAATTAGGAATATCGAAAAGACAGATTTTCTTCTGTTGCCACCCATGGCCTTAGCAGCTGCTTTTGAAATAGAGGGTGAGTCACGACCTCTTAAGACTCATGTTCAGGGGACAAGAGACAATCTGAAGAAGGAGGATTGTGGTATGTGAAAAGAGGCCTTCAGATGTTAGAGAGGGTGTTCGGGGATTCAGGATAACGTTTGTTTAAGAAGTGGGAGTTTGAAACAGCCAGATGCAAGATGTAGGAAATGCATTCAAGCACAGCCACCCACTGAGGTAGGATAGGGTCAATGGCCACCGTTTGAAGAACTAGGCCTATGCACAAATCAATCAAATGGTTGAAGGGAAATCATGTTAAAGGCTGAGGCACATTGAGACCCACCCTCACAGCACCTCTCCATCTTCCTCTGTCCCTTTCCCTCTTACCCTTGGTTTATGATCTGGTGTTGGACTAACATGAACAGCACTCATCAGCCAACATCTGTGCTAAACTGGGTCGGAGGAGTAGCTCATACACTGTTGTTCGATGACAGGAAATTAGTGTGTCTCAGCTGTCTAACACTCCCAGTGTCTGCCAGTGACCCCATCTGGCTCTGAACACAGCCTGTGTCACAGGCTGCCCGTTACAAAGGCCCTAAAGTCATGGCTCTGTTTAAAAGACACACCCTATACTCCTATACCCTCTGAACATGTCGGAGCAGACTGTGTCACAAGGGCACACGCATTTATTTGTCGATCCTCGGGTGTGTGCTGTGCACATGATGTGCTCTGCGTCGGTGTCCGTTGCTTGGCTTGTCGTCACACGGCTCTGTTTTGAATCGGAAGTGTTCTTCAGACTTCATCTACGTTGACTTGATTTCTCCTGATGGGAGAGCAGACATTCACTGATGGTTGGGATATTCACTGATGGTGGGGACACTCACTGATGGTGGGGACAGTCACTGATGGTGGGGACAGTCACTGATGGTGGGGACACTCACTGATGGTGGGGACACTCACTGATGGTGGGGACATTCACTGATGGTGGGGACACTCACTGATGGTGGGGACATTCACTGATGGTGGGGACATTCACTGATGGTGGGGACATTCACTGATGGTGGGGACACTCACTGATGGTGGGGACATTCAGATAGCATTTAGATGAGGTTGTTTGCCTACACTCTGGTGATCAGGTTCCGGGCCTCAACAGTAGCTACAGTGACACAGCTGTAATAGGAGAGATTTAAAGGAGGGCGGGGGTGGAAATGAATACTAGCTCACACATTCTCTGGAGTGGAGGAAGTCATTAAAGGAGCCAGTGGCTTTCTACGTATTCTATCTCTGTGTAGTTTGTCACTCCCCAGTTTTAATCTCCCCAATATACTTCTTGAGGGTGAGAAAGGGGCGTGGCAGGGTGAGAAAGGGGCGTGGCAGGGTGATAAAGGGGCGTGGCAGGGTGGTGAATAGCCAGGCTGGGCCTCCAATTTTCAAGACTCCACCAGTAAAAGGAGAGTCCCCCAGCATTCCTCTCGAGGGTGGGCCTGGCTTGGGGCTGCTGAGGGGGTGGGGGGCTGGGGGGCGTGACATGACCCTGACATGTGTCCAGATGATGACGCCTACGTTGAATAAAGGTTCTGAGAGCCAATTACTTACTCCCTATGAGGTGGCAGAGGTTGTTCTTATAGTTTCCTTAATTGGTGGCTTACTGGTAATTGTTGAACTTGGCCTAACTGACAAGGCCTTCCATGTCAGTGTTAACTACTCATCTACACCTAAAGGCCGTAATACCTTGATTATATTGGGAATAGTGTCTGAAATTGCTTTGAAATGTAATTGAACGTTTGTGTTTCCGTTTGTCTTTTCAGTGGGGAAGACTTCACTGATCACCCGGTTCATGTACGACAGCTTCGACAACACTTATCAGGTGAGCCCCAAGTGGACAAAGGTCAAACATTTTATACCTTTTTGCAAGAGTGCTTCTTAATCTTTTTCTACTATATTCTCAATCTCGTGTCATCTCATTTTTCCCTCAGGCAACAATAGGAATAGACTTCTTGTCAAAAACTATGTACCTTGAAGACAGAACAGTAAGTTTTATACTTCATCCATTCATTTTTGTCATTTCATGTTTGTGGGCAGATGTGGCAAGCGGATCTGAAACATGTAACATTACTTGCCCTTTACATTTTCAGTTTTAGTTTCAAATAGGATGGTTACTATATGACACTTAGCTTAGATATCAAATTGTGGGCTGGCTTCTCCACTGTGATTTCAGGTTAATCATATAAGCTGTTAATGACATAAGCCATATCAATCTGTTGTATGTGTGTGCTTCAACTGCTTCACCTGTGGCAGATGTAACAGAACCTTTTATTTGATGACATTCACAAGCTGACGAGCTGTCCAATCCTGCTGGAAATGGGTTCCAGCTTGGCGTGTTCCTCCCTAATCAGTTCCTCTCTCCTTAAGACACACTCAACCCTTCTTTTCTCCTTTTACCTCCCTCTCCTTTTCCCGTGTTGTTCATTCTCAAGTCGAAGCTTGATTAAGCACAGGCTGCAAACTCTTGATATCACGGGCCTAGAACGCTCCTAGTCTAGACACACAGACATGACACACACGTCTGCATGCAGCCTTCCGTCTCTCTCATTCTTTTGTTTGCTCTCTTTCTCTCTCTCTCTCTCTCTCTCTCTCTCTCTCTCTCTCTTCTCTCTCTCTCTCTCTCTCTCTCTCTCTCTCTCTCTCTCTTTCAATCCTCTCTCTTTATCCATGTTAAGAAACCCCCATTTTTGGATCCAAGAGTTCCACTTTCAGCCAAGTTTGATTTCTTTAATGGTTCTCGTTCTCACCTCACGTTCTCCCTTTAATTTCCGAGCGATTTTCTTTCCTCATTTTTCATTCTTCATCCCTTCTTTTCTTTCTTTCTTTCTTTCTTTCTTTCTTTCTTTCTTTCTTTATTTGTTGGTTGCTTTCCCTTTTCTTTGATTGGTCCTCCCGTCCTCTCCCAGATCAGGTTGCAGCTGTGGGATACGGCTGGGCAGGAGCGCTTCCGTAGCCTCATCCCCAGCTACATCCGCGACTCAGCCGCTGCTGTCGTAGTATACGACATCACAAGTAGGTACCCCCCCACCCCACTGGCTCACCCGCCGTGCGTGCGTGTGTGCCTCAACCCCCCGTCCAGTTCTCCCTCCTCTTACCACCACCTCTTCCTCTCCCTCTCTCTCCTCCATCTCTCCCCCACCTCCCTTCCCGCCCGCCCGCCCTGTGTGCTGGTGCTAACGTGGCTGCTCAGGTGAGGCTGCAGCTGTGGGACACAGCGGGCCAGGAGAGGTTCCGGAGTCTGATCCCTAGCTACATACGCGACTCCACCGTGGCCGTGGTAGTCTTTGACATCACAAGTGAGTGGGCGGTCCCTGTTGATGGAGAGAAGGCCAAGAAAGATGTCCCATCTTCTCTCTCTCGCCACTGGCTCCATGTTCTTCTTTCTGTCGTACCATTGGTTCTTTTTGTTCCTCTTCCTGAAGCCCTCTTCCCTGTTTTCCTTTGTCCCGTTTCTACTTCTTAGTTGTTCACGTGATCCTCACACTCTGTATGTGCTTCCACTCTGAAAATGGTTAATTTCTGAATCTACTTTTTGCATGATTACTGTTTAAGTTTCTGTGTTTGCACTAGATGTTTTGAGATTTGAAAACTGTATGTATGCCTGCATGATATGACTATGAATCAGCATACAGCATCTTTTTTTAGCATGGCTCGTTTGAATGATCATTAACATTGTACAAATTGCTATAATACAATGTTACTTTTATGTAAGACATCTTTATATTCACCAAATTCAGTTTTTATTAATACAATGTCAAGAGTTGATTATGAGGATTTGCGATCATAAGGACATGGCACATTTACAAGCTTGTTATTGAAGGCAAGCTGCATCCTTGTCAGACATCAGTTGTTATTTTACAGGGTCTGCCTTTTCAAGAGTATTTAGTCTGTTATGGCTTTCAAGTTCCCGCTAATATCGGGTTAATTAGAAAGCTAGGATGTGCAGAGATCAGAAGGATATATTTAGGTCTGAAATGACTGGGCTGCTGTTGATAAATATAGAGAGTAACAATTAGAAAGGCGTGTTATAAGTACAGGTAATCACAACCAAGTGTTAGTGTCCCAGGCTCTCCTTGCCCTCAGGTCCTACTGGTCTGACGAACACAGACTCCGACCCAGACTCACACCAGTCCTCTCCTCTCTCCTCCCTCTCTCCAACCAGACGTCAACTCCTTCCAGCAAACCACCAAGTGGATCGACGACGTCCGGACGGAGAGGGGAAGCGACGTCATCATCATGTTGGTGGGCAACAAGACGGACCTCGCAGACAAAAGGTAGGCCCTGCGGCCGGCTCAGAGCTCCTCTCCCCCCAGGCCCCGTCGGAGGCGTGGAGGGATGGCTCCGTAAGTGCATACTGATGAAGCTACTGATTGTTACTGCCGGCTGATTAAGAGTGCACCACGCAGTGAATCCCTGACAACGATGGCTCCCTCAGGGGTGTCTGAGCGGTGACTTGTGGGGGAACATTAGACCCTTTTTTCCCCCCCCTGATTCAGCCACTGTAGAGATCAATGTGAAACGGGTTGAAGAGATTAACCGCACTAATTTGTAAGCCGGTGAGGACAAGCTGTGCCGTTGTCGAGTCCTGCGTGATGTGACTGTAATGCAAAAGTGACGGATGACATCAAACTGGCCTCCTTTTTTATGGAGATTCGTCTCTCTGCTGATGTGATCTGCATTGTTAACCTTCTTATCTACCACAGGCAAGTGTCTATCGAAGAGGGTGAGAGGAAAGCCAAAGAGCTAAATGTAATGTTTATTGAGACTAGCGCTAAAGCTGGCTACAACGTGAAGCAGGTTAGTGTACCACAAAGACGTGCTCTCCGTCCTGGCTGCCTGTGCTGCCGCGCGCGCGCGCGCGCGCTCCCTCCGAAGGTCACCCGGTCAGAGGTCGAGGGTCACAGCAGAATCTAGCGTCGAGAGCCCGGTTGAATTCTCATGCTTCGAAAACGGCAAGGTCATTTTCACTTAGGAAGATCCGATAGCTTGTGCGAGCCCCTGAGATCCGATTGGCATGTCACTATGACGTAGAGTATTCCTGTCATATCAAAGGACAGAGTAATTGATCACTTCGCCGTGCCTATAATATGGATCTCCTGATGAGAGGTCCTCAGCTAAACTGGGCCTGGGAGAGAGGGGCCTCTGGGGATGTGGCTGAGCGGTTAGGGAATCGGGCTAGTAATCAGTAAAGGTTGCTGGTTCGATTCCCAGCTTGCAGAGTTCCCTGCTAATAGACTGAATGTGGGGAACACTGTCGTAGCCGAGGGGGCGGCAACAGCAGCAGAACGAGACGCACATAATCCTCCACTTCCATGTGTTCACATCCTGTTTTGTTTCTGTCTTGTGTCTTCTGTTACGTGTGCGTGCGTGCGTGCGTGTGTGTGTGTGTGTCCTGGGTCGTGGCTCATCACAGACAGATAACCACAGAGGAAGGGGAACAGAGAGCCAAAGAGCTGAATGTTCTATTTATTGAAACAAGTGCAAAGACAGGCTACAATGTCAAACAGGTAGAGCGCATGCGTGTGTGTGTGCGGTGCTTAGGCTTTCCTCACACGCGTGTGTGTGTGTTTCACGCTGGCTTGCACTGCATCTTGCGGGGATTCTGGATTTCTCTGAAAACTTACTGAGGGGTCAGAACCTATATGGGTCAGAACCCATGACCAGGTGACTGTGCACAGGCCTCCCTCTGGACTCCAGCCCTGAGCCGGTCCTCTAGGTGGGACAGTCTTCAGAGTAATCCTCGCCCCACGTTTGATTGGAAGTGATTAGTCTACCCAGTAGCAAAACGTTAGTGTGAGCCGTGAGATGTGAATGAGTTCATTCTGATTGAGCGTATTAAGTTACATTTGTAAGTGCTTTAGCTAGTCTTAAAGTGTAAAAGAAAGAGGTGTGTGTTCAAGTTCATGGTCTATCACCGAGTTCCTTTTTAATCCAGTTGAGAGGCCAAGGATTTGTGAAATATCATCATATTTCTTGCCTTCAAATGTAGACTTTGGGAGGTGATTTTCTGATTAATGATTAAACAGATTAATTCGAAGATTTGGTCTGTAGCACCTTATTCTTAACGTACTCTGCTCAAATCAGCTGAAACCATGACTCCTAAACGGCCAATCATAATTCATGAATTTTCTGTCAAAGCACAAGCTCTGGCCTGTGGTGTTGGGTGGATTGGGATCATTTGGATTATTAGAGGTATGCATGTCCTCTCCCTCTGTATGTTAATCTCTCTCTCTCTCTCTGTCCAGCTGTTCAGACGCGTGGCGGCCGCCCTCCCTGGCATGGAGAGCACACAGGACAAGAGCAGAGAAGACAGTATCCTTCTTCTGCCCTTGGGAGTGTGTGTGTGTGCTCCTTAAGACAGTTGAACTTGTTTTCAGAAGTTCTGTATTTATATATCGAACGGTCAGTCTGGTCCACAAGTGAGACTTTTATTTTAGGTCCACAATATACCCCCCTTGTACTCGAGCACAGGTGAAGTAGTAGCTCATACTAAAAGTCTTCTGATATTATTGAACTTGATTAACCCTTCATTGTAGAATGAAAACCGTACCTGTTAATGGTGTCTGTTCATGAAGCAGGAGGCTGCTTGGGTGGTTCTGACTGTGTGTAGTTCACAGGCCTTCCGGAGTCCCTCTCTCTCACTTGTCTCATGTTGATCCTTAACCTCTCTCCCCCTCAGTGATTGACATAAAGCTGGAGAAGCCTCCGGAACAGCCCGCCAGTGAAGGGGGGTGCGCCTGCTAATGCTCCTCTGTCATTCCCCCCTCTCTTTCTCACCCACGTGTTGTTGCTCTAGCTCTCTCACTCTCTCACTCACACACAGGCTTATTCACTCGCCTCTGTACTGCACTCGCCCTGTTTCTCTGCCCCCCCACCCCCCCCTTCCCCCAACCTGCCCCAGCCCCTTTCTCTGCAGACCCCCCCCCCTCCCTGAAGAAGAACACTACCTGTCCATCATCCTTGTTGTTCAAGTGGCAACCTGCTGTCTCACTGAGATGACCTTAAGCTCAACAAGCACAATGTGGACGTGAATGCTATTTGACTTCCGTTATAACTATCGCAAATGAAAAAAGGAAAGTGTTCACCGTTTGTCCCCCCCCTCCAGAAATGTTTCTTTTCTAAGCAATGTGTCCCATTCCCCTCTGGTCTATGCAGAAGTGTTTGTCGAGTCGTCTAATACGACAGAGGCCTGGGAGGAGCGCGTTTTTAAGCAGTTTAGAAAAGTCGACAGAATGTTCTCGTCACGATAGTGTGAACCACCAGTGGCTCATGTCAGATGTGGTGCGGAAGGCCCTGGAAGACCCTGGGAGCAGTCAGTGTGTCTGGGGAGGGTGGGTGAGGACGGCTCCTGCCCACAGCCCCGCTGCTGACCACAGGAAGTCCCCTCGTGTCACAACAGAACGCCACCATGACGCCACACCGCACCATGGCACGTCCCCACCACTACCAGACGACAGCATGTATATAAGGGCAGTGGCTCTATCACCATGGTGACTGTCGTCATCCTCTGCCCTCGCCCGTCCTCAGAGATGAGGAAGAGCTCTCCTCGCCTTGGCTGCCATTTTCTACTTTCATTTTTCTGTTTGTTTGTTGGTTAGATCTTTTTACTTTTAGTTTTTTTTTCTAAAAGAGTACACTTATCATAGAGGAAGAATATAGTTTGGAGAACAGTAGAGTTTAAGAGAAGATGCTTTTGTATATGGAGAAATGTATCATAATCGACACAACCCAACTTCAACATTAGAACTCCTGACATGCCTTTAAAAACATGTTCATTATAGAGGGCTTCCATGGCTTTGGGTTTTCTAGATTTCATAGATTTGGTTTCATGTAACATTGACACTTTAGAGATTTTTTGTTTCTTCTTTTGCTTGTTTGTTTGGTTTGGATTATCGGTTAATTGTTCCATAATGTTCATATAATTGACAGTGACTTGTAATATTTATTTCTACCAGATCATGTTTTCTTTTTTTATGGCTAATAATGTCTTCATGGATGGGATGATCCCTTAACGGCTAATACAATATTTTGCACCATCTCAACCACTTTATTTGAAACAATATAGCCCCGCTTTTCTGGTGTGTTCTTCCCTTTTCAGCACGGAACAAAGCTGGTCACATTTAATTGATCGACACGGTGCTGTGGTTGTTCTCCGTCTCTGGAAGAAATCGATGGGTTCACCTTTGTCCCTAACCTTGTATGTCTGGATTGGTTCTAGTTAGAGGGACAGGTAATATGTCACTGCTTTGTGCTGCGATATTGCTGTGCTCCAATGCTCATAAATTGCACTGCTAGAATTCATCTGTGTCTTACTGACATCCCTAAGAAAAAAGTCTACATTTAGTAACTGAAAATCCTTTTTGATGGTTGAATAATAAATAAATGCTAGACGAGGCAAGCTGGGAAGAGTGTCATGTCTCATTTTAGAGATTTTTGTCTTATCTGTTTATCGCTTGTATTTTTCAATTATACATACAAGGAGAATTAATACATTATTATTAGTCCTAGCGTTACATAAACCAAGGAACAGATTGGAGTCGGAACAGGGGCTCGCTCCGTCCGCTCCGCGCATCGCCCCGGTATTGCAGCGCCTCCGGGAAGGGTGCACTCTTTCTAAGCGTGTCAAGGGAAAAAGGGAGGTAGGTAGGTAGGTAGGTGGGTAAAGAAGGATTGAGGAAAGAAGGATTGAGGTTGGGGGGAGAGGGGTTTGGGCTTGGTTTTTTTGGGGGTCCCAAAAACGGTGTGAAAAGGGGGTGCGCGCGGAGCCCTGTCTGCCGGGGGCGTTTTTCCGCCCTTTTAGATATACTGGTTAGGCCAGTGACTTCAAAGGGGGGCTGTCACTGAGTACTGAGTGAGTGAGTGACACAGTGAGTGACACAGTGAGTGAGACAGTGAGACAGAGATGGCAAGGAAAAAGTGTGTTAAGACAAGCGGGCAAGCCGAACCCCTTTGCGGCCCGCGGCGTTTCCACGTCTTTTGCCGGAACGCCGCGGACGGGCGAGTCGGGGCCAACGGAGGGGTTCGGGACAGGCCGTTTGGGTGTCTTCAAATCGGCCCTCTGGCTCCCCTTCAGCACGCACAAGCCTTTCGCCTTTTACTAAAGACTTCCGTGGAGGGGAGCGCCGACGAGTGGAACCTGGTATTTTTGGGAGGCTTTGCCCGACTGAGGGAAGAGCCAGATGAATTTGTGACGAAAGCAGGGTAAGTTGGGAGCGAGTCTTTTGCATTTGCTTTTTCTGTTGTAGCCGTTTCCTTTCTGTTGCTCTTTTCTTTTGTCTTTGCTCCCCGTGTAGCTTTGGCCTGTGCTTTTGACTGTTGCTTTTGCGTTGGCCTTTCGGTCCCTGTGCTTTGGCCTGTGCTTTGGTGCTTTGGCCCTTTGGCCTGTGTTTCTGGCATGGCTCTGGCCTTTGCGTTTAGCTTCCCTAGTTACGGCCATCGTTGGTGTGACCGTTGCCATGACGACCACCGAGTGCCCCAGCCGACGCACGGACGCCCCGCGAGCGGGGGGCGTCCAATAATGCGGTCATCGCTTCTCGGCCTTTTGGCTCAGATCAAGCGAGGCACTTGCTCTTAACGAGCAGGGGTTACCGTGATCCTTCCCCCGAGGGGGGGGGGTCCATTGCACGACACTTGTTTGTGTCAGGCTTGTGCCTCCGTGGCCCATCCTTGGTTTGGATTGCCGGTTAGGGATCCGAGGGGGTGGGTCAGAGCGATCACGTCTGCCTGGGGAGCTTCGGCTCCGCCCAGACTTCTGCGGAGTGGGGGGGTGCTTCGGTGCCGTCCACTGCTGCGTACCCGAGGTGGGACAGGCCGCCTGCGGGACCGTCTTCGTCGCTGGACCGTTGGTGTCGTTGCGGAGTGGACGGGATGCCTGACGTCGGTTGTCGGCGTGGCTGGGCAGGAAGCGGGTGCGGCGTGGATTCGTCCCTGCCGGACTTGTGAACCTGCATGTATCCCCGTGGGGGAGAAGAAGTGTGTGAGCGCCCCTAGGGGGGCGTTGTGTATTTGATGTTTGTGCCTTGTGGTTGTTTGTTGGGTGTTGCTTGGAATAAAACCTTTCAAAAACAAATCTGTTCTTATCAGTTTAATATCTGATATGTCCTCCATGCGAGTGCTAGTGCCAGGTGAGTGCCTCCAAGACCAGTACTTTTCCGGTCCCCCTGTGGGCCTTGTCTTGTGTTTGTGTAGATTATCCTGTTTTCTGTTTAGCTCCTTGTTTGTTTAGTGTGTCTTATTTGTTTAGCTATTGTTAGTAGTCTATTGTCTGTTTTGTTAGTATTCAACCTCTTTTGGGTTGAATATTGTTTGTTTAATTTTGTCCATAGTCCTTTTGTTAGTCTTAGTGTTCGTTTGGTGTAGCCTATCCTTGATTGGTGGCAGGTGTGTCTAGTTAAGTGTTGTCAGTGTTTTTCCGTGCCCCCAGTTGCCACGCCTAGCAAGCCAGGTAATTGGAGGCAGGTGTGTCTTGTTAGTGTGAGTGTTTTGTCCCAGTCTTTTGTGCTTGTTTAAGTGTATTATTGGTTAATTTCTTTTGGCCGTTTTTTTATTTAGAAATATTTTGTTGATTTGGTTATTGGTGGGGTGCTTTGTGTAGTCCAGTTCAGTGTTTGTTACCCTAATTGTATTGTTAGTGCCCTCCCCCCCCATCCCCAACCCCCTCCCCCAAACCAGTGTTTGTCATTCCTCTATCCTCTTGTGTTGGCGTTCCATCCCCTTGTTACCTTGTAGTGTCACTCCAATCCCCTTGTCAATTTTGTTGAGTGTTGTTGTGCCTCAAAATGTCGGCCGCACGCGCCGGCCGGTCTGTGGCAAGTGCAGAGAGATTGGGCATGTCTTCGCGGAGTGCCCGAATGGGAGAGCCTGCAACTTGTGTGGCGGGCTCTCCCACCTGTTCAGAGACTGCCCTCAGTCCTTCGCTAACAGGCTCAAGGCGGACAGGGCGCCAGTGGAGCCTGTGGAGGAGAGGGTGGTGGTGGCAGTGGAAGGCCAGGGGAAAGAGGCGGCGTCCCCGGTTTTAACCCCTGTTTTAACCCCTGTTTTAAGACCCCTGATTCAGGTAGTGGAGGAGGTGGAAGTAGGAGAAGGAGAAGGAGCGGGAGCGGGAGCAGAGGAAGAGAGCGGAGAAGAGAGAGTACCAACTGGGGAGCCGAGTTCCACCACCCCCCACCACCTCCTCCACCTCCTCTCCCAGCACCAGCAACAGCGAAGGGGATTTCATCCAGAACAGTCAGAATATGATGGGGAAACGGCCCAGAGATCTGTCCTTTGATATCGATCCTGCCGAGAAGGGGAGGCCGGAACTGAGCTCTGGGGAGTCAGATTCCTCCCCTAGGGTATTTCCTTCCAGCTCTCCGAACCAGGTCGCGTTTTTAAATATGAGATTGACCAGTTCCACGCCCAAGGAGAGCTCAGGCCTCCCCCAAACCAAGAAGAAAAAAGAAATGAAGAGCGAAGACGTGAGTATCCCCATTTTATCATGATGATTGTGTTTTATCGGTTTTATGAAATGTGTTTAGGGGACTGCAACGCCACACACTGCCCAGCACTGGCGACGGCCCCATCCAGAGAACAAGTGATGACAGCTCGGGGCAGCCTCTGGATGGGGTCCAACTCCAGGATCCAGGAGCAGACCCAGAAGGACCTGGAGACGCCAGTGCTTTTTAAGTCTTCCCCGGTTTTAAGGCATTTTAAGATGTTTTTAAGGAGGCTTGGATTTGTTACTTGTACCGTTTTAACCCACCATCACTCTGTCTCCTCTCTCGTGCAGGGACTGGGGGAGGCCGCTCGGGTCCTTCCTGCTGTGCTGGGCAGGCACCGGGCCCTCCCCTGGATGGTGGCCTATGAGATCCTCCCGGTCAGGGCCGTCAAGCTCTCCCGGGGCACGTCGACTACATCTGGGCGCCCACGGTCGACTCAGGGCGGAGAGGAGATTGTGAGGTGGCCCGCCCTGGGAGGGCAGTGTCGTCCAGGACCTGTGTCTACAAGTGGGGCCCCTGGAATCCCGTGCCTGCTGGCCGGGGAGGTCCGGGCGGGCCGGAGCCGTTCCGTCAGCTCTGGCCCACCCCACCGAAATGGAAAAGACTCTTTGGACCTCCAGAAAACCGGCCAGCGGGGAAGCGCGTGGAGACGGCCACCCCGGCAGCGGCGGTACTGGTTGCAGGGACCCGAGGGTGGCACGTCCCACGCGCCATTCCGAGGGGGCCCCCGCACACGCGAAGTGGTCCGGACGACAGCGGCCCGGCTGCGCTGGAATAGCTGCCAAGGTCGAGGATCTCCGCTGGGCCCCTGAGGGGGCAGGGCTGTGGGCCCGCTCGGCGGAGTGGGGAGTGGACCGCCAGGGCGGGCTCGCCCCGTTCCTGTACGGGAGAGGAGCGGAACTCTTAAGCACACACACATACATACACACACGCGCACAGTGTTTTGTCATTAACTCATTAAGTTGATTCTCCTTTTAAAATGTCTTAAATTGCTGATTTTGTACAATGTTTTATTTTTATGGCCTTTTAAACACTGCTGTATGCACACAAGATTCATTGTTATGCACTTTTAAAAAAAACTGTAAATTATGTAGTGCTTTTAAATGAAGATACACCAGTGTTTTTATTTTATACAATTGTTTTGCCATTTTTGTACATTTTAAAAGAAACAGAAAACAAATGAAATGTTTTATTAGGAGAATGTTTTAAAAGTGTCTTGTTAATATGATATGACAAACGTATGAGTATCAATAGAAGTTTCAAAAGAAAAAAATCTGTTCTTATCAGTTTAATATCTGATATGTCCTCCATGCGAGGACAACATATTAAACGGATTTTTGAAACAGGGAGTCGGAACAGGGGCTCGCTCCGTCCGCTCCGCGCATCGCCCCGGTATTGCAGCGCCTCCGGGAAGGGTGCACTCTTTCTAAGCGTGTCAAAGGAAAAAGGGAGGTAGGTAGGTAGGTAGGTGGGTAAAGAAGGATTGAGGAAAGAAGGATTGAGGTTGGGGGGAGAGGGGTTTGGGCTTGGGTTTTTTTGGGGGTCCCAAAAACGGGGTGAAAAGGGGGTGCGCGCGGAGCCCTGTCTGCCGGGGGCGTTTTTCCGCCCTTTTAGATATAAAAATTAAAAAAAACTGGTTAGGCCAGTGACTTCAAAGGGGGGCTGTGAGTGAGTGACACAGTGAGTGACACAGTGAGTGACACAGTGAGTGAGACAGTGAGACAGAGATGGCAAGGAAAAAGTGTGTTAAGACAAGCGGGCAAGCCGAGCCCCTTTGCGGCCCGCGGCGTTTCCACGTCTTTTGCCGGAACGCCGCGGACGGGCGAGTCGGGGCCAACGGAGGGGTTCGGGACAGGCCGTTTGGGTGTCTTCAAATCGGCCCTCTGGCTCCCCTTCAGCACGCACAAGCCTTTCGCCTTTTACTAAAGACTAGTTTCAGATCACCACAACTTTTAGAGCAATTTTGGATCATGTACCGCCAGAATAGAAATAACCCGCCATTCAGTCACCTCCACACAGAACCACTTTCAGACAGAGAAAATAAAGTAGTCACCATCCAATTTCATAATGAAGCCGTTCAGGAGTACGACGTGGAGGTTTGGCTGCGCCGCTATGCCCGCGTCAACTCTGGAGCGAGGAGGGTCCTAGACGAGGATGGAGTGTGGACTGGGGCATGGAAATGGCTGGTCCAGCTCACACCGGACCCTTCAGCGGTGGGCGGTGTCCAACACATCCCCAGCACCATCAACCTGGGGAACCACAGGGGCACCGTCCACTATTACGGAATGCCCAAACTGTGCAGGACCTGCGGCCACCTTGGACATCTGGCCGCGGCCTGCACAAAGACCATCTGCCGCATCTGCAGAGGAGAACACCCCTCTGCGGAGTGCACCAACACACGCCCCTGCAACCTGTGTGGCCTCCAGGGACATCTCTACAGAGACTGCCCCCCAATCCTACGCGAGCAGGACGAGGAGGGCGGCCAATGCAGCTGCTGCCAACACCACAGCACCGCCTGGACCTCCACCCCAGACGGAGCAGGCTGCACCCCCTCCACCCCAGACGGAGCAGGCCGACCCCCCTCCACCCCAGACGGAGCAGGCCGACCGTCCTCCACCAACTCCCCCCACTCCTACCCCGGACTCTTCCACATCCCCACTCCTCATCATTACCGACCCAGACCCAGTTCCTGACTCCCCCCTCGCTGACCCCCCGACTGACATCCCCCCCCTCTCCCTACCACTTGGGGCAGTCTCAACCCCAACAACAATACCGGACTCACCAGATACTCAGACAGACCTACCCACCCCTCTCCAGCCGACACCCGTCATGACAAACACACCTGGGACTGACTCTGACTCCACGGACATAACTTCCCCCATATATTTGCCGATCCTCACATCCACCCCTGCCAGACCGGTGACCATCAGGGAGCCGGCCCTGGTAGGGATTGTCACTCCACACGACCTACCCCCACACTCCCAGTCACTTTTCAATGAGGACAGCACACCACCCACAGAACTGAACACGGTCGTTCTGAAGAGGAAGCGCAACAAGACCCTAGCAACCTCTAAAGACGACTCCACCCCGGATCCCAACTCCCCCTCCCCCCCGAAACCACCACCAAAGCCTCCAGGACCTCTCCTGATTACCCCCATGCCGGTAGTGGTAGGGGGGGATTTCAACTGCGCCCTGAGGGATGAGGATCGGAGCAAACCCCGCAAGGACAGATCCACCACAGCACTACAGGAAATCATCGACAACTTCTCCCTGATGGACGTCGGTGGCACCTCCCCCTCAACACACACGTGGGTGAGATCCTCGGGCTCTGCCTCTTCAAGGATCGACATGTTCTTGCTCTCGCCAGGCCTGGGAGTGTGCTCCTTCAAGACCCAGGCGACGCACTTCTCAGACCACAGGATGCTGACCGTGACCCTGCGATGGGAGGGGCCAGCCAGACCAACGAGGGGGCCCTGGAGGATGAACACATCTGTACTCCAGGACCCCTCCACCAGCCACTCCTTCTCCAGGCGCTACCTGGAATGGAGGACCTTGAAGGAACTATTTACATCCCCGATAGAGTGGTGGGAAATGGTAAAGTCCCGGGTCAAGGGGTTCTTCGGAGGGGTGGGAAGGAGAAAAGCTCGGGAACAGAGGGCCCGTTTCCACCACCACAACGAGGCCCTGCAACGCCTGAGCCTCCTCCAGCTGAGAGGATTCGATGTGACCCGGGAGCTGTCAGAGACCAAAGAACACCTGGCCACACTCTATCGGGAAGAACATGAGAGGAAAACCTTCAAGGCTAGACTCCAGGGCCTGGAGGAGGAGGAGAAATGTACGAAGCATTTTTTGCGTAGGGCACGGTCCAAACAACAAGGCATCCTGTCCCTCTACAAAACCAGCGGCCAGACCGTCACGGACAGCGACGACATCAGGGAGGTGACCGAGGAGTTCTACGGCCGGCTGTTCGACACCAAGCCGGCGGACGGGGCTCTGGCGGAAACCTTCCTTGACGGTCTGGACCAATCAAAGAGGGAGGCGAGGGCGAGGAACCAGAGCTTAGCCTGGAGGAGCTCACCCGGGCCGTGCACGCCATGAACACCCAGAAGGCCCCGGGACCGGACGGGATCCCGGCCGAATTCTATCAGGCCTTCTGGGAAGTCATCAAGGGCGATCTGGCCCAGGTCCTCCGGGCAGTCTACAGGGAAAGGAGGCTAGGTGAATCGATGCGACAGAGTACAGTTACACTAATACCCAAGAAGGGGGACCTCAAGGACCTCCGGAATTGGCGCCCCATCAACCTCCTCTGCTCAGATTACAAGATTCTAACGAAGGCCCTCATGTGGCGCTTCCAAGCACACCTCCCCGCAGTCATCAACCCGGACCAAACCTGTGGCGTCCCCGGAAGGTCCATCAACGACAACCTGCTCCTGGTGAGGGACCTCATCTTCCACTCCCAGGAGCGGAGGTCCCCTTTTGCGCTCCTCTGCCTCGACCAAGAGAAGGCCTTCGACCGGGTAAGCCATGGCTTCCTGCAGGAGGTACTGGGGAGGATGAACTTCCCACAACACCTCATCCACTGGACCAGGCTCTGCTACAACAACATCACGAGCAGAGTCCTGGTCAATAAACAACTGACAGACCCCTTTCCCATCCGGTCTGGGGTCAGACAAGGATGCCCCCTAGCACCCCTGCTGTACGTCATCTACCTGGAGCCCTTCCTCCGTAAAATCAGAGCTACAGCCAACATCCAGGGTTATCACCTCCCGGGGGCCCAGGGAGAGAGGCTTCAGGTGGTGGCGTACATGGACGACATCACCATCGTCGGAACAGATAGTCGGTCCATCGCCGCGGCAACAAAGGTGGTGGACGACTACTGTGCAGCCACTGGCGCCCTGGTCAATCGAGGTAAGAGCGAACTGTACCTGTCGCAACACTGGAAGGAAGCGATAACCACCTCTTTCCCTGTGAAGACAGACAACATCAAGCTGCTCGGAGTCACCTACCAGAACAGCGGGAAAGGGACCCTGACCTGGGCCAACACCATCACCAAAGCCAAGCAGAAGATCGCCCAGTGGAGTGCACGGTCCCTCACAATAACGGGTAAGATCCTGATCCTGAAGGCAATAATCCTCCCCATTCTCCTCTATGTCGGTAGGGTGTTTCCCCCGGACAGGGTGACGAGCAAAATCATCGAGCGCCTGATGTTCACCTTCGTCTGGGCGAGCACCATGGAGCGCTTGAAGAGGACCATCATGTACAGCGCAGAGGAGAAGGAGGGGGAAGGGGGTCCCTGACATCCTCAACATCATCAGGGCACAGGGCCTCTCCCAACTGGTCACAAACATCCATAAACCGGACAGGAAGGCAGGAGCCTTTGAGAGGTACTTCGCCACACCCATATTAAGAGCACTCCGTATCACCAACATCACCATCAACCACACTGTCCCCTACTGCTGGGACCCCCCCGAAAGTATACAAGGAGTGGAAGAACTTTGCCTTCAGGACGGGTCTGCCCGCAGCCGGCCTGGCCTCCTGGAAATACAAGGACATCATGGCACACATCAGAGGGAAGGACATCATCATACCACCCAAGGCCAGGCCGGCCCTGGACATCCAACAGGTATGGAAAAACATCAATCATAAATGCATCAGCAATAAACAGAAGGATTTGATTTGGTCAACTGCTCACGGCTGTCTCCCCACCAGAGAATTCATGTACAGACGGCACATAGCTCGTACCGAGCTCTGCCCCCACGGGTGCACTGACACTGAAAACGTATACCATCTGTTTGTCAAGTGCACCGTGGCCAGGCGGGTCTGGGCCCTGTTTGTTCCCTCTGTCTCCCTCTACAGGAACATCGTCTTGCCTCGCCTGACGGCGGACGACATCCTGTTCGGTCCTCCGGGGGGCTGTACGACCCCCCCGCCTACAACATCAGTGGAGGATCGTCAGCGCCGTCAAGCAGGTGATATGGGAGACAAGGAACATCAGGGTCTACCATAAGCAGGACCAACCACTCATCGTCCAGAGGAGGAGAATCACTCTCCTCCTCAGGGACTACGCCATACAGGACTTCAAAAACCACCCGGACACCGCCAGAGACACATGGGGGGTTGAGAGGTGGAAGGACGTGTCCATCTAACTCAGCCTCCCATGCCACTACACCAGCTCTACACTCCGTCCTCCGCCCCCGAAAGCCGGCGGCGTTCCCCGTTCGCCACCCTCATCGCCCCCACCATCACCATCATCACCACCACCGTCCTGGCAGCCACCACCTCACTCACCCCACCCTTCACCCGTTCCGGCACCAAGCCCGAAGACCCGGGGGCATCAACACCAGCCCCCAGTACGAGGGTCCGGAGAGGAGAAACCCACCAGGCCAAAAGGGGAGTACACAACACATTTCACCTGCACCCCAGTACCGCCTCTCACCCCCTCCTTTCCTCCCCACTCCACCTTCTCCCCTATCACCTCACAGGGTTCCAGGTTTGCCAACACCACCCCGGCAGCAGCCTCCTCCACCATCAGAAAGGACCGGTCATCACCCCCCCCCCGGCACACCAGCTGCAGCACCTGGAACCCCTCTCCCTGGACCCCCGAAAATGGACACTACAACCCCCCCCAGCACAAGGACAACCCCAACCCCCCCGATCAAGAAGACTGCCCCGATCAAGAAGACTGCCCCGATCAAGAAGACTGGCCCCTCCAACCCCCCCCCCACCCACCACCCACACACCCCACCCTACATACCCGGACACCACAAGAGACCTCACCACAACACAGGACACTGGCACTGCACCTGGACTCGGCCCGACCTGCAGCACCCCCAACCGTCCCTGGAGGAGGGGATACCCCCTCGAATGGCTCCTCCCGAGGTTTCTTCGAGATTTTCTCTAAAGAGTTTTTGTGAGGAGTTTTTCCTCGCTTTCTTGGAGGGTTTTTAGGTTGGCGCAGGAAGGGCCAACACTGGTTGTAGATTGATGTGGTTGGGATGTAATTGTCACTGGGTAAATGTGTGAATGACGTACAGGATTTGCACTGGTGAACTGTGGTGGGAGTTTTAACATGTATTTGTCAATACATTGTAAAACGAATTTTGGTAAAACCAATAAAAACCGTATGTTGGGATACCAGCCCCCGCTATTTCCGTGGTCCGGAGAAACTACCAACCTGCCCGCTGTGGATGCCTGGATGAAGAGGAGTGAGTAGACGTGGCAAGCAGCCCACGTCAGACTACAGAGAGCTGTCCGAAGGCAGAAGGAACAAGCCGACAAACGTCGTCGCCCTACACCCCAATACAGCCCCGGTCAGGAGGTATGGCTCTCGACCAGAGACATCAGACTCAGGCTTCCCTGTAGGAAACTCAGCCCGAGGTTCATCGGACCATTCAAGATCATCCGGCAGGTGAATCTGGTTGCCTACCGCTTGCAACTTCCTCCTCATTACCGTATCGCCCCCACGTTCCATGTCTCTCTTCTGAAGCCGGTGGTCCGTGAAGCGGGTTCTCAGCCAGACCCTGACGCCATCCCTGCTGCCAATCCACCTCCTCCATTGCTACTGGAGGATGGGCCTGCATACGCGGTTCGGGCACTGCTTTGCTCCCGCCGTCATCGAAGTGGGTTGCAGTACTTCGTGGACTTAGGGCTACGGCCCGGAAGAGCGCTCCTGGGTTTCTGCTGCTGATGTTCTGGACCCCTCACTCCTCACTGACTTCCATCGTGAGCATCCCAACGACCCCGCCCCACGCCCTCGTGGGAGGCCCCGCCGTAGGGGCTCCTTGGCGTCGGGAGCCGCCCGTGGGGACTGGGGTGATGTGACAATCAGGTCCCCCTGTCTCTGATCAGCATCACCAGAGTACTAAGAGGGCACTCCCTCTTCACACCTGCAAACAATCTAACCAATCAGTCCACTCCCTTCTGCTCTGTATTTAAGCCAGTCACTCCCCTTCACTCTGTGCTGAGTCTAGTTAAACATTCAAGTAAAACATTTCTATGCAATATCCGGATAGACCCTGTGATCAACTGACCTTGTTTCTGCCCCCGACTTCGTATCTGCTTCACCTAAACTATTCCAGACGCCGTGATCCAGACCCCTGCCTGTCCTGTGGAACCTGACCCAGCCTTTGCCTACATTGCCCAGTCCGCCCCTGTTTGACCTACGCCCGTGACCCGACTACTGCTTTGGATTTCCTCTCTGGCTCTGATATCCGTGTATGACCCCTGCTTGTCCGACTACCCCGTAATAAACCCGCTCTTGGATCCACTACCTGTTGTCTTGGGAGTCTGTCCGTTACACCCTGGCTGCTCAGACTTTGAGTAACTCTGTGGCAGTGGCGCTCCGCACCTTGCAGGACGTGGGCTATGCAGAGTTCAAAGATTGTGAGGCTACTTCAGAATTCATTAAGGTAATGCAGCTAGGGTTTTGCATCATTGACCATTTTCTTTTCTCCAACATGCCAGGACCACTTTGAACTCCTCTTTAACTCCATCAGAGCATCCGGTAGGGTTCATAATATATATTTACCAGCCGCAACACTAAGTGACACAACGGTTCAGCAAATTATTGTATTGTTTTCAGTTTGCCAGTCGATATGTTTTTTTCTTCTTCATTTTTGGTAAAATGTGTTTTCTGAAGACATACACATTACCTGGAACTAAGTGTCACAAACTATTTTGAGTATTTAGAAAAATGTCTGTGTTTGACTATCTGTTTGCAGAATTTATCACCACTGATACACACTGAATTGTTTGATAATGTCATTCAACTTAATGTACAGGTGCTGCTCATATTATTAGAATATCATCAAAAAGTTGATTTATTTCACTAATTCCATTCAAAAAGTGAAACGTGTATATTATATTCATTCACTACACACAGACTGATATAGTTCAAATGTTTTTTTAATTTTATTATAATTAATTATTATATAATTTTGATTATTATAACTGACAACTAAGAGAAATTAGTGATTTCCCACCCCCCCCATCTTCCTCTTCACAATACCCAATAGATATTCGATGGGGTTAAGGTCAAGCGAGTTTGCTGGCCAATTAAGAACAGGGATACCGTGGTCCTTAAACCAGGTTGGCACGTGTAACCAGGGTGAAACAGCGTTTTTTAGTTGTGTTGAAATGTCACCAATGCTGATTTAAATGTACCAGTATGTGTTTAGGTACATTTGGTAACCTGTTCCTTTGTTGATGTGTTTTTGTACCTGTACTGTAGCTTTAAGAGAAGTCCGTGTTTTGTGACGTGTGTGTGGCGCCAAAGCTCAGAATGCTTTTTACTGTCTGAGCGGAGGTATGTTGTTGTGTTTCTCGTCATATTTTAGCATATAGGTCGTTTTGTGTACAATGAAAATGTTTAATGTGTAACTAAGTGTGTTGTGAATTAAGTGTGTGAACATGTTACAGCGCTGTTTTGTTAGCTAGCACTTAGGAAATGCACTTTTTGAGAGTTTTTGTTGTGTACATGTGCGTCCGGGTATTACAGTGTTTCCCCTATATTTGTTTGTTAGGAGGGAATGTTGGTCCCGACTACGACCGTTTATGCTTTGACACGTTGTTTTCTTTGGCTCATACAGGTATGAATGTTTTATGTTCTTTATATTATCAATGCTGGTTATGTTTGTGTATATGCAGTGAAGTGCATCTAGTATGTTATTTTATTTATTTTCATATTATTTTATACATCGTCAGAATGCTTTTTACTGTCTGAGCGGAGGAGGAAATGTTGGTCCCGACTACGACCGTTTATGCTTTGACACGTTGTTTTCTTTGGCTCATACAGACCCGAATAAATGAGAGAAAGCCAGCCTCCTTTGTGGTCCAGTCTCCCATCCTCCATCCATCCAACATTCACACCCCCCCCAGAACACAACGCAGACGATTACACCGTTAACGGATGTGCACTTATATATATAAGCAGGAGAACTGTTGCACACCCGTTACACACGTGCCAAGTCCTGTTGGAAATTGAAATCTGCATTATAAATTGAGAATATTCTAATTATATGACGAGCACCTGTATGTGGAAAGATCATTCAGGGGTGGCTAGTATGGTGTGAAATTAGTGCCAGGAGAGGGAGCTCTGTAAAAACGATTTGTAACTTGCAAAAAAGATTTGTGTCTCTGTTGAAAATGATTCGTGTACTTTCAAAAAAAAGTTTTGTGTCTCCGTAGAAGAAAAGGATTTGTGTACTTGAAAAAAAAAGTTTTGTGTCTCCGTAGAAGAAAAAGATTTGTGTACTTGTAAAAAAAGGTTTTGTGTCTCCGTAGAAGAAAAAGATTCATGTACTTGTAAAAAAAAGTTGTGTCTCCGTAGAAGAAGGCGGGAACACTGCTCCCAAAACCATCTAAGCCAATCAAATATAGCCATTTCTGTGTCTAATAACATTGGACATTTTCGTCTGTCTATCACACAAAGAACGTCAGCGAATAAGAACAAAACTAGAATGCTGATGATTTCAATGGCGAGTCATTTGGTAAGTAGTTCAAAATATCCATGGGCATGTATCTTTAATGCAACATTTAAAGATTATTCGGTTAGCACACTCTTAACAGTATAAATTAATGGATAAGAGTCGTAGTAAGTTGAAGAGTTTTTTAATGTAAATATGTATACGGATATTTAATTAGACAACCAGTCATTACTGGCAGTAAATACTACTCTCTAGAGTGAAAGATCCATATCTTTTGATTTTTTTGCGCTTAACTTTCCCAGCCAACATTTGAGATCTATCCAGTGTGTCCAGCTCATGTTGTGTACATACATCTACTGATGCCTAATCTGGACACATCTTCAGTGATGTTCCTGGAATCATTGGACGTTTCGGGTCTTTCAACATCATACGCCCTCCTCCAGGTGACCCAGCCGGGGCTGATCAGACCCCAGCTTGTGTCCAGATGGCTAGCTAGCTACCATGACTCCATGGCTCACCTCTTTTGAGCCACAGCCATCTTGAGGCTCTCTCTGCCGCATCGGTGGTACTGCGGATGGCTCTCCTCTTTCTCTCACCCTCGATACCTAAATTTACTTTAGTTTAGCATGGCGAATACACCAACATTGCAGCCGGTAAGCGTCATACTAAGCGTTCACAACTTTACATGTTTTTTTTTAAATGTAACTAATGTCACTTTTTAAAATCAAAGTAATGCTGTAACTGACCTCTGAATCTTGTTATTACATGACATTTTTGTTCAAGATTGTACGTCAAGGCTAATGACAAGACTGCAGCATGCCCTCAATGACAACCCACTAGACCTTGACTACTTAAAGTATATCGTCACACAGGAGAGGACTTTCCTCAGTGCAGCAGGCCAAATCCTGCCAAATGGAATCAGTGAAGCCCTTGAACATCTCTATCATTTGCTTATGAGGCAAACTCATTCTTCACCCTCACCATCCGTGACATGGCAGATTACACCCAGTGGACGTCTGATACTTGAAGTTTCAGAAGAACACATAAGAAGTCTGCTTGATCTTGACCTTTCTGCTACCTGCATTGCAGAAGTAACTGGGGTGTCGAGAAGAACCATCTTTCGCCGGATGAGTGACTTCAACCTGTCAGTGAGAAGTCAGTATTCCACCATGACTGATGATGAACTAGACGGTAAAGTGAGGACAATCAAGTCAAGACTCCCCCACACAGGTTACCGCCTTATGAAAGGGTGCCTGCAGTCAGAGGGCTACCATGTGCAGTGGGAGAGAGTGAAGGCTTCCATGCACCGTGTGGACACAGCTGGGATCTTGGACAGGTTGACAGGCATGGGCTGTGTTGTTCGTCGTGTATATTCAGTTCGTGGACCAAGACACTTACAGCACATAGACACAAACCATAAACTCATCAGGTATATCACATCAAACCTTGGCTTTGTTACTGATCAACCAGATATAACATATCTAAATAGTGACAATGCTTTAAATTTTCTATTTAGATACAACATAGTGATCTTTGGTGGGATCGACGGGTTTTCACGCAAGGTACTGTAATTTGTCTATTTTCTTTGTCCATTTGTTAATTTGGGGCACAAGCTAGAGGTTAATGCATTGTCCTACTGACTGTTAACCATCATTTGGCATTCCTCTCACACATGCTATCTTGACAATCTATTTGCAACTTATAGACTGCGCTAAGTGTCACATCTTCTGTTCAAGAATGTATATCTAATTTTTTGGTCTGTTTCATCATTATCTATGCACCATTTCCTAATCTTTGATACATACTTTGATGAGTCAATGTTCTAAATTTGGATTTTTATTTCCCTACAGATCATGTACCTTAAAACAGCCACCAACAACCGTGCTTCCACTGCCTTTGACTTTTTCATGGAAGGTGTTATGATGTTTGGTTGGCCTTACAAGTAAAGTTTTTCTCACCTCTGAGTTTTGTAAATGGTTCAATTTATGATTGTCATAGTGTTTTCAATAATTAATACAGCATGTTTGAAATGTCCTTAACTATTGCAAAACAGATCATAGACTTTCTCTTTGAAGGGTGAGAGCTGATCAGGGTGTAGAGAATGTTGACATTGCTAGAGCAATGTTCACCACCCGAGGAACTGGACATGGAAGCTTCATATCTGGGAAGAGCGTCCATAACCAGAGGTAATACCAGCACACTCAACTCAGCCTTGTCTCAATGTGCCAGCTTTTTGTAACTTAACACATGTAGGTGTGAATCATAAAGCCGGAGAAACTTTGTGTTTGTCCCCACTAGAAAAGTAGTCTGACGCATACAAATTCAAATAGGATCATTAATCAAGGCTGCAGTAGACCAAGTGGGCCTTTGCAAGACAAGGGAATATGTTAAACACCTACACACATTAAGGCAGATCAATTTACATTTATCCAATTGAGTTAAGAATCATTCTAAATACATATTTAGATTGCCCATTATCTACAGAAAGAAAATGTCCCAACGTGATTAGATTCATGTTATGTTGTACAAACTGATTCTTCTATCATGGCCTTATTTTAAAGGATTGAACGCCTATGGAGGGACGTGTGGACTGCAGTGACCCATGTCTACTACAATGTCCTGCACAGCTTAGAGGATGAAGGACTCCTGGACCTTGCTGACAGTTTGCATCTGTTCTGTGTACACTTTGTCTTTGTACCTCGGCTGCAGCAGGACCTTGAACATTTTGCTAAAGGCTGGGATGACCACTCTCTGCGCACAGAGAGAGGCCGGACCCCAAACCAGCTTTGGCACTTGGGTCTCATGGAGAATCCAGTTACCGAGCCAGACGCTGCAGAGGTAATTCACTTAAAGGCCTAATTACAATAAGCCCTGTCAGCACACTGAAATAACACTGTTGGAAAAATTGAAGATGTCACAACTTTTATTCTGTATAAAATGATACTGTGCTTAGCATTCTTTGTCAGTAGATAAGAGAGACTCCCTAAACAAACTCTAGGCTTTTCTCTGGGGGATGGGTGAGTATTTGTTAAGACTAGATGTTGCGGGATGTTCGTTGTTTTAAGGAGATACTGTGTGACAAGGACTAGGTGGAGACGCAAGGTCTGGTGACCATTTGCTTGACATCTGTGGAGGAGCTTTTACGACATGACAAGTTCCTGTTGTGATTGAATCAGGGTTGATGTCGTAAACACGCACACACGTAAACATGCACGCGCGCCAGGTCTATGCAAGGGAGCCAATGAAAGAAGGGCCATGGGACATTTGCATGCCTGTGTATCAACCAATGACTGTTTAGCATGGTGTCGCTTAAATAGTTTAGCTAGCACAACATACTGACAGACAAACTTTGTATTGCGATCAGATTTTGTCTCCTTGGCGGCAAGCATTGAACCATTGTACTTGAATCCGACGACTGCATTACTTGAGAAATTATCCTAACACAGATCTTGGAACCCATTCGATTGCTAAAGGGTTTTAAAATTGGAAGTATTTCTAATGATCTGTTCTCCATTTTAGGGAATGCAGATTGATGACATTGACTGGGATGCCACAGGATTTGAAGAAGATCCAGAAAGTGGAGTTGTAGTCCCAGACATCGACTGCCCATTAGACCAGGCTGTCATTGCGGAGCTGCCCATGGCTGTAGAACCTACTGCACATTCAGTCAGTTTTGGCAGGGACATTTACCTAATGTGTGTCAGGCATGCGTCACATATTGCTGGTAGAGTATAGTATCTTTGACATGGCAATCTGATAATTGAATGAATCCTGACAATGAAAAATATTCTGAGTGTTTAATTTGTGAATAAAACCTTGTACAAAAACGAAACTTGGAATGAAATGGTACATTTGTCTAGACCTAGACCTTCCTAATATATATATATTTCAAATTGAACAAGCCTGGTGTATTCCTGGCCTTAGACGAGACCAAAACTTGTGTCACAGGTTGATATGCAGGACTCCGGTGACAAGCTGAACAGTGCATAGTTGTCATAGTTTCCAGGCAACTTCAGGGACTGGAAACAAGTGAAAGGTTGAGGGTGCGAGCCATGGACCACCTCCATGTGGAGATCCTCTGTTGGGACCTCCCATCCTGTCCAAAACCGAAGCAGGGCCCTCAAAGACTTTTGTGACGCTGAGTAAGAAATATAAATTCAATACATATTACAGGAAGCTTCCTGCCTTTTACTTTTGCCTGGTTGATGTGCAACTTTGAATGCTTAAAACCTCACAACTAAAAAAGAATATCTATGTGCTACACCTTTAAGCAAGCATAATAGGCAGATGTAACAAAAACCTGTCTCAATGAATTGGCGGAGGTATCCTGCTACAGTGCATCTAATTTCCAGAGAGTAGGGCTCATCCTCCTCCTCCTCCATTGGTTTCTCCACGGGCCAGATAATGCGATCAAGGATCGTCTGAAAAAAAAATGTTGAACCATTCCAAATGTGATTCACTTTCATTGTACTCATCTGCACATGATTACACTAAAAGGTGCTAAGAGGAAAATGACTTAATATGTGCAAGTCCATTGTGACTTCTGATTAAACAAATGTATATTCAAAATCATTATAGATTCAATACCAACAAAGTATATTACCAACATTTTTAAATGACTTAAGGCCTCCGTTGGCCCCGACTCGCCCGTCCGCGGCGTTCCGGCAAAAGACGTGGAAACGCCGCGGGCCGCAAAGGGGCTCGGCTTTCCCGCTTGTCTTAACACACTTTTTCCATGCCATCTCTGTCTCACTGTCTCACTCACTGTGTCACTCACTGTGTCACTCACTGTGTCACTCACTCACTCACTCACTCACTCACTCACTCAGTACTCAGTGACAGCCACCCTTTGAAGTCACTGGCCTAACCAGTTTTTATTTTTTATTTTATTTATTTTTTTATATCTAAAAGGGCGGGAAAACGCCCCCGGCAGACAGGGCTCCGCGCGCACCCCCTTTTCACCCCGTTTTTGGGACCCCCAAAAAACCCAAGCCCAAACCCCTCTCCCCCCAACCTCAATCCTTCTTTCCTCAATCCTTCTTTACCCACCTACCTACCTACCTCCCTTTTTCCTTTGACACGCTTAGAAAGAGTGCACCCTTCCCGGAGGCGCTGCAATACCGGGGCGATGCGCGGAGCGGACGGAGCGAGCCCCTGTTCCGACTCCCTGTTGCAAAAATCCGTTTAATATGTTGTCCTCGCATGGAGGACATATCAGATATTAAACTGATAAGAACAGATATTTTATTTTTATTTATTTTTTACAAAACAAATCAACTACTGGGGACAGCCCCACACAACACAACACAACGCAACACAACACAAACCAACCGCAC
This sequence comes from Mallotus villosus, assembly GCA_903064625.1. NCBI lineage: Eukaryota > Metazoa > Chordata > Actinopteri > Osmeriformes > Salangidae > Mallotus > Mallotus villosus. The sequence continues at coordinate 293,505 of CAEFZP010004787.1, forward strand.
ACATTGTCTTTCCTCCCCAGGGGGTACACGCAGGAGCACAAGTCCGGCGAGGAAAAAATCCCCGTCGCACCCGCCTCCCGACAGCCACGCCGAGGTGAGCCTGTCCTCCTCCACGGGGTGAGCCGTTCCTCCTCCACGGGGTGAGCCGTTCCGCCGCCACAGGGTAATCCGTTCCTCCTCCACGCGACCGGACTCCATCCGGCCCGTCCTCCCTCCACGGGTCCAGACTCCAACCGGCCCGCAACTCCACCACCGGCCTGGACTCCAACCGGACCACACCGCAACCGCCCAACCTGGACTCAAACCGGTACCGACAGCGCAAGGGACCGCTCGGACCCCCCTCCCCCTCGGACCCCCTCAGGCAATCCGACTACGCGGGGGAGACGGGCTCCGGAGAACACAAGTCCAACTAGGACAAGTGCCGTGCAATGGACCCCCATCCCCCCTTACCGGGCCCTAATCAGGGCAGACGGCCTCGCCGGGGACGGACCATTACGAGCACAAGCCCAACAGGAGCAAGCACTGGGTCCGGACCCATCCCTCCTTTCCGGGCCCACCTCGGAGCATACGGCCTAGGCGGGGACGGGCCACAGAGAGCACTTGTCCGTTTCGAACAGAGTGCCTCGCTTGATCTGAGCCAAAAGGCCGAGAAGCGATGACCGCATTATTGGACGCCCCCCGCTCGCGGGGCGTCCGTGCGTCGGCTGGGGCACTCGGTGGTCGTCATGGCAACGGTCACACCAACGATGGCCGTAACTAGGGAAGCTAAACGCAAAGGCCAGAGCCACGCCAGAAACACAGGCCAAAGGGCCAAAGCACCAAAGCACAGGCCAAAGCACAGGGACCGAAAGGCCAACGCAAAAGCAACAGAAATTAGACGGCTACACGAGAAGCACAGGCCACAGCCAAAAGCAGAGGCCACAGCCAAAAGCACAGGCCACAGTCAAAAGCACAGGCCATAGTCAAAAGCACAGGCCAAAGCTACACGGGGAGCAAAGACAAAAGAAAAGAGCAACAGAAATAGGAAACGGCTACAACTGTCATGCCTTCTGCCCCCTAGTGGCGGTTTGTTGTTTGTGGGTGTGGCCATGGTCTCCAGTTCCGATTACCCCCTCACTGCCTCAATCTCCACACCTGTCTCCCATCAACTCATCAGCCCTGCAGTTTATCAACCCTGGTTTTCTCGTCATTCATCGCCGGATAATAGTTTGTCTTCCTCGGTAGTCACGCTCCCGGTTGCTTAGATCAATTACCAGTATTGTGATATCTGTTCGTTCCTAACTCGTTTTTTGCCTGTGCCTCCAGGATCACCAACCTTGCCTCCCAGCCAAACCCTGCACAGCCTACCCTGCCGTCCTGCTTGTTTTCCGTCACCATCATTCCCCTCTGCACTTCCCCATCATTAAACCCCTCTGGACCATCCCTCAGTTTTGCTTGTCTGTGTTGTGCACTTGGGTCCACCACCACCACCCCGTAACAGTATTATCCGGCCAGAATGGACCCAGCCGACAGAGACGCTTTTCGCCATGCCATAACCCAACAAGGAGCCCTCCTGGGGCAGCACGACACAGCCCTTCAGTCCGTCTCGACTAGCCTGGCTGAGATCTCGGCTGTCCTGGCCGCTCTTCAGTGTCAACCCCCTCACCAGCCCCCTGTTGATCCTGGCCCAACCCCAGGTCCCCCTCTACATCAGCGTGAGCCCCATGTCCCAGCCCCTGAACGCTACAACGGTGACCTAGGATCCTGCCGTGCCTTCCTGGTTCAGTGTTCGGTGGTGTTCGAACAGCAGCCCACTACCTATGCCACTGACAGGTCCAGGATCGCATACCTGCTTGGCTCGCTGAAGGGAGACGCGCTCGCTTCGGCCTCTGCCCTATGGGAGAGACAAGGGGAGGCCTGCTTCTCTTACGATGACTTCACCGGGGAGATGCGCAAAGTGTTTGACCACCCAGTACGCGGCAAGGACGCCGCGAAGCGGCTCCTGTCCCTCCGCCAGGGTTCTCGCAGTGTTGCAACGCTAGCCATCGAGTTCCGGACCCTTGCCACAGAAAGCGGCTGGAACGACGAGGCACTACAGGGTGCCTTTCAGAACGCATTGTGTGAGTCCATCAAGGATGAACTCGCCCTCCGCGACGAGCCTGAAAGCCTGGATCAGCTCATCGCTCTTGCCATTCGTTTAGACAACCGTCAGAGGGAACGCCGTAGGGAGAGGTCCTCTCGGTCCCAGTCTGGATACGCCTGTACGCCCCCTGTTCAGGGTTCCCCACCAAGGGCTGTTGAGCCCCCACAAGCACGCCGGTCCGGTCCTGAGGCGCCCGAACCAATGCAGGTTGGTCGTGCCCGCCTGACTCCGGAGGAAAGAGCCAGACGGATGTCCTCCAGGGCATGTATGTACTGTGGTCAGCCTGGCCATTTCGTTTCCACTTGCCCTCTCTGCCCGGGAAACGGGCAGGCCCGTTAGTGGTCAGGGAGCTGCTCACGGGTCGCGCTGCCTTATCTGCTCCCTCTCGTCCCATACTCGAAGCCACCCTCTGTTGGCGCACCAAGGCCTTGCCTCTTCATGCACTCATCGACTCCGGAGCAGATGAAAGCTTCATCGATCAAGGGCTTATTCGTCAACTGGGTATCGAGACCATGCCCCTGAACACACCTATTGACGCCAAGGGACTGAATGGTTCGCTCATTGCTCGAGTGACACACAAGACCGTTCCCCTGAACCTGCTGTTATCTGGTAATCACCGGGAATCGCTCTGCCTCCACGTCATGGACTGTCCCTACACACCGCTGGTGCTAGGTCATCCCTGGCTACAGACCCATAACCCTCACATCGACTGGACCATAGGGAGGGTTGTGTCCTGGAGCACTCACTGCTACTCCCACTGTCTCCGGTCTGCCAATGCCCCTGCTCCCTCCAAGACCCCACTCCCCAAAGAACCCCCTGACTTGTCCTCTGTTCCTGTGGTGTACCATGACCTAGCCCCTGTCTTCAGTAAGCAGCGCGCCCTGTCCTTGCCTCCCCACCGCCCTTACGACTGTGCCATAGACCTCTTACCCGGTTCTCCCTACGAGTGCGGGTCGCCCTAGTCTTATAGGCCGCCATGCTAGAAAGCGTCATAGTGGTATTTTCGTAATAGCACGCAAATTGGAGTTTAGATTATGAGTGAAAAATACCACCCCCCAAAAATCCTAACCATTTGGCTTTGTTGAGAAAGCGATTTTGAGTGGAACTGATATCTCGGATTTTTGATTTAGGTCCTGAAAGTTTTTGCAATTTGAGTGAGTGCGGGTTGCCCGTGAGACCTTCTAGTCTTAGGCGGCAGCCATGCTAGAAAGCGTCTGTATTTTCTTAATTTGATTGTTCGGTCAATTCTAAACCAAAAAACAGAAGGAGGGCAATGTTATGACGATATGACTATTGTGAAGACAGCCAGGTGGTGGATACAAAAATATGCCCCCCAAAACGTACACAAGTTTGACATTAGCGCTGGAAATTAGAATGTTTCTTTTGACATAAAGTTTAGCTGTGGCATCGAAGACAGTACACACCATAGATAGCCTATATATATATCTATGCGACGCGGTCTCACTCAAATTCTTTATCTTAACCCTCCTGTTGTGTTCCGGTCAAAAGTGACCGATTTACTAGTTTGCTCCCTGAAGAAATGTAGTTCATTTATTCTGATAGCCATAAGGTTCCATGACTTTGTTCACACAGGGTATCCAAACCAAAATCTTTTTTTAGAATTTTGAGTGTTTTATTTAACTTTTGTACACCTGTGGTGTTCCCTGTCAAAAATTATCGGTCATCCAAAATATGGGTAAGACTAATCTTTTTAAAAATAAAATTGTGTTCAGGAACACACCCATACAACAGATGGAAACACTAACCCTCCCATGTGTTTACAAAGACAACTGGAAGGAGATAGACCGGACCAACATCCATGCATACATATTCAAAACAATCCATATATTATGCTTCTTTCACTCAAAAACGAGTTGCATACGCTTGTGTCAATGAGGCCTACAAGCCATAAATGGCAAACAGAAGTTTAAAACTTCGCAAGAACTTAAGTTGCTAAAAAGATGTAACACAACATTAGTTGATAATATAGCTGCAAGCAGCAATGGGGTGGCCAAGCAGGTCAGATGACCTAGAAGAAACTTTCGACATCCTCAGAAGAGGGTTCCGAGTACACGCAGCAAGTTTGGTGTGAATCCATCAAAGACGTGCTGACATACGACACAACTTTCTGTTTGGCGGCTCTGCTGCTGTTTTCGATTGGCTGTACTGGACAAATGGTTTCGAAAATCAAAAATAATTTTGATAGAGTGAGATGAGGTTTGATAGTGTAAACAGATAACCAGCGACATGACAAGCTTGCTGGCTTTGGCTGGATTCAAACCTCTTACGTTGCTCTTGCCAGGACACCAACTTCTCCTAGTGAGCTATACTCAGTGGTGGAAATTACTGTATTCAGTTACTAGGTAAACATTTAAGCAGTTTTTCGTGTGGCAGCTTCACCGCAAAAACAGTTTTGAAAATCAAAAGCCATGTGAAAACGTTTGTGAAGCTTGATCTGAAGATAATTGGTGACAAATTTGTGCTTATTGCAGCGCCACCTAAGGCTGAAATGGCATGACCTATTTTGGACCTCTTTAGAACAGGGTCCCTAGTCCCTATACCACATTTGGTGTCAATGAAGTAAAGAGGTGCTGAGATATGACCTCACTTCTTTTATGGTGGCTTGGTTGATGACTTTGATTGGCTGTTCCAGTCTAAAGGTTTAGAAAATAACCATTACCCCCCACGTTTGACTGAAACCTTTACCTTTACTGGAATTTCAAGGGTCTAGGCGTCGTTTGGATATTATCTACACGTAAACGGTTTCTCATCTAAACGCTATGATTACAGATTACTGCTGGATCTAAACTGTAGCTAATGGACCAGTGCAGTCCGCCGGCAGTCGAATCCTTTCAGCCCAACTATGTTTGTTCTAGCAGGCTTGCTGAATACGTCACAACGCTGCCGACGTCTCTTGTGCGGCTGAATCTCGGGCTGTTTAGGCGAGGCCACTGGTCAAGTTGAGTGAAACAACATAATCAACTAGAGAGCATACAATTTCTGGGGAAATTGTGAGGGTGTGCCTGCTTGTCCGTCCCTTTAAGTTTTTCCCTTCTAGTGATATTTTCAAGCATTTAGCCTACTCATAGTCTATTCTAGGCTATTGCATAATAATTCATTAAGAACACCCTTGGAAAGAAGCTACTGTAACAACGTTATCACTGGAAATATTTCAGATGGAATCGCGATTCAAACAGTAGCTCTATGTCTGCTAACTTATGACATGCCCCCAGAAATGTAAATAAACTTGACATTTATTCAGTGGAAAATCGCTCATGCATAAAAAGCTCAATAGCGATCATTGTCAGTAACGACGCAAAATGCGATATAGCCCTTTGTGGAGAAGCCCCGGTAAATTGTATACTACAGTGTTCGTCTTGGTGGCGATCGTTGGTTGAACGTTCCGTTGTACGGTTTAGGCTGAAATTAAATACCTATTGCTTTCATGAACAGATTGACAAATTTAAGCTGTGTCAATGAAGTTCAGGTTAGTAGTCAGACAGTTTCACCTATTGAAATACTTTTGATTTAAGGGAGTGCCGAACATGTTCTGTCGCCGTTTGACTTACTGTAAACAGCTGTGGATGTTTTTGTTAGCTACACAGTGTCTCGTCTCGCGTAGGCTACAGCGTTGCAGTACTGGTTTGAAACCAACAAATCGTTTACTTGTAATCTAATGTCATAATAAATCGTACAACGACAATGTATTTGTGAGTAATGTTTATTTTAACGATTGAAAACAGATGCATCATAGACCACTGTTGTATGTGTTGCCCGGGCAACATAGGCTAATGTCATGATGCTGATGCTTCAGTGAAATAGTAGACTACCGTTTCCGAAAGTAGATGTAGTTCCTCAATAATATCATCTTATATTGTACATTACACTTCACAATTGTGTTTCATATCACAAAGTAAAATAAAATAGGTAAATAGTTATCACCCTGGACTCTTTGCTTGTGGCGTTTCTGCAGCTACCTTGCGTTAAAGCTATACCCAGCTAACACACGACGTTGCGGCAACGTTGCTAGTAAGTGGTCATTTGGTAACCCGCGACGTTACCTTATGGCAACGTTGCCGCGACGTCGTAGCAACTTTATAAAGTGAATGTTGCGGGTTGGTGCCACGGACAACGTTGCCGCGACGTTGTCCCTTGGTCGGCTGGTTACGTTATTTTTAGACCCGTGGACAACGTTGCCGCGACGTCGTACATTGGTTGGCTGGTTACGTTAATTTTAGGTCCAGTGGACAAGGTTGCCGCGACGTCGTACCTTGGTCGGCTGGTTACGTTATATTTAGACCCGTGGACAACGTTGCCGCGACGTCGAACATTGGTCAGCTGGTTACGTTAATTTTAGGTCCAGTGGACAAGGTTGCCGCGATGTCGTACCTTGGTCGGCTGGTTCCGTTAAGTTTGGTACCTTGCGTTACGTTGCCGCTCCGTCGCTCTTTGGTCGTAGGACAATGGATCTCGAATGCATTATAAGCGGTTTATCCAGAGATAGAGAGATCACACTGAACTGGGCTTTTGTAATGTAGGACTAGGCTACATTAATTTCAATCACACACAATATTAAATGTTGCAGCATGTAGGCCTATGTAGACAATGCATGCTTCATGTGCAACTCACCCCCAGAATGTTTTCTCATATGCAGAAACTTAGCTTTAATAAATACAATACTGAATTTGGAATATAATTTAGTATTTCATTCTTTACTATAAACATGTAGGCTACAAAAGCAATTAGCCTAATTGGTGATGTAGCCTATCATTTTGTAATAAAAGTGTTCAATGTGATCAAAAGGAAAAGCGACTCTTATAAGAGTTTCATTTCCAAAGACATATTACATCATTACAGAATATTACAGTTCTTCCTTAGCAAACCTATCCCGAATTTCCCCATTTTGGGACGAATATATGGCTAGGCTATCTTGTCTTATAGGCTAATTGAGGAATACATCAGAATCTGCCTGTGAAAGCAACTACAGCAATTGCATAGTAATATATAGGCTATTTTATTTCTACACTGTAAAAAATAAGACTTGAAATTGTTCACCTTAATGTCATTTTTGAGAAGTTGAACAACATTTTTTAATTTGCCATATCAACTAGATAAAATTGGTTCTTCTAAATAGCTTTACTGATTTTTGTGTGAAAGGGCTTACTACAATGTTCAAGTTAGGAAAGCATCTATACTAGCTAAGATCTAGCTTAGCTCTAATATCAGCGTACAGTAGAGCTATCATATTTTAGCTGCCTACATTTCAAAATTGTGTTTCATATCACACTGTTAAATGAGTAAATAGTTAGCTATCACCATAGCCTCTTTGCTTGTGGCTTTACAAATCGTTGACTTGCAATGTCATGTCTAATAAATACCAAAACAAACATTTATTTCATGGTTATTTTAACAATTGAAAACAGATGTATCACAGACCGCTGTCGTATGTGTCGCATGTCGCCCGGGCACTACTGGACTACTGTTTCCGAAAATATATGTAGCCTACTCAATAATATCAGCATATATGATATTGTACATACAATGTTGTTTTGTATGACAATGTTAAAAATGAGTAGGCTACCGGTAAATAGTGATCACTCTGGCTTCTTTGCTTCTGGCATTTCAAGTTAGCCTAGCTAGCTATCTCCCAGAACGCTGCTAAACGAATGTTCTTCTACAGCCTGGCAGTCACGCGTGTTTTCGGAGAGGCAGCTAAATCCCTCAGAGCGTCATGGACGTATGGACGTCCTCGCTAGGGGGAGTTTTGGCGTTGATCTTTGCATGTTCATTTGCCATATCAACTAGATAAAATTGGTTGTTCTAAATAGCTTTACTGATTTTTGTGTGAAAGGGCTTACTACAATGTTCAAGTTAGGAAAGCATTGGTTAACAGTCGGACCCAACGATGTGTGCATGTCCGACTCGCTGAAGCAGGGGTTTTCACAATTCCAAGAGACTGCGTTTCTAAACCGGCTAAATTCAAAGGTGAGTATTCTTTACAGAAATAGTTCAAGTAAATGTATTTGCAGAAATTGAATGGGGCATGTTATTACTTAAAGGTTTGAAATGTAGGCTATTTAGCATGATTATTTGCTATCAGATTCACTTTGTTTGTGTTCTAACTTTAGCTACCTCTCTAGATCTTCTCCACCTGCTCTCTCTCTTTCTATAGGACTCTGGAACTGCCAGTCTGCTGTAAAAAAGGCCGACTTCATTCCAGCGTTAGCATCCCATGCTTCTCTTGATGCCCTCGCGCTAACAGAGACATGGATCCTACCAGAGAACACTGCAACTCCAGCTGCTCTCTCCGTCAACCACTCGTTCTCCCACTCTCCTCGCCTAACTGGGAGAGGAGGTGGGACAGGTTTGCTTCTTTCCCCACATATTAAATGCACATCCACCCCACTCTCTTTTACTGCCAAATCATTTGAACCACTATGTGATGCTAACTGATCCTATCAAAGCATTTTTAATTGTCCTCTATCGCCCACCAGGGCCCCTAGCTGACTTTGTGGAGGAGCTGGACATGCTCCTCAGCGCCCTCCCGGATGATGGAACACCGCTGATACTTCTTGGGGACTTCAACATCCATCTCGATGGAACGCAGGCTGTTGACTTCAAGTCTCTCCTGACCTCCTTCGACCTGACGTTGCTCAACACACCAGCAACCCACCAGGCAGGAAAACAGCTGGACCTCGTCCTGACACGTAACTGTATCACTGCCCTAACCTCTGTAACCCCACTACACATCTCTGATCACTACTTTATCCAATTCTCTATCTCTCTCCCTCCAACTCTTCCTACCTCCCCTCCCCTCGTAACTTTCAGACGCAATCTCCGCTCCCTATCCCCCTCACACTTCTCCTCCATTGTAACATCCTCCCTCCCTCCTATTAACGAGTTCATGTCCCACCCCACCGACACTGCCACTAACATGCTGTTATCCACATTAACTGAATCACTTGACACCCTCTGCCCCCTGTCAACTAGGCCTGCGCGATCTTCTCCCTCCTGCCCGTGGCTCACTGATGTTATTCGTGAAGAACGTTCCACCCTTCGAGCGGCTGGGAGGAGATGGCGCAAGTCTAACGACAGTCTAGACCTTGATAAGTATCACTCCCTCCTCAAATCCTTCTCTGCCCATATAACTGATGCTAAAACTCACTACTTCTTGAACAAAATTAACTCTGCCTCAAACCCTCACAAACTTTTCTCTACCTTCTCCACCCTCCTTAACCCACCTCCCCCACCCCCTCCCTCCACTCTGACAGCAGATGACTTCTCTTCCTTCTTTGAGAAAAAAGTTGCTGACATTAGCAGTCGGTTCCCTGAACCAACCTTTCCTACTCACCTTTCCTACTCACCCTCTATGACTGACCCTACTAAATGTCTCAACTCTTTCTCGGCCCTATCTGAGGCAGAGATCTCTGACCTCATTCTCTCTCATCGCCCCACCTCCTGTCCCCTTGATCCAGTCCCCTCCCCTCTCTTTCAAACCATCTCTCCCTCCATCATAACATTCCTTCTCCATGTCCTCAACTCTTCTCTTACTTCTGGCACTTTCCCCTCTGCCTTCAAACAGGCCAGAGTTAGACCCCTACTCAAAAAACCCTCCCTTAACCCAGCTGTCCTCCAGAACTACAGACCGGTATCACTTCTACCCTTCTTTTCTAAAACAATTGAACGCGCTGTATCTAACCAACTGTCAAACTTTCTCACTCAGAACAACCTGCTTGACCCCCACCAATCGGGCTTCAAGACGGGCCACTCCACTGAAACTGCCCTCCTGTCGGTCACCACGGCCCTCCAGTCTGCCAGAGCGGCCTCGAGGTCATCCGTCATCATTCTGCTGGACCTCTCTACAGCATTTGATACGGTTAACCATCGGATCCTGCTCGCCAGACTCTCCGAGATGGGCATCACTGGCACTG